>MJUT01054794.1:619340-641595 GCA_002080005.1 Gigantidas platifrons
ACAGACAACACAATGGCCAAAGGAAAAGGACAAAAGGACAAACAATGATCTACAAAATATTACACATAAAACTAAAGATCGAGTGACACGAACCCGACTAAAGATCGAGGGTGAACAATTTGGATGACAAATAGAACTAAAAGAATTGTGTATCAAATATTCCTTCTTGTGAACTGCCAATAGCATGACATAACATGTCTCCCTTCTTGTGAACTCCCAATAGCATGACATAATGTGTTTGTAAAATTGATAGCCTTATAAAAAATATGTAATTTATGATGGAAAATACTATAAACTTCTATTTTTAGCTACATGTAATGGTATTAACTAATCAATTTCATATCTTTGAGGCTCCAGAACATCCTTGTTTTCCAGCATATGACCTATGAGATTTTGAAGGGTGTAACATAGAGAGTATTGCAGACAAAATTGCAAATAAAAAAGCGACTAGTGACCTCACTGTTAATTATGGTAATTACAACTTTGACAGTGACTACCATGCTTTAATTTTCAACGGACCAGCAACCTAAAATTGGCACTGTTCTGAAGTCTGTTCATTAATAACAGAGCAATCAATATTAGTTTATTTCTATGAAAATTCCCAGATATATTCTCATTTAAATTTGAAAAAATAATTACATTGTATTTAAAACATTTTGCAGTCAATTAAAAAATATAATACTAGATTCTACATTTGCAGTCAAGGAGTGGAATTTATAATACTTGTTTCTCCCTAAAACTTGAACAATACACAATTTAACCTGCTGGAATTACCTAATGACATGGTAAAAATATTCAAACATCAAATGTATTACAAAGTTTATAACCCAAAGGTTTTGTCTGTGCTGAAATTAACTTTTTTTCCAATTCCCAAGGAATATAATGCCATGCCATGCCATGCTATAATCTCCTTCCTGGTAATGAAAAACTTTGTATATAAATTCTTTATCAATTCCTTTGTGAAAAATAAATCATGATTTAAGAGGATTAGGAACTGTTAAGCAGGTCTAAAATAGCTACCGTTTACATTACTTGTTCTAACATTATTTCATTATTGACAATATTATTCCGTTACTATGATAAATGTTCAATGGTTTTTCCATCGCTATGATGCCATTTCATTACTAAGAGAACAATGTAATTAATTACCAGAATTGAAAGAGAAGGAGATTTCTTGGCAATTTTAACAATTTCGGATCTTCTCAGTTTTTTTTGTTTTTTTCAGTAAAAATCTATACAGAAATTGTAAACTTTTATGGAATGACAAACATTTGAGTGACAGAATTTCAATTTATTTGGATGTTACTTTCCTTTATATCGATATGTTTCATTCGTCCATTTCACATTTATTTCGTAATCAATCATTATTATTAGACTGACTATAAAGAAGACATGACAAATTGCTGTTGCATAATACTCTATATTGGAAGAATAAAAAATTGATATATTGGAGAAAACAGATTAAAAAAGGCTACTTCTTAAAATATGAGTTTTCAAATTGAAATAATGTTTTGCCTTTTCAAAAAATCTTGTTGAGATCAGTGATATTATATTGATGATGTCTCACCAATAGACATTTCTTAAGAATTTTTTTTTATCATATGACAAAGATGTCCTTAAAATAGTTCAGTTGTGTGTAGGAGGGCTCATGTCTAACTTAGGTTATCTGTGTTTGCTTGCATATAGTGGTGTCCAACACATATTGTGCTGTGTGTTTGGTTTGTTTTTCTTCGTCGTCTTGTGTACCCTATGTTGCCAGTTTCTCTGGATTGTTGTTGTTTTGTTTTTCTTCGTCGTCTTGTGTACCCTATGTTGCCAGCTTCTCTGGATTGTTGTTGTTTTGTTTGTCTTCGTTGTCTTGTGTACCCTATGTTGCCAGTTTCTCTGGATTGTTGTTGTTTTGTTTTTCTTCGTTGTCTTGTGTACCCTATGTTGCCAGTTTCTCTGGATTGTTGTTGTTTTGTTTTTCTTCGTTGTCTTGTGTACCCTATGTTGCCAGCTTCTCTGGAATGTCCATTGTTTATTGCCCCCTTCAGTACATTTGTATTCTCTAACGTTTATTCAGTCAAGACAGATGCAAGACTTCTTGAAAAGTTTTTGCTATTGAAATTTAACTCTGAAACAGTTAATGTAAATAATGTCTTACACATTATTAAAACTAATTATAACTAGGTTAAAATCAATTTATTTTTCAAATGCTATAGATTCTTTACCAGTTCTAAACAAATTATATATATTCCAATAGAAACTTGGCAGTGGCCATTTTGGATTTCCGATCAGCATAAAAAAAAAAAATATTACATTCATTCAGATACAGTTTAGGCTAAAATGGTTCAGGAGTTTCTGGAAAATACTTTTATAAAGAAATGTTGTCCAGTAATCAGAAGCTGTAATATGAAGAGACAGACAACACAATGGGTAAAAGATAAAGGACAAAAAGACAAACAATGAGCTACAAAACACTGCACAAAAAAACAAGGGCAAGGCAAAGCGTGGCATATTCCCTCGCCTACAAATTTGACCAGGTGACCTTGACCTTTGACCTATGACCTTGAAAATTGATAGGGTTCCAGATTCTCTTAAGGACTAAGTATGAACCAAGTCTGGTCAAAATCCATTGAAGGATGTTGATTCTAGAGTATTCACAAGGATGTTACGGAAGGACGGATGGACGGAAGGAAGGATGGATGGACGGTAGCATTACTATATCCCTTTGCAACTTCATTGGCGAGGGGAAAATAAAAGACTGACCAACAGGAACCATCGTGGGTGAACTTGGGTATTTCAGAAGAATAAGCAGTTTTCCATACCATATCTTGTTAAACAATTTCAAACTGTGGGTAGCCACCTTGTTTTATCAAATTAATGCTTTCCTTAACCACAGACTTACCCAGTCCTATGTAAGCATCTTCAGAGTCCCCAGCCATAGCATTGGATATACCCTGGTAAATATCATGTCCTGCTATCTGTAATGAAAAATATTAGGAAATCTATAGACAGTGTTATAAAATATATATAGATGTATATCAGGAGTAAAATGAGTTTCTTAGATATTAAACATAGCTTAGATTATATTTTTTTTTCATGGTAGAATTCATATACTGTGAAACCTGTCTAAACCAAACACTGAATAAACCTGAAATCCTCTCTTAATCTACTATAAAGAAAAATCCTGTGCAAACCAAATGTAGGAAATCTTTGTTAATTTTACCTGTATATTCTGAACACCTGTCTATTCTGAACACAATAGTTGGTCCCAAGGAGATTTGGTTTAAACAGGTTGCATTGTATTTTTCATATAATTTCATATTCCTTTACATTTCCAGTAAGATAACGGTTTTGTTTTGAGGAAGGAGTTATAGAGGATGTATATCTATAAAAGTTATTCAATTTTCCTTTTCAATTATCTTCTTATAGATATGTTTTATTTCTTGTCTTTGATTTAGCTTCATTACACAATTCCTACTGAAATTAACATTTCAATGTGTTCTTTTTTTATTTATATGGATGTTCTATTTTTATAAATAACATCAAAAAGTTGGAATTAAAAAATTATGCAGAAATTTTCCTCTGTCAAACATTTTTGAGATTAAGAAGAATTGAATTAGATAATCCTTGTTTTTATTGTACTTTTACGTACAGTACAGCTGACAAGAAAATGATCTCCAGGGTCAAAATATAGTATCTGAACGTCAATTATGTACACGTATTAGGGTATTAGAGACGTGTGATGTAAATGTTGTCGATTATAAGTAATTTAACACTAAAGAGAGTACACCTGGTCAGATTAATTTGACGAAGATCATGTGTTGTCCTAAAAATGACCACTTTACTGAAAGCAGGGGTAGAAAATCAATAGTTCTACAATATATCCTCTTATATCATAATGCTAGTATTACTTTACCACTTCAAAATATGATATATACTGTACAATATTTAGAGTTATGGTGTTTAATGCCACTTTCAACAATATTTCAGTTTTATTGTGGCGGTCAGTTTTATTGATGGAGGAAACCAGAGTTCCCGGAGAAAACCACCGACCTGCCGCAAGTCACTGACAAACTTTATCACATAATGTTGCATCGAGTACACAGGTTAAATTAAAGAGATTTCCTACATTAGGACTTCTGTGTTCAGTGAGTGAAGGTGCGATGTGATTCTTCGTTTTGTTGACATTGGTGGAATTGTTGAGCATCACTGTTTAAACTTCCTTTTCCTACTTTATTTAAAGTTCGGCTATACAGGATTCTGTTTTATTCAGGGTTCGGTTTAAGCATATTTCACTGTACCTGTGCAATCGCTGCCTTAACACTACCTAGCGTAAGGTTTTTGTGGTTTATTCACATCTATTTTTACATAAATATGTGATAAATTTTGTTATTTTTTTATTTTGTTCGCAATTTTCACAATGTCGGTAGTTTTTCTCCTCATCATATATCATCAGATATACTTTTATATGAGGCTTAGAAACAAGCAGAAATGTGTCTGTTCACCGAGCCGAATATAGAATAAAATTCATCCCTATGACAATGTTTATGACTGCAATCTATCATAATGGCAAAAAAATAACGAATTATGTCATTAATAGATTAATCAAAAGTAAAAACAATGCGATAATTTGAAAAGCAAACAAATACAAATAAGCTACATCATAAGAGGGGTAGGGGGTTATGGTATTTAATGCCACTTTCAACAATATTTCAATTATATCATGGTGGTAAGTTCTATCGGTGGAGGAATTTAGAGTACCCAGAGAAAACCACTGACCTGCCACAAGTCACTGACAAACTTTATCAAATAATATTGTATCGAGTACACCTCGCCTGAGCAGGATTCCAACTCACAACGTTAGTGCTGAAAGGTACTGATTGCATAGGTAGTTATAAATTCAACTACCATAAAATCATGACCATGACAGCTCCCAAATACAAATAAGTGACATTATAAGAAAAACTTAGTGGTAAGTCTTCCAAGGAAGACATGTGTCACCTGCGAACTTTTTTGATATAAAAAATATTCTAAGTTCCGTCAAACATGAAGTGGACATGCAGCAGATTCGAAACTGTCTTACACGATACAGTTCTCCATACTGATGCTCTGTGCCAAATATCAAGAAGCTGGCCTGAGAAAAATGCGACAGAAATTATTTTGTGACGCCGCCGACGACAGATAGTGATCCCTATATGTCGCCTCTGCGTAACGCAGGCGACACAATAAACATTACATTGCGGTGTTATAGTTAGCTGCAGAATAGTTGCTTTTTTTCTTTCCTTTTTTTGTGATCATAGATCATAAGAGCTACGGGTCCCCAGCTAGTGTTATAGTAAATGCTTTATACGGTCAGTGGGTGTGTTGTAAATACAAAAGAATCTTAGTCAATGAAATTTGAATTCTTAACTGCAGGATAAATTCTCTTTAAAGCCCTGTGTATGTTTTTGAGAAATATTGTTGTTTTATATTCATGTTTATTAGCTTACAGACTTGAAATATATTCATTGTAAATTTAAGAAAATTGATTATTGAAGTTATCTGCTGTGAAGGATGTATGCTACATGTATAATAGTTTATCCTGCAATTGTGTGATTTTGAGTACTAATAAAGGAGGTCAAATAAACTTCAGTGTTATTAGGTCATGGGCCAAATAAAGCATATCTGGTACCTGATTCATGTAGAGCGACATTAAGAAAGGGTAACAAACTAACAGTATAAGCTCTGACATCACAGATGACATCATTGAAAACAATTGTTTCAGCTATTTGCAGACAATTTGGCAGACATTTTGGGCTTTTTGATATTGCAGGAAAAACACAATATACATGTATGTACATTGTAGTTAAATATAAAATTAATTCGCACTTGCTATGAACCAGGCTAGAAAAGTTTGCCAAAGGCTTGCTATTCTATCTCTTTCTAAAGCTCATACAAATAAAAAAAATATATATTTTCCGACAATGAACGTATATTGTATATATCTCTGTATCCAGAAAACAATTGATTGTACTTGAACTGTAGGAAAAAAATGTATAATCATTGAACAAATCCGTAAAATTATTGGCATTTATACAGTGCGCTATGGCACTTTTTTTATATAGGATTTGTGAAACTTTTCTTCTTTTTGACACGTGCACTTTGAGTGCAGCACAGTATGAATCAACCAGTAATACAATATTCGTACCTTGATAAAGTCCCAAAATTAAAATGGTATGTTTAAATGTAAATATACAATGTACAAGTCTTGCAATTACATGTACTATCAAATGTCAGAAATCTTGTTCGGGTTTGCTAACTAAAGTACAAGTACGGATTGAACCAAACTCTCCATAGTTAATCAAGTCATGAATTACGTACATTTTGTACATTGTTATTTCTTTGTATTTCCGGTTATTTACCGTAACTATTTGGGGTTATTTACCGTGAGTCAGTCCAACTTCCTCATCATTAATGCTTTTTCAGTGTCGTTGAAACCTTCGATATGACGTAGGTTTCCATCATTGTGAAAGTAAAACGTAGTCGTGGTAAAGAGATAATATTTCATTTATCATACACACTGTCCTAACTACATACCAAATCAAATAACACATGACAAAATAAAATGTCTTTGCCGATTTATTAAAAAAAAACAACACAATTAACGTCTTCAGGTTAAAGGGGATCCTTTATTTAATTAAAGATTAATGGATAATAAAAGATGTCTTATTGAATTACAGAAATCAATGAGAGCCCTTGACCTACGTAATTCAAGCTAATTTTTCCCCTTAAGAAAGAATAAAGTTGTTTTGGCTAAATTTATTGAGCTAAAAAACACATGTACAGCTTCAATGAGAAGTGATTAATTTTACATTAAGAGACAGTATTAAATCTGTGGCTTCTAAATCAATAAACCATACGAGCCAACATTTGACAAGTTACATGCAGCTTCCGTCGAAGGCTAAAAGGAAATTTTGACTATCATTTTTTGAAACGTCACTGCCAAAGGATATCATTAATTTTTTTTTAGGAAATTTGTTCACATCTGATGATGTTCAGGTGGCCTTTTTTACCAGTAATATTCCGCCATTATATAACTGAAATATTATTGAAAGTAGCAGTCAACACCATAAACCCACGAGTAATATTCTTTAAGCTTTAAGTTTTACAAATGCTTAGTGCAACATCATGAGTACTGATGTGACGATCCTTAGCAGATGCAATATATTCCATGTTTATTTCCCTTTTATGAACGATTTCATAGTTATCAGATTTCATTTAGTTGCATAACCAAAAAATTTAGGACAATGTTATGAAACTAATAGGATTATACAAGAAAGATTATAAAATTGATATTTTTTTATATAATTTACTTTTTTGACGAACTTCGTAAATCAATAGAAATTAATACATTAGACATGTGTTGACTTTGATCTTAGAGTGCACTAACAGTTATATAAACTGCAGTGGTGGCGTTATGGTCAGCGTTATGGTCAGCATGTTTGCCTCAAGTGTGGTTCAGGCCTTGCTCGGGTCAAGCCAAAGACTATAAAATTGATAATTGCTGCTTCTTCACTAACTTGACTAAGCATGCAGCTTTAAGCAGTAAGAGCAAAGATTGGTTGGTTTGGAATTAGAATAATGTGTCCGATTGGAGCAACTGTTGTTCCAGTGAGCTAGCACTATAAAGAACCAATAAAACATGTTGGTCTGTTACAACACGGATATCATCATCATTTCATTGAAAGTATAGTTACACCAGTTCAAACATGATCTAGTGTTGGTGTTAAACACCCGTTCAAACATGATCTAGTGTTGGTGTTAAACACCAGTTCAAACATGATCTAGTGTTGGTGTTAAACACCAGTTCAAACATGATCTAGTGTTGGTGTTAAACACTAAACAACCAATCAATCAAACTTTATACGAGATAGAAATTTAAAACTTTTACAGAAATGAAAGGTCATGCTGTAATCTAGAGAATACAGGTTTTAAAATTTTGTCACCTCTCACATCTGTAGGCAGGGTGGGTTTGGAAACCATGATGGACTATTAAAGTCAAGATATTGGTTGGATTTTCTGACAATTAAAGTAGAGATTTTGGTTAAAATACTGCGACAATAAAAATCGTGGTTTCGGTTAAACTATGACTATTCAAGTCTGGATTTTGACCTCATTCTGGCAAGACACACATCTGCTCTTGAACAAACCTTGTGACTGGCCAGCTTTCTGCTATGGTCAAAATTACAGGCCATAATAAATTTCTGGAGTACTTGTCCATCAATTATCACTGAACCTCTATATCAGTAACTATCGTAGGAACAATTTAGATGACATTGGTCACAAATTAGGAACAATTTAGATGGCATTGGTCACAAATTAGGAACAATTTAGACGGCATTGGTCACAAATTAGGAACAATTTAGACAGCATTGGTCACAAATTAGGAACAATTTTACTAGCTATTATGGTGTATTATCACAATACAACAACTTATTATTTAACCAATTAATAATAACAATGTGCAAAAATGTTCAAATTTTCAAATGGCCAATTTGGAAGCTGAAGAGCGAGTGATCTATAATAAAAGTATTTTGATTGGTTTAAAAAGTTGAGGTTATTTGTCAATGAACGGAATCTAAAAATAGACGTTGTGTGCCGTTGTCATCAGGTGATTTTCTTTAAATGAGGCACCTTTAGGGTTATTTAAATTTATTTCTGATTATTTGCCTTTTTTTTTTTTAAATAAATATATTTTTCAATATCATAACAAAAAAAGTTTGATTTAATTTATAAGGAGTGATCAAAATTATTTGTTCAGTTCATTCGAAATAACCTCAATCAGGTTGTACACACTCTTGTGTAACATTACACGGTGTGTACAACCTGATTGAGGTTATTTCTTCATGAACAGAACAAAAATTGAAATCAATCCTTAATTAACTTAAAAATTCCGAGTTCTAAGATTCTATTATTTTGAATGCATCTTTGTTTTTACCTTCCAGTGCTAGTTCTTGTCATCTATACAGCTAAAATGCTGCTGTTAAATAACAAACAAACAACCGATAAAAATGAAAACCAGAGGCTCACATGAGCCGGTATCACTCATTTATCCAAATTATGAAAAGATAGTTTAAACAACTATTATCTTAAAAATAAATTTTGAACACTAGCTGATTACAATACCTTCTTGTATTCTTCAAAGGTGGCTCTGACCTGTGCCTGATTTCTTTTCGTCATAATCTCTTTGAACTCTGGGCTATTTAGGTTAACTGCTTTCTGTTCTCCACTCTGTTGAGAGAAAAACATTCAAAAGTGCAAATACTGACATATAGCGATTCAGCAGAGAGATATACAAAGCTAAAATATATCTACAATGTATCTAAACCATATAAGACACTTAAACAAATGTAAACACATGAAGATGTCTCACCTGTGACTGTCTTGTAAATGTGAACACATGAAGATGTCTCACCTGTGACTGTCTTGTAAATGTAAATGAGGTTAATGGTGAGATGACATGGGATAACTATTATATTTATATTCTAGGATTAATGGGTAGATTAAATGATGTTCACCCAAAAATGCAATTACTGAGAAATGGACTAAATTAGGAAAACAAACTTGAAATAAATTTAATAGGTAGAGTCAACAGGATACAAAAATAAGTTCAAATCGCTTCAAACTCAGTCAATTCACATGAGTACTATAGGATAAATATGTTGTCTAATTGAAAGGTGCAGGACTGCCGTGGCATATGATAATTCAGTTAACATCTACCTATGTAATATGTGCCTATCACGACCTGTAGTTGAACTGTTGTATACTACTATAGTCAAACCTGTCCATGTGGTCACCTCTATTAAGCAGTCATTAGTATAAAAAAAAAGGTCACCTTTTTCTTGTCCTGTCAGAAAATTTCATATGAATTGAACCTCTTTTAAGAGGTCACCTGTTTTATAAGACCACTTTTTCCTTGTCCCAAAGGTGACCTCTTAGAACAGGATTGACTGTAACTGGTAGTTTATAAAAATGGCAGTCACCAAATCATGATATGGAATCAATAAGATGGGTGACAGTAAATAACACCATGTAAACCAATTATTACACTTTATTCTAACATGACCTCACTCTTTTCCTTTGTTAAAAAAAACCAGAATTATTTCTTCGTATTATCTCATTAGCACATGTGCCGATGAATGTGACTGACGTTTCCATTGGCAGCATAAATTGTGACCCGAATAATGCCGATAGAGGGCGCAGTATTATTCGAGTTACATAAATTGTGTGTGACATTTTCCGCAAGCGTATGTATAAATTACAGTCTTCCAATCAAAGTATACTACCATATTTGTACTCTTAGACATATCAGAATCGAAATAAATCATGGAAGCCAGAATGTGTTTTGAGTTTTAACATGGATTGGCGGATATTAGTAAATTTTATCCCTCGCTTCTGACTCGGGATAAAATACTAATATCCGCCAATCCATGTTAAAACTCCCAACACATTCTGGCTTCCATGATTTATTTCTTAATTATTACAAGTCCACACTGTGTGTGTGTGTGTGTGTGCATATGTATTATATGTTTGTGCATGGATGGCAACAGTTAGATCAGTGTTACGCAGAACTAGAAGGACCTTGAGTTGAATATTATTGACAATCATAGACCCATCTCTATGCCATTGAACTGTTATTGCATGTCATCAACACTAGGTGTTTTACATTGTCCCCTTTGACCTTTATTATAATGCCAATGGTTTCAAGCAGAATAAGAGATGTGATGGTCAAATCAGAGATTTATAGTCTTGTTGTTCTTTGACCAAGGTCAAAATGATGTTAAAATTTTGACAAGGAAAGTCAAGAAATCCAATAAAAGATTTATAGGCTTATTCTTTGACCAAGGTCTAAATCGATGTTAAGATTTTGACAAGGGAAGTTGAAAAGTTTATTGACTTTTGTGTAGACATTATATGACACCACTTTTCCATTTATATCTTGTTCGTTTGTTAGATTAGACTAAGATATTTTGTTACATTCTACCAGCTCAAGATGATGACAATGTATAGTGTAATTGAATTTGATTGGCTCTTTAAAAATGACATTTTATTGTATTTATCAGAATGACACACCATTTTTCATTTTTTCTTGCTAAATTGCACTTTACAACAATTATATATATGACATATTACTTTACAGTCTGGTTTGGTTCTGTTTATAGGAAATATAATTCTGACCTCGGTTGCTCCAAACCAATTTTGTGCACAATCTATGACCAGCAAAAAGTTATGATGTCACAATTTGCCTAATATGCATAAATTGGTTAAATAAACCCTCTGGAATACATGTATATGTTAAACTATACCAATTGACATATCTTGAAATCTTTTGAATTTTTGTGCAAAAGTGCATCTTGATGAGATGCATCAAAACATCTATTAAGAAAGGGGGTAACCACGCTTGTCTTACAGCTATTGGATATGGAAAACAATCTAATTTTAATGCTAATTTTACAAAGACATGTAAGGGGGGGTGGGGGGATTGAAAAAATATTGCAAGAAAATAAAGTGTGTTTTTGATCTCATCCAATCATATTTCTGATGATTACTAAGTTCTACCAGAAAACAATTACCAAGTATAGCTACTCTTACTATAAACAGCTGACTGGGCCTTGAAGCTACATATAATATAGATGTTTAATTATTTGGTATAATTGTATTGTATTTATTTATAGTGCGTTAAAAAATCAATTACATTCCAATTTCACTACATACACTTTCTTATACATAACAACAATTCTTCCTGTCACACACACTGGCTATCACTTTAGTGTTTGACTCTATCAGATTATAATGTTCTCCATTGAAGAATATTGTAAAAATTGATTCAAGTACATTTTCTAATTACAGTCTACATAAGAATATCCAGAACAGTTTTTAAAGTTTTTTTTCTTAATTTCCCTTGGGTGGTGGATATAGGATGCCCTCTCCATTAGGGGTTGTCTGACTGTGGACAATATTGAGTGTTGTGTTTTGAAAGTGCCACACTGCTTGCATGTTAAATGTCTCCTTGTAGATTAAAAAAAGTAGACATATTGTAGCTACTATAAAAAGCTAATTTTTTTTCATCCCTACCCAACTCTCCAAGCTTTTCTGGAGGCAGTAGAAAGGCATAATTGTCTCTATTTTGTTTCATTCCTCCATAACTTCTCTATATTTGGTTTATATATTATTGAACCTTTTCTAATTCTGAATACTGGGTATACATGAAATATTTGCTGTTAGACGTTGAGCTACCATAATACCTCCACAGGGACCCATTCCAAGATTTTATTTGAGGAAGTCAACATTCCTCTGCTATGTTTATGCTTCTGTTTTTATCACTGGCTGAGGAAAGGATTTGAAATGTGACAAGTTTATGAACAGACAGATGATGGACGCCAAGAGTTTACGCAGGAAATACAACTATATTTATGACAGTTCTGAATAATATATAACTACTGGTACCAGTACATATATTTTATAACATTTGATTATTTAACTAATAATTATACTCTCTAATCTCCGTGTTCTGAAATATAATCTCTAGATTATATAAAATAATCAATTCTAAATACTACGGCCTACCTTCTTTTCTCATTTCAAAGACGGCTATAAAATTTAAAAAATTTTATTTTATTTATTGCAACAACAAAAATATTTTCAACATTAAAACATGGCAATGATTTTTTCTATTTCCAAACATTAAAAAAAATCGTGATAATTTTTTAGCAACAAAAAAACAAAAATTCTGAAAGGATAAGCAAAAAAATTTCTGGTATAAAGAGTTGTCTCCACTTCTATATGAAAATTTTATATTTCATCTTGTGTCTGTTCCTCTAAACCATTTATGCTTTAAATAAAAAAAACCTTAACAATAAGGTTGGTTTATTGTGTTTAATGCCACTTTCAACAATATTTCAGTTATATCATGGCAGTCAGTGTTATTGGTGGAGGAAACCAGAGTACCCGGAGAAAACAACTGATCTGTCATAAGTCACTGACAAACTTTATCACATAATACTGTGGCTGAGTGCATGTACGTGGGATTCGAACTCACAACGTCAGTGGTGATAACCGCTGATTGAATAATTGAATAGATAGTTGTATATCCAACTACCATAAGATCATGACCACAATGCCCCCTCCCCCTACCCAACTCCCCCCCTCCCCCCNCCCCCCCAACCTTAACAATAAGAAAAACTTACAGGTCATATATACTTACATTACATAGTTTTTTAGCGTCTTCTTGAGCCTGTTTCTGGTTAACAGATGAACCTTGATCTCTCTCTCCCTTCAATAATTCTAATAATAGTTCAGAAAATCCTCCACTTGTGTCTCCTATAACGTCCTTCTCAAAATCTTTCTTGTATGCTGAAAAATTTGATTATTTCTTAAATTACAAAGGTTCTGACTGTATTCCTTCATTCTTAATTTTTGTTTATAATTTTCTCTTTGTTTCCATAGAGATGTCATGGTCTAGTGGTTAAGGTTATCCATTGTCTATAACAACCATTATCCTTTCACTACCACAATATAACTGAAATATTGTTGAAAGTGGCATTAAACACCATTAAACAAACCAAACCAAGCTTTCACCAATCAGCACCTGAGTTCTCTCCCATTTTTTTCACCAATCACCACCTGATTTCTCTCCCATTTTTTCACCATTCAGCACCTGAGTTCTCTCCCATTTTTAAGCGGAGTTCATGTTGCTCAATTTTTAGTTTTCTGTGTAGTGTTTTTTTTTACCATTGTTCGTCTTTCTGTCAATGTTCTTTTGCCCATTGTACTGTCTAGCTGTCTTTCTTCAATATAAGGCTTCTGAATATCCTTTTGCTTTGGTATCTTACAGGTTTGTGTTGTCTCAAAGAAGGTATGGTCCTTATGTATATTAAGTGAAAAAGTTTGTTTACATGTACTGCTCTGAGAAATCTGTTTTTCTGCATCACTTAACCTGATATAGTTGAAAAATTGATTAAAGTCTCATGATAAAGCATACATGTGAATATGTTTCTTTCATTATTCTTTGGTTTAAAATGTTAATTTACTGGCAATCCATAGGGAAATGTATGATCCTCAACCAATCTATTTTTATCTGTAAATAAATCTTTGTGTCACTTGTCTTACAAGGAAAACAACAATTATACATAACAATATAACCAACCCAATTCCTAATGGTATATAAATCCTTTGAATGTATTACTAGTAACAGCCGTCAAATACAAATATAAACCAAGAAAACTCGTGCACACCAGTTTTAAGACCATTTATCACATATTTTATTGAAATAACATGGAATTTGCTTGTGTAATAAAAGCATAATTTGCGGTGTGTTATTTTCCCCCAGGGCAATAACATTTTACGAGGGCAATAACATGTTATCTGCCCTCTTGTGAAGGGCAATAACATGTTATTTGCCTTGGCAAAATATGTGATAAATAAATTAAGGTCTGAGTGTGCTTTTTTATAATGACCAGTTATTACACTTACCCTTTTTGTATTGTTCTTTTATTGCTTGCTTTTCCTACAATGAATAATGAATAAGCAAAGATATAAATGGTAACCAAGATAGTAGTGTTCATTGTTACCTTCATACAAGGCTCTAAATATGAATGTGAAAGAACTATGATGTTAATTTGTATTCTATGTGTCTTTCTTGGGAGGAATCACCAATGCAGAACTATTTCATGGAAGGTGATTAAATTTTGTATTCTAGTAATGTCTTTATCTCTAGAAATTTTGTTATTCACAGTACACAAACTCATTCAGCAATTTATATGAACATTAGGAATATATCTGATTTTACATTGGTTTATTCGTGGCTTGATTAATATAGGTATACATGGTATACAAACAACAATAATTTTTTCATGAAATTTTCTACTAAAACATTTATTAATTTGATTTTGATTTGATTTTTGGTGTTTAACGCCACTTTCAACAATATTTCAGCTATATCATGGCGACCAGTTTTAATGGTGGAGGAAGCCGGAGTACCCGGAGAGAACCACTGACCATGGGCAAGCAACTGGTAAACTTTATCACTTGCGGTTTCGAGTCGAGTGCACCCTTTTTTGGAATTTACAAAGCCGGGTGCGACCCCACGCCGTATTGGTGATAGGCTTGTATGAGTTGTTAGATCCAGCGACCTAACTCATTGAGCCACCCGGGCCCCAAAACATTTATTAAATTATATATTGGCTTTCAAGTAAGAAAAGTAAATGGTCATGTATTTGTGTGTTAAGGGTGTCAATTTTGCTTTTTTCTACAAGTTTTCTATTGGATTTTTGAACTGCAGTGTGGTATTTTTAATTTTTCATTTTATAATTGATTATTTCCATCTTCACTTTTACAAGCTGTTTTTGTTTTTAAGTTATTACTTTATAAACTTAGAATCCTTTTACAAGATGTAAATGTATTAAAAAAATTTCAAAATATTTCCACAAATTTTTTTCATACTGTAAGGATCCCTTACCTTAGCATTTCTTGTACAAATAATACCAATTAATGTAGCTTCTGTTGTACCTAAACCATCCATAGCCTCATGTAAACAGTAAGCATCATACTCCACCGGAGTCATCATCAGGGCTAATACTATTTCTTCATAATCTCCCGTTAGTTCAGACTTTAATTCATTGGTCAGATCCTAAAATGTGTTACAAAGAAGTATGATATACATTCATTTATAAAAACACAAAATAATTACTGTTCCAATAAAAATACAGCTAAATTCCCCAGAAAAAAATTTTTAAAATGATTTTTAACATTATATTTGAAACTCTTCAAATCAAAGTTGAATATGGGACCTTCGTGGTCGTGATTGTATGATAGTTTGATTTACAACTACCTATGCAATCAGTGACTACCACCACTAATGTTGTGAGTTCAAATCCCGCTCATGGCAAGGTGTGCTCGATAAAACATTATGTGATAAAGTTTGTCAGAGACTTACGTCAGGTCTGTGGTTTTTTCCGGGACTCCAGATTCCTCTACCAATAAAACTGACTGCCACGACATAACTGAAATATTGTTGAAAGTTGCATTTATAACACTGTAACCCACTCACCAAAGTTGAATTAAAATTGAACAAAATCAACTAGAGTACTGTTTGAGGTCATGAGGTGAGGGGTAATAAGGGTCATGCAATACTTAGGAATATATATACAGAAATACGCATTTTGCACACTAAATAAAAATAGAAGCATCTTTGATGTTATTAAATATCAGCCCATTGCAGCTTAAAATGTTAAAATTTGTTCTATTTTAACATTTGTTTATCATTTAACAACAGAATCATCTTTGATGGAGGGCAGAGATGCTTGATATAATATTGACAGAGGACAACCCAAGGACCTTCCCAGCCAGGTTTTATCTTGCCCAGTAGTTTAAAAAAAAACTGAACTGTGAAAAGCTAACAATGTTGGATGCCACAAGATGGCAAACTAGAGGCTCACATGAGCCTGTATCGCTCACCTGACATAAACTAAGTCCTCTTAAGAATGTCTGCATGCCGAATACATCTAAGTTACTATTCAAATCCCATGCATAGGGTTCTATGTTAAAACTATGTCTGCTCATGGCAGCCATCTTGGATGGAGGTAGTAGTCACCGGACACAATTTTAAAAGTATACTACCCAAGGACCATCCATGCCATATTTGCTTTAAATTGGCTGACTGGTTTCAGAGGGAAGACTTTTAAACAATTTTCCCATAGGGTCCTATGTTAAAACTATGTCCGCTGACTGCAGCAATCTTGGCACCTAAGGACCATTCATGCCATGTTTGCTCTAAATTGACTTGCTGGTTTGAGGAGAAGACTTTTAAACATTTTTTCCATAGGTCCTATGTTAAAACTAAGTTGAGTCATGGTGGCCATCTTGAATTACCGATCAGCAAACGATTCACAAGTTTAGTACAGGATCACCCAATGATCATTCCTGTAAAGTCACAATTCAATTGGCTTAGTGGTTTCTAACAAGAAGATTTTTAAAATTTCGACCAATCAGAACACATTATGGGCCCTGGCAGCCATGTTGGATTTCCGATCAGTGCCAAAAACAAAAATCTTGTATATGACCATCTAATGAACATTTCTGCCAAGATTGGTTCAAATCTGTTGTGTGGTTTCAGAAAAAAAGATGAAAATGTGAAATTCCCATTGGGTCCAACGTTAAACTAAGTCGAGTCATGGCGGCCATCTTGGATATGCGATCGGCACAAAAATAACAAATTTAGTAGAGGACCATCCAGTCATCATTTCTGTAATGTTACAATTCCATCGGCAAAGTAGTTTCTGACAAGAAGATTTTCAAAGTTTCAACCAATCAGAACACATTATTGGCCCTGGTGGCCATGTTGGATTTCCGATCTGCACCAAAATAACAAATTTAGTAGAGGACCTCCCAATGAACATTTCTGCCAAATTTGGTCCAAATCAGTTCAGTGGTTTCAAAGAAGAAGAAGAAAGTATGAAAAGTTTACAGACGCGGACGACGACGATGGACGCAAAGTGATGACAAAAGCTCACATGACCCTTTGGGTCAGGTGAGCTAAAAAACCAACTCACATGGTCTTTGACCAGATTGAGCTAAAAAATGAAAATATGTTACTCCTATGATGAAATGGGGGAAAAGATATTTTAAAACATAAGAATAACGGGTTTTCATTATAATATGTAGAAACTGGTTGCTTTTAATGTTAATATAATGTCATTCACCACTGTCAGTTATTTGAACAATATTACAATATAAGAAAGTTAGAATGGTAAAGGTGATATAAAAATCTTTAAAAATATGGTATCGAAAAAGTAAATACCAAGATAAAGCCCACAATAATATAGTTGAAATACTGCTAAAGTTGGCATTAAACACCAATCAATCATTCAATAAATCAAGATAAGCCTTATGACTTGTTTTCTCCTATTGGTAAACTCATGACAGCATAGATCATACCTTTTTATATTTCTCCTGATATTTTTTCTTCAGTGTTTGTCGTTGACTATTACTTCTACGAGGTATAATCTCTATAATAAGGGCTTCATCGGTACCCAGACCTGACATAGCATCGTGCAATGTTAATATATCTTCTTCAGGATCAAAGTGACCTGCTTCCTGGATGGTACCATTCTTATTCTTCTTTTCTTCTTCTTTCTGTTTTTTGTCTTTCTCTGCTGCTTTCTTTTCTTCTTTCTTTTGTTGAGCGGCATCAGCAGCCACTCTGGGTGTTGGCTTGGAAAGAGGGTTATCTTTCTTTGGTTCACTCTGAATACGATTTTCAGATGGTCTTCTACCTGTTGTTTTCTTGGCAGGTGGAGGGACAGCTGCTGATGTAGAACCTTTCTTCTGAGTAGCCTTAAAGATCATGTAAGAGAATCAATAAATTCATGGAGACTATAACGGGTAAGCTCCGCTATCTAAGGTTATAGGTACTTCTAGTACATTCGTAACAATCCTCCGCTAACTGTGTTAGTGGAGATCTCCTTCAGCTCAGTTGGTATAGCGATGACTTACAATGTGAGAGGTCTCAGGATCAAAACTCATCGAGGACACTACATCTTTTTGAGATAAATTAAATTATTCTCTACTATTTATAATAATGATCAAATCATTTTACAAAATAAATATTTAAACATTAATATAGCAGAATAAAAACATACAAAACATCTTAGAATTAGGAGATAACTGTATTGTATTTGAAAATTTTGCAGCATCAATTGGAGATTTGATGGTCGGAAATTATTGAGTTTACTGGCGACGCGTTAGCGGAGCCAGTAAACAGATATTTGCTACCATTAAATCGACAATTGATGCCATGAAATTTCAAATACAATACAGTTATCTTCAATCTAATGTAATCATGTGTAGGATAGACATACATACATGATCATATATGTATATTTCCGTATTATTGACAATCAGCTAAAATTAAAAAAATATTTCATGCTATTTCAACCGTGGAATTGGTGAAAATTACACCATTAAATCGACAATTGATGCCGTGAAATATTCAAATACAATTCAGTTATATCCATTCAAAGGTAATGTATTGCTACATTGTTGACAAGATGACGTAAGCCGCAATCGTCTAAAATATTTCATGATTTTCAACCGTGGAATTAATACCATGAAAATTACAGCATTGTCCAATCACAAACCAGGGATATTAAACAACTACATTAGAATATAAATATGACAGGTCAAAAACAAGTGTTATTATTCTTAGTAAATCTCACTACTCCCTCATGCTGTAATATCATACAAACAGGGTTGGGATTCTATTAGCCAGGGTCTGCATTTCCACACTAATATGTTGTGGTCCTGTTTTAGTGTTCAGTGAGTTAAGATGAGAGGTGATTGTTTGCTTTGTTTGATATTCGTGGAAGTGATGACCATCACTGTTTAAACTTTATTTTCATAAAGATATTAAAATTACTCTATATACATTAGATACAGCTGAATCTTGTTTAATCATCAAGTTATCTCCCTTAGAAATGTGTTCCAGAGAAGTTATGGTAATTTTTTAACTATTAATTTACAAAAAATACATTTGCCACCCTCTGGTAAGGCCTTTCCCACCAAACATCACCCTTATTATCAGGCCAGATTTAAGATGCTCTGAGATAGTAAAATATACCTAATTTCCACCCTCTAGAGACATTACACCTCTTATAAGGCCATTTTAACATTGCACAAGAGGTAGCCTCATGTATTGAAGGGGCCCAGGTGGCTCAATGAGTTAGGTCGCTGGATCTAACAACTCATACAAGCCTATCACCAATACGGCGTGGGTTCGCGCACGGCTTTGTAATTTACAAAAAAGGGTGCACTCGACTCACAACCGCAAGTGATAAAGTTTACCAGTTGCTTGCCCATGGTCGGTGGTTCTCTCCGGGTACTCCGGCTTCCTCCACCACTAAAACTGGTCGCCATGATATAGCTGAAATATTGTTGAAAGTGGTGTTAAACACCAAAAATCAAATCATGTATTGAACATTTGATTAAATTGTGGTATAATTTATGAGACTCCTTCATTTCTGAAAAAAACAAGGTTTTTTTAATTTCCAATACAAATATGGTTTAGTTCGTGTATTATACTATAATTTTAATTGAATATAATGAATCAGTGCCTATCATCATTAACGTTGTAAGTTCGAATCCCGAAGTGTACTTGATACAACATTTTCTGATAAAGTTTGTCAGTAACTTGCGGCAGGTCAGTAGTATTTTCCAGGTATTGCGGTTTCCTCAACCAATAAAACTGACTGCCACGATATATCTGAAATATTGTTGAAAGTGGCATTAAACACCATAACTCTACAGTAAACCCAACCCAATAAAATGTCTACAGCAAACAAAAACATATGCATTGTATAAGCTCATTTACTGGAAATACAATTATTTTGTACAGAAATTATCACCATCACAACCACTATCACCAAATTTGTATTGTACAGAGAAAATCACCACTACAATTATTATCACAAATTGTTTTGCTCAGATAACACCACTTTTAAAATGGCTACCACCAATTGTATTGCTCAGATAACATCACTTTTTTAAAATGGCTACCACCAATTGTATTGCCCAGATAACACCACTTTTAAAATGGCTACCACCAAGTATATTGCTCAGAAAACATCACTTTTAAAATGGCTACCACCAAGTGTATTGCTCAGATAACACCACTTTTAAAGAAACTACCACCAATTGTATTGCCCAGATAACACCACTTTTAAAATGGCTACCACCAAGTGTATTGCTCAGATAACACCACTTTAAAATGGCTACCACCAAGTGTATTGCCCAGATAACACCACTTTTAAAATGGCTACCACCAATTGTATTGCTCAGATAACACCACTTTAAAATGGCTACCACCAATTGTATTGCTCAGATAACACCACTTTAAAATGGCTACCACCAAGTGTATTGATCAGATAACACCACTTTTTAAATGGCTACCACCAATTGTACTGCTCAGATAACACCACTTTTAAAATGGCTACAACCAATTGTATTGTACAGATTACTACAATTACTATCACCAGTTACCATAGAAACAATTACCTGTACTGGTATCTTGTTTTCAACAAAAAATAAAATAGGCTGAAAAAGTGAGGTATAGATGTGCATATTTTCACCAAAAAAAATATTAAAAAAAACATCAATACTATATGGCAGAGTTGAGAAATTAAAAAATATGCATCCATTGAATTATACAGTTAAATATGCATTTTTGTATACCAGATAACATAATGGTAAACTATGAACAAATAACATTGTTTACAAATACAGTACCTCAAATTTCATAAACAAATTTATCATTGTTGTGACATTAAGGTTTGAACTTTACAATTTTTTCTTTGACACTCCTGCCAAATGAATCAAAAATATTTCATTTCAACCCTCCTGTTAATTATTTCATGATCTTAACATCTATATTTTGGTTCTTGGCTTTCTCTTTGACTTTCCCTTGCTAATTCTACCTGCACTTTTCTATAGACTGACCTTTGTACTCTTAGATGACCTTTACATTTTGTTTGAATTCTTTTCTCACCCTTTGACTTTCCCTGCTAATTCTACCTGACTTTTTCTATAGACTTTATGTTCTGTTTTAAATATTACTTTTCCATTTTTTTCCCTGCTAATTACCATGACCTTTATTTCAAGATGACCTTTACATTTCACTTGAATTCATACCTTTACTTGTTAATTCTACCTGATATTTTCTATTGATTGACCTTTATGTTATCAAGAATCTTACCTTTTCTTTTGATTTTCCTGCTAAGTCTGTCATGACTTTTTTGACGACCTTTACATTATGTTTGAATTCCCATTCCCTTTGATTTTCCTATTAATTCTGCCATGACCTTTTTTTACTACCTTTACATTACGTATGAATTCTTACCCTTCAATTTTCCTGTTAATTCTGCCATGACCTTTTCATACGACCTTCACATTACGTTTGAATTCTTACCCTTCCTTTTGATTTTCCTGATAATTTTACCACAACCTTTATTTCAGGATGACCTTTACATTACATTTAAATTCTTACCTTTCCCTTTGATTTTCCTGCTAATTCTACCATGACCTTTTCTGTAGGATGACCTTTACATTTATGTTTTACATCATCTGCAAGTTCTGCATCATATTTTTTCTTGTATTCTCTTCTAATATCAGCCATATCAGCCTTCAAAGATAAACAAATGAATATCAGCCTTCAAAGATAAACAAATGAATATCAGCC
>MJUT01054794.1:647770-720396 GCA_002080005.1 Gigantidas platifrons
GTAGTTTAGTACGAAATATTTTTTTATCTAAACTTTTAAGGGAAAAAATGTCTTTTTTTTGTCATTTGAGGAAGGGGGAGGGGTAGGTTTTTCACATCTGACAAAATTTGGTAGCCATAAAGTGTATATATCTTGTATTCAATTGAAAGTTAATACTATAAGCTTTCATTTGATACCATATTGATATACTTTCAAGACTGTTTAGTATACATTTAATGCTTGCAAAGACAAAAATTGAAAAAAATCAAAAATCCTCAAAAAGCTGCGACAGGGTGTAAATATTAGCCTCAAACGGCAAGTTCGTCCCAAAATTTGCAATGCTAACATGTTTTTTCGTCAAGAGGATATATAGGAGGACTTAAAACAATATGTTAACATGGAAGGTGGGGGTGTACGGGGGGTTATGCTAGCCCACAGACTAATACTGATGAGAAAATATTATGCGATTTTCGGCAGGGTAAGGGGTAATATTTTGTCGCTAGAAGTCCTATACAGGGTGGTACTAGAACAAATTTTATTTTAAAATGTCTCCATGACATAATTTCACACGACAGATGTATAATTTGGTTGTCAATTTATATTATGAAAAAAATATTACACGCTTTGGGCTGAATAGAGCTAAAATCGGCAAAAATTATAATATTCCATTTTTCTACAATCTACACTACAAAACATGTCTTTTGATGATGTAATGGGTTTAATTTTCGATAAATGCAATAGTTTTAATAAATCCATTATAAAAATATCATCAAAGTTGTGTAATATTTTGTCTATTGAAAACAAAAGGTGAAAAATCTCGTTTTTACGCAATTTCATCAGGGGTAGGGATAGATTTTTTGCCTCCAATGATTACTGAACTTCATAAAATATTAATAACTTGTATTCATTTGAACGATAATATAATCAGCTATCCACCAAACCCCAGTTTGTATATTCTAATAGTTGTTCATAAACTACAAGACCTCACCAACAGTGAAGAATGAAAAAATCTGAAAATCCGGCAAAATTGTCGAAAGGATGTAAAAAAGGGCTCAAAAATGTAAGTGCATCCCAAAATATTAAATGTTAACATGTTTTTTCTTCAAAAGGACATAACAAATGACAAAAAAAAAGTAGTGGGGTTCGAAGGTGGGGGTTAGGTGCACGAAGGTGCACGGTAGGCTATCTCAGCCCATGGCCTAATAGTAATGGTGAAAAAATATTTCAATCAAAACCCTAACTTACAAAGCATGACAACAGCATCAGCATAATTTTTTGAGCATTCTTTCTTTATATCATCAGTTGCCTCCCTTCCTCCAGTTTCTACTGTATATAAATTGAGTACAACACGTAGGTGAGCTAAACTTTTGGTACTGAGCAACTTCAAAAACTTTCCTGATGAACTGGACCATCTGCCTTCTCCCATCTGTTAAAAAATAATATAGTTCTATATGTAATATTATATCAATTATTATTACTGAATATCATAGTGCCGTGGAGGTCGTGATCGTATGGCAGTTGGAATTACAACTACCTATGTGGTCAATGCCTATCACCACTAAAGTTGTGAAATCGAATCCCGTTCATGGCGAGGTGTACTCGATACAATATTATGTGATAAAGTTTGTCAGTGACTTGCTGCAGGTCAGTGGTTTTCTCCGGGTACTCTGGCTTTATTCATGGACTGGAATCTGTTCAAACTTTATTGAATTACTAAATTAGATATTTTCTGTAAAGAAAATTTTCCTTGTTTAACATTAAAGAAATGCATTTGGAAATTTAAAAATATATGATCTTTGAAAAATAATCTTCATTTAATGTTTTTTTTTTACAATAAAATATTCATTTTCAATATTTAATTACTCATAGCATTTACTTTTTAAGGTAAATAAAACTATGTTACCTCATTGAGTTGTTCTGCATCTTTTTCTGCTGTTTTGTCATCAACTTTCCCAGAATCCTCTTTTAAACCCTAAAATATTACCATTGATACATTATAATACAAAACAAATATTATTTTAAATATAATCAAAGATAAAAAAAAAGAATTATAATGTAAGAAAGGAACAACTTTAATATCACCTGAAGATTATCTATCAAATGGAATATCCCGTTCAGGCGAGGTGTACTCGATACAGCATTATGTGATAAAGTTTGTCAGTGGTTTTCTCCAGGTACTCCGATTCCTCCACCAATAAAACTGACGTCACAATATAACTGAAATATTGTTGAAACACCATTATCCTCTATGTTCATATCATCTTAATTCAGTTTTAATGTGTCCTGGGTGGTTATTCTTCTTCTTGAAACGGTTGGAAAGTCTGATAAAGGGAAACAAATCTAACTACAAAATATGAAATAGCTGGCAAGTCTGACAAAGGGAGACAAATCTGACTACAGAAATGAAATAGCTGGCAAGTCTGACAAAGGGAGACAAATCTAACTACAAAATATGAAATAGCTGGCAAGTCTGACAAAGGGAGACAAATCTGACTACAGAAATGAAATAGCTGGCAAGTCTGACAAAGGGAGATAAATCTAACTACAAAATATGAAATATCTGGCAAGTCTGATAAAGGGAGACAAATCTGACTACAAAATATGAAATAGCTGGCAAGTCTGATAAAGGGAGATAAATCTGACTACAAAGTATGAAATAGCAGGCAAGTCTGACAAAGATAGACAAATCTGACTACAGAATATGAAATAGCTGGCAAGTCTGATAAAGGGAGATAATTCTGACTACAAAGTATGATATAGCAGGCAAGTCTGACAAAGGAGACAAATCTGACTACAGAATATGAAATAGCTGGCAAGTCTGACAAAGGGAGATAAATCTAACTACAAACTAGGAAGAACTGTTTTAGATACATAAAACTGATGTCTCTGCTTAATGCGGCCATCTGTACAACAATAAGTTACACATTATGAGTTGAATGATACTATTTAAAAAACAATTATTTGACCTTGAGATCAAAGGTCAAGGTCCCACAAAGGTCATTATGGTACGTGACACACCGCCTTATGGTTATGCACCCACATACCAAGTATCATTGACCTATCTCGAAAGACAAATATGTTATGGGCCGGACAAGAAAATACTATTTAAAAAACAATTACTTGACCTTTAGGTCAAAGGTCAAGGTCTCATGAAGGTCATTACAGTATGCGACACACCGCCTTATCAGGGATTCAGCCAGGATTTTGAGACCATTAGTCACTTTTGCAGAACAGATTTTTTTTCTAATTATGAATAATTTTCAATAAACAAGAATATAATGAGCTGAATCTTGTAATCATTTACATTGCCTTATTGGTTAGTAATGGAGATTAAAAAGCTATGAAAAACCTCCTAGGATGGGAACATACTCTGCAAATTAGCAACCAAATGATAAAACATAACATTGCCATGATTTTGATCTAATACCACACAAGTTGTAATAACTCTCCCCACCCCCCACCCCCCACCCCTTTTGAAATATTACTGTGCTTTGGTCTAATATGTACCACACAAATTGTAATAACCCCCTCCCCCACCCTTTTTGAAATGTTACTGTGCTTTGGTCTAATACCACAACAATTGTAATAACTCATATTTGTGGTCTTCAGCAGAAAAAATATACCTCTGCCAATTTGCCCAATGGTCCAACTTGTAATGAAAATATAGAACAAACGTCAAAAACTGAAGAAAGTTGTAAAATAAATTATTATTTCTCAAACCTCATAATCAAATTGCAACAATTGGAATAAAACTACATAGTATTTTTTTTTAATTGCAGACACATGTCTGTTTGCAAATAGTTCTATAAATAGAATGCAATTGCTACCCGGATGCAGATTGAAAAAAATCTGATGGATCCTCGTGCAATGCATTTCAACAAATTGAATGACCAACCGTAGCATATAAATGAACATATTAAATATGAGAACTAAGATTTCATGTCACAGAAATGGGAATAAATACAAAAGTTCGTTTACTTAATAGTAGCTAAGCTTCGGTGGATGCGTACTCCTGTTGATGGTGCCATTTTTATTTTTAAAGTTTCTTTAACCAAAATTTATAACGTTTCGAGAGAATCACTTTCAAAATACTTAATGGATAAGATAGATTTCAATAAACATGATATCGACATTTTCATAAATGAAACGTGGCAACAATAGTTCGTTATTGCGGACATTGTGACGAATCTTGCAATGAATGACGATTACAAAAATAATGTCCACTTTCAATACATGTACATTTTGAGTACATGTCATAACTATAAAAAAAAATCATCGTTGATTGAATTCTTTGTCGGGATCATTATCTTTAACCAGGTAAATCAAGCCAGGTGAGATAAAAGATTATGCAATCAAAACAAAAATTCTATAATCCGTTGATTGGCTTGTAACATGTCATAAAATTGTCATTGTAGTGACTAATTAGTTTTAATCAGCAAATGAAGAAGAAAAATGTATTTTAACAAACATTATTTGACGATTTTTTGAAAATTCAAGTGGCGAATTGGGTACGGGAAATACTCGTTACTTTCGAAAATCAATTGTCAATGACGAAAGTGACGAGCACTAGCTGAATCACTGCCTTATGGTCATGCACCCACATACCAAATATCATTGACCTATCTCGAAAGACAAAAATGTTATGGCCCGGACAAGAAAATACTATTTAAAATACAATTATTTGACCTTGAGCTCAAAGGTCAAGGTCCAACGAAGGTCATTACAGTACGAGACACACCGTCTTATAGTCATGCACCCACATACCAAATATCATTGAACTATCTCGAAAGACAAAAAAGTTATGGTCCAGACAAGCTTCGCTGCGAAGAAGCAGAAGAAAAAATCAGACTAAAACAATATGAAATAGCTGGCAAGTCTGTTAAAGGGAGATAAATCTGACTACAAATTATGAAACAGCTGGCAAGTCTGATGAAGGGAGATAAATCTGACTACAAAGTATGAAATAGCAGGCAAGTGTGACAAAGGGAGACAAATCTGACTACAGAATATGAAATATCAGGCAAGTCTGATAAAGGGATATAAATCTGACTACAAAGTATGCAATAGCAGGAAAGTCTGATAAAGGGGGACAAATATTACTACAAAATATGAAACAGCTGGTAAATCTGATAAAGGGGGACAAATCTTACTACAAAATATAAAATAGACTAGAGTGATGATAAAAAGCTCACAATTTTCTTTTTTTGCAAAAAGATCATATTTATTGAGCATTCTAGATTATAGAATTTTCTATAGTAATACCTTATGTAAAATCAACAACAAAGCTTGTTCAGGATCGTCTGTCTTGTCTTTAATATCACTTTCTAAGCTTACAGCATATTCTGTAACAAACAAAAAAGTAAAGCAATGAAGAAAAGTCTTATTTTATCATTCTACATTTCACTCATAACAGATTTTGTTTTTAGGAGGAAGATTGACACTTACGTAATCAACTTTTTGCAGATGATTTTCAGAAGTAAATTTAAAGAAAAATGGAGTCAGATCCACACTGTAAAATAATTAATTAAAGCATGTTTTTGATGTTTTGTTAAAAAGATAATAATTAAAACTGTCAATCTTCCCCAAGATGAAAAGATAAAAAATTGGAAAATATGGATGTTGTAATTTTTATTGACTGGAAGACAATATCACAAACCAAAATAAGAAATCTAGCACCATTTTACTTTGTACTTTTGAAATGATAATTTTTTATAACGGGTAAATGCAAGTTTATCTGGAACTCATAATGTTTTAAGATAACTAGAAATCCATTGATTTTCCTAGATACATATACTGATTTTTTTTTTTTGGCTCAAAACTTTTCATCCACAAATGGATTCAAAAATTAGTTAACTGATAAATACCTTTCTTATAACTTTCCTTGAGATCGGCCATTGAGCTTTTACTACATGAACATAAAATTTCCACCGTTTGTGAATAATCACCTTCCTGTAAGCAAATGGTTAGATAATTATTAATTTGGTGCAGCCTGTAAGATATTACATTTATTTTCGTTAAATTTGTCCAGTAGAATTAGATAACTTACCCAGTAAATAATTACATAATATTATTTATAAGTTTTATTTATCAGTGAATAATGAAATTTGTTCACGCCATGATATAGCTGAAATATTGCTAAAGTTGAGGTTAAACACCAATCAATCAATCAATTTATCAGTGAACAAACTTAACATAGATGCATAAATAAATAATCATGCCACTGTTATTGTTGTTATTTCAAACAATCTCTGTAACATACCAAATATACCAGCAGAGAATAAATTTGTTTTTTTTTTAGTGTTTAATGCTACTTTCAACAATATTTCAGCTATATTGTGGCAGACATTTTATTGGTGGAGAAAACCAGAGTGCCCAGAGAAAACCCCAGACCTGTCACAAGTCACTGACAAACTCTACCACATAATGTTGTATCGAGTACACCATTCCTGAAAGGGATTCGAACTCACAACTTTAGTGGTGATAAGCACTGATTGCATAGGTACTTGTAAATCCACCTAGCATATGATCACAATCATGACCACGAATGCCCCGAGAATAAATTTAAGTCGCTTATCATAGACACACCGTATATCAAAGAGATCTCTTCAGAATCTGTTGCTTTTTTACTTGAATCGTGAGGTTTTCCAAAGGACAACACTTTTTCCCAAGCGACTTAGGTCTACTTAATTACAAAATTTGATGCAGAGATTTTTGGAGTAGTATGGAAATATTGCAATTTTTTGGTCTTGCTAATAATATTGGTTATATTGTCCTAAAACAAATATGCAGGGTGGCCCGAGAACCAAATAATGAATTTTTCTTAACACTATTCAACAAAGTACCAGTATAATATAGCTTCTAAATCAAATTCCAGCTTATTTACTGCTATAATACAATAATAAAATTAAAAAAATTTAAGGCCAGAGTTCACTAAGCTAGCCAATCTGCGGTCTGATCTTGATGGGATACCAACCCTACCCTCTTCATAGCTGAATTTCCAGCAGTCACACAAAAGTAAACAAAGCTTTTAAATAATTTTAATGTCATAGATAATCTTTATCAAACCTACTTCTAAAGCATCATGTAGCTTTTTGGCACTTGATAATGTGCTGTCACTCATCATTGCATCAATCAGTGGTGTCCATTCAGATCCAAGTCCAGATTTAAGTTCACTAACCATATCCTAAAAAACATTTAATGTAACATTTTCAATCCATTTAAGGATTGATCACAATTTTTTTTCGGTTCATGAAGGAATAATCCTAATCAAGTTGTACACACCGTGTAACCCATGTAGCAGATTAAATGAACCGAACAAATAATTTTGATCAATCCTTATAAATTAATTAAAACTTTTTTTGCTATGATATTGAAAATATATTTATTTTTTCAAAATAAGGCAAATAATCGGAAATAAATTTAAATAACCCCAAAGGTGCCTCATTTAAAGAAAATCGCCTGATGACAACGGCACGTGACGCCTTGGGAACGACTTCTATGTTCAGATTCAGTACATACGAAAATAACCTCAACTTTTTAAACCAATCAAAACACGTATTTAATGACATTTGACTCTAAAATTAATTTATATTTTGTTAATCTTTTAACACTCTTAATATAGCTTGGTAGTACAGTAGGCAATAAGTTCTGCAATGTAAAAGTGGCCTTTCTTCAGGGCGATCATTTAGTAGTATTTTACTATCTAAGTATATCTGAAATAGGGCCTGACAAGAGGGATAGCCTTTGATATGAGTGGCCTTATAAGAGTGGTAATATATATCATTTTCGTCAAATTTTATTAATGAATTCATTATATGCAGCATTATAACTGTTGTAACACTAATGTATGTATATTACAGTAATCACACATTTGATATGATTTCTTACCAATTCATACATTTCTTTAAATCTGTTCTTTGTCTGCATTCTTTGTTTTGGTGTTTTTTTCACTAAAGTTTTTATAATGATTTCTGCAGGAGGGGCTGAAAAAATATATAATACTTAGATTAACACTTTGAATATTGGTGGTCGATTGGTCTAGGGAACTGGTCATAAGGCTAAGTGATTCGAGATGCAGTGAATCAATGGTGTGAGCTCAAATCCTGTCGAGGGAGACCAAAAAATTGTTCAGCTCAAAATCTAGCTCTAACACTGTTGGGTAAAATTTTCAGACATATTATGTATATGTAGTAGCAATTAAAATGTTTATTCTTAATTGATTTTTGGGATTATAGGTGTCTAGTAGGTTAAGAAAGATAACCCATTTACTCAGTTATATTCAACATTTGTTCACCACAAAATGGAAGTTACAAAAGTGTTAAATACAAAAGGGACATAACTCTCCTAACTATTAAGGTCACCTCAAACAACTGTTTACCACAAAAAGTTTTTTTTTATCTGTTTAGCTACTTTAAACAGCAATTCACTACACAAAGATTGTATTTCACTTCACTTTAAATAAAAGTTAACTATAACAAGGGAGGTAACTCAAATTGTTTTTTAAAACCTAAAAAATGAAAAGTTAACAGTAATGGTCAACAATACATGTATTACCAACCACAAAGAAAACCACTATTCTGACAAAGGCCAAGCATCTAAACAAAGAATTACCAATAAAAGGTAAACAAATCGGTTGAGTTAAACAGTTAATGGAATCCAAACACTCCCCCTCTTGATTTCTTGATCATCAGCAGACAAACAAAATCAAATAAAAAAAAAGACGAAAAAATAACTTCAGCTCAAAAGACCGTACATTTCCATAGAAATGACAATAGCAACATGGACAGTTCAAAGTTGAGTCAGTGAATACTTGAAGCTAACTGACCACTAACAAATCAGAACTTGTGTACAGGTTATATACCTTTATCCTAAAGATAAATAAATCTGTGTGAACATTATAATGATTTACAATAAATGACTGTTGTCTAGAGAAAGGGAGGTAACTCACCTAACTCTTTAGCCACTTTAAACAACTGTTTACAATCATTGTCTGTAGGGTTAGTGGGTGACACTTCATCATCATCCTAATGTAAGGAGATATCAAAATAAACAATTTTCAAAAATAAACAAAACATCAATATAAATATTCATAAAATCTGACAAAATTATTAAATTAAAAATTAAATCATGTTATGAAATTTGAAAATATTATTCTGGCAGATTTAGTACTCTTTACTGGATAATATGTTACATACCTATATCAATGACAAGAAGTATATAAAGCTACATGCATATAAAGACTGCAGCGTCTGTATTTGTGTGATAGAACAGAGATATATATATACATCAAATATTATTGTATATATACAAAATGTACATACAAGCATAATTATATCATTTTTTGTGTCAGTATTTTAAATTCAACAACTTTCTGATCATTATTGTATAAAAAAAGGGTTACCAGGTAAAAAATAGTTGAATGATAATTTATGTGAAATTGCTACATGAACCTTTCTATCAGAAGAGAATTTTATAGTTTGTGCTTCATATATGATATCATTTATTAGTTGGTTCATCATTCTTGATTTCAATGTTTATTATATGCTGGTCTCCTGCCTATCTAGTCAGGGAACCAGTCTATGTTGATTAGAGCCGAAGGACAAATCTTTCAACCGATTTCATTAAAAGTTAGTTTTGGAATTGTTCATATTATCCCTTTGGTAAAAATATATAATAGCTTCTGGATATACGACAATCACAGAACTTAATCAAAATCATTTTTCAGACTAGCTACTCTATGTTGACAAATGCTGAACAAACTAGTAAAACGTCTCATATAAAACCAGATATTTTATAGTGGAGCACTGAAATAGAAACATTGCTATTAAGAAAAATTAAAATGCAAAAATTTGCAAAGAATCTATGAAGTAATAGAGTCTGAGTGAGAAATCTGAAATAAAATAAAGATACAGTTTTGCATGATACATAAATGTATAATCTGTATGCAACTTCTATATATAAATAATTCATAGTTGTTCTCTTAACAAACTTTAAAAAAAAAATAATACATTTTATTTAGGTGATAAACTTACAATAAAACCTTGCTAGGTCAAAGGTCAAGAGACAGATTATTTCATTTCTAATGATGGTGAGTTGAGACGCACCTTTAAAAAGTTTCAAAAACATATCGAAATTTTATGCCACATCAGCACTTATCCCAAATTTGAGGTAACAAGATTTTACTGTTATTATCCATTCTTCACATTCAATACCATAAACCGCCTTATATTACCCACATTGGTGCATTATCAACACTCCTTTTTGCTCCAATACGGATTATACAAGGCTATTTACGGTAATAACATCCAGATATAGTCAATTTTATGGGGAATATCAAATATCATGCTAACATATTTGATCTACAGTGAAAAGTGTGCTTTTGATAATTATGCTGTCATGCCATGCCTCTATATATCATAGCATTTTAAACTTACCATAACCCAGTAATTGGGAAAATAAATATCTGAACAAAAAAATAAAATAAAAACATCAATTACCCCTTGTTTTGTGTAAGCACAACAACAGTATGTGTTCACCATGCAATAGTCCAGTCTTTGTGTAATTTTCACAATACCAAACATCAAATAACATAAAAACGACAAAGATACCCGGACGTAACATGCATCGACAGAAGTAAAGGGTACCAGACCAGAAGCCATTTGACACTCATATTAGGGTATGTGTCATGCTCCTTATTGAGGACCCTTGTGTGACTGAGAAATGTAGAACAGCTGTAAAAGCATTGTTCCTTTACTTTAATTTGTGTGCAAGTGTAAAGTTGGATAGTCTCTCATGTTCATTTACACCCATATCTGCTCTTACTAATGGTATTTAAATTTAAATTTACCAGTAAATCTAGAAATTTGGAAAGCAGAATTGTGATAAAAGGAAATTCATAAAAAAAATTGTTGCGAGTGGTTTAATATTACCATTGCAATTTATTTTTATGGTGCACCAAGTTACCATCTTTCAGATGTATTAGAAAATATTTCAAATTCATTTGAAGGTCTAAAAAAAAGATGCAAAGGAACATTCTGAAAAAATCACATACAAAATTTAACTAAATTTAATTACCGTGAGCATGAAATAAAGCATGCTAACAAATAAATAAAGCAAGCCTAAACTGATGTCACTCACATGTAAAGTGTAGTTTAAAGGGAAGGAGTGACTTATTTGTGTATGATAGTGCTGTGCTATATATAAGAATATACCACGACACCTGAGTTGTCTTCCTTAGTTTCTGAGAAATGAATAAAGAATAAAACTTTACTCTAGCCTTGCATGAAATAAATGTAACGATAGTAAAATCTAACATAATTTTTTAACAGTCTAGGTGCAGTTTCTGACAGGGGTGCACCTTGCACACCCACCCCCCTAAAAAAGGGTTCAGCTGCCAATTGTCTGTTGTTAAATCAGTGACAATACAATAGGTTCTCTGATTTCTAATTTCTATGACAATTTCTACTTATAATACAAGAAACCTATTTGTGTAAGAATTACTTATATTCATAGGCTTTGATGAACATGACAATATTTAATTACGATATAAAGTGTACACCATGTTACACACAATATAAAGTGTACACCATGTTACACACAATATAAATCTGAAACACATAGTCATGAGGTGTTTAGTAAAACAATAGACCATATGCATATTCCTGAATTGATTCTAAAATCATATGTTTTCATATGATTTATTTCCCTTGTGGTGAGCAAAATGGTAGCTGTTAAAGCAATCTTGAGCAAAGGAGTGGACAAACAATTTGAATATAATTTGTAGATATTTGAACCTTGTAAAAAATCAGAGGACAATTTCAAAGCAAATAGTCATAGAAAATTCACAAGTTGTTACAACATTTAAATTCTGTACAATTTATGGGAAAATATATGTCATTTTCATTGAGCTTTGCATGAAAGGGGTTCCTTCTGCTCAAATTAAAGGGAAATAACTCATATAAAAACGTGTAAAAATATATATAATTTTAGAATCAAGTCAGAAATGTGCAAATGGTATATTGTTTATGATAATGATTGTTTAAAACATCATATTTTCTGTTTTATATTTCCCAATACTAGTATGTTAGAAATTGTATTCACTAAACAAATGGGTAATTACATGAATTGATACAACGATGTTTAATGCACTTGTGTTATAGTTCTAATTGGTAGGCCCTGCCAAATGCATTATGGGGCATGAAATTATAAGAGAACATGAACAACATAGACTGATCAGACTGGCAGTCAGGATACTAATTTGGATTGACATTTGTATGACACGAGTTGCAGAACCGTATCTCTTAACCGTCTTTTTTTTTAAGTCAGAAAATACAGACCGTTCCTCTCCTAGCATATGACATAAAGTTAGCTAGTAGGAAAATAAATATCCAGATAATCATGATGGTCCAGTATATTATAGACACTGTATAATATAAATTCCTTTTATAATATGTTTTCACAAGAATATAGCGGGAAAATTTACCTAGCTAGATAGGGGTCTTGTTGGTCAAGTGGTTCATGTCATGTTCATGTCTGCTACCCACCAGAAATGTTAAAGTATCCAACTACCTGAGGCGGGGGTTTCAATGGATAGTTTGCGATATCTGTGTGGGTTTTCCTCCTCTAATACGTCTGGTTGTTGCAACATAGCTTAAAAAACTGCTGAAATTGACGATAAATACCAATGACACCCTAACTCCTCCCACTTGGATTTTTTACTGGTACCCTGGTTTAGCTATATTTCCATACATTCCAAAATATCACAAAGGATACAAGGGAGACAACTACCCACACTTGGATTTCAACCAGATTTGGTAAATTGTAATCATTATCATTTATATAAAGTTTTAACCTTATTTTCAGAAAGAACCAGAACCCATTAGATTAGAATTCGTTCTATATCATATAGAGAGTTATTTTGGCATAGAAAGAAAACAAGATATAAACAATTTTTGATCATAATAAAAAAAACATTATAGCATCATTCTGCTTTTTATTTTGATGGCTTCAATTTTGGCATGTAACAAGAAAATGCCAAAATATACACTAAAAGAAACGTTCATCCTGCAAAAACAACCCACTATACAATATTTGGTTTGGAATCAGTGTGGTTAAATACAATATACTAGCTATTGTGCAGATCAGTCCTGTATCCCCATAAAGATGTTGGTGAAAGAGAGAAAGGAACTCATGATGTAGTGTTCAGACAATTAACAAACAATGTCATACCAATGTATGATTTGTAATAGATCGCACAGATCAAATCAAAATAACCCCAAAAAAATATTACATTTGAGGTCAATCTGATTAAAATCAGATCTCACACTTGCTCCCCTTTACTTGATATATCATGCTCCCCATTACCTAAATTTCGCAGCATGGGAGATATGAGGAAAACCGATTATGAGTCACATGCGGGTCCAATGAAAATCGCAATTGCAAGTGTCACTAAAGTGTTTTACATACTATGGGCAGCTCGATTTGCATAACCATATTTATCATATCATTATATATTCATAACCTAAGGTCACTTGCACATGACCCATATTAATGGAGTTTCTTCAGATCTCCCACACCATGACATATATTATCAGTAAAGCGAGACAAGTGAGAGATATGATTGATTTGAGGTCAAATATTTCTAAATACTCTTTTGTAAGATCAAAATGTCATTTCTTTTGAAAGAGTGTTTTTGATACTGGTCAGGTATGTAGAGTCTTTCTTCAATTAAAATTAAAATTTAAGAAACTGCAAAACAGGTTATCCTTCTAAAATTTTAAGGTTTGTAAAAACAAATGATAAACAAGAAAACATTTTGATACAGACATCCTAAATATCTAAAAATAAATTACAGAACAACTATATAAACACACTGTACAATTTCTATCCACACAATATAAAAGTGATACAATATTCAAAACTGACTACCACAATAAACAGTTATTCTTGCCTGCTCATGCATGGGAGGAATGTTGTGTGCAGGGGTACCAGTAGAAGTTGTCATGGCAACATTTAGTGTATATATCCCATCACCAGTTGCTTCTGTTTGTTGACTGTCTGGTTTATTATAAGTTTTGTTAGTATATAGATGGTTAGTGGTACCAGATTCAGAATATATCCCATCACCATTACCTTCTATTGAATCGCGGCCAACATGTTGAGTCATAGATTGTGTTACTTCTTCCTTTTTGACTTCAGAATTAACATTGTGTGGATTAGTTCTATTTGAATTACAGACACCTAAATCATTTTCTGTATCCTGATGTGGCTGCATTGATACAGCTGTCTCTTCAACTAAGTCATCCACGTTTTTATGACTTTTTATATCCCCATTGTTCACATCAACTAAGTCGTTCACGTTTTTATGACTTTTTACTTCCCCACTGGTCTCATAAACAATGTCATCCACATTTTTAGGACTTTTTACATCCCCATTGGATTCAGCAACAAAGTCATCCACGTTTTTATGACTTTTTACATCCACATCGTGCTCATCAACTAAGTCATCTACGTGTTTATGACTTTCATCAAGTGGCACGTTTGCATTGTTTTCTATGCTAACAACACTACTAGAATTGGACCTTGAACCTATTGACTTTTGACCTTTCTGACTATGTGGCCTTGAACAATTGTTTTCGTTTTCATTTATCAGTATCGTCTCATGTGATGATTGACGATAAGCTTTATGTGATAGGTCAACCTGATCCTCATCAAGATTGTCTTCGCTTCGTTGCTCTAAATCTGGAGATCGACTAGATTTAACATATCTTTTCTCATCATTTTCAAGGTCATTGAAACCTCCATTTTTGTTCAATAATAAAGCATCATTGTTTTCAGTTGTATCGATAGTTTTTGCACTGTTTGTATTTGTATTAACAGGTACTATGATCACTTCCTTAAGGTTCCGATGTGAATTAAATTTGGCTTTTTCATTGGATGAAAACGACTCAGTTGACTTGGCAGATTTAAAACTGGGATCAGCTTTATGTTTGTTTGGGAAAGTAGTTTTTTTCTTAGCAATTGGTTGTTTTGCTTTTTTGCTACTTGAACTCTAATTTGATATTCATATAATGTGAAAAAAAATCCATGCAGCAAAATAAAGAAGAAGAAAAAAGAAAAAAGCATATTAGAAGCATTTTATAAACCTTTAATAATGTAAAGTAACCATAGAAAATGTATAAAATTTAAATATATAATTATTATTTATTATAAAAAGATATATTCTACTGACTATAAAATGTATGGTATTATTGTTGTTCAGTAGTTTATAATAAGCCTAACTATTTATTTCATGCCAAATTTGATTGGTTTATATTCTTTAACTTCAAATTAAAGAGTATCATGAATTTGTTACTGAACAAAACAAAACTGGGAAAATAAAATCATGTGACTGAAATTTTAACTGGGAAAATAAAATCATGTGACTGAAGTTTTTACTGGGAAAATAAAATCATGTGACTGAAATTAATATGACTGTCCAAAAAAAAGAAACATTTAGCTAGTTCTGGTAAGTATTGAAAGCTTAAATATCTTTTAAATGCACTGATTATTTTTTTAAAAGAAAACATCCTAAGGATTCTATTATATTGACTCAAAATCTCAACTGAAAGCAAGTATTTTCAAGACAGATTTCATAATTATTCCATAAAGAAACAACATTTAAGTCCATTAAGTTAGGATTTCTTATAAACTACCAAATTGCTGAATTTTGTTAACATTATAAAGATATACATGTAAATAAAAAAACTAATTAAAAACTCTTTAAAAATACAAACGAATGATTATAATACACTAATAAAACAATACAGGGAAAACATACATACAGAAAAAAACATACTATACTCAAAATTACAATATATATACAAGGCTCGGAAGGAGGGTGGAAAAGGGGGTACTAATTATGCATAAAAAACAACAAAGTTAAGGAACCAGAAAAAAAACATATTTTCAAACCTGGCAATTAACAAATCATTGGACAAAAATCTGCCTAAATTATTATTCATATGAAATTACTACAAGAACATTGAAAACATTTCAGAAAATAATAATTACCTCCCCTTATATTCATTAACAAGTTTTTTGTTATCTTTTATTTACATTTATTTACAATTTTAACAGTAATTTTGGTATACAATTGCATTGTGTAGGTATAAAACAATAAGGAATTCCAAAAGTGGACATTTGCACAGACTAATTTATAATAAAAATATTTTTGACACGTTGAATATAAAATTAACAAAAACATCAATAGTAACTAAAACAGAATGCAGAAAAAGAATATATCAAGCTCATAAAGAAAAAAAAACTAAATCCTTGTGCAAGCCAACAACTGTATGCATAAGGTTATACAATGGGCAGAACTGTAAACAATACGCATCCCATAGATTATTACAGGTATTTGATAGTGAAATTTGTTGACCGAAAATATATGTATAAATTTAATAGTGAGATATCATAATTGCCTCTTCCTGCTATCATGTTTGTTAGTAAAACTTAAATTTATGAAACCTAACCAACACCTTTATTATATGATATTCTCACTTTATCCCAAGCTAAATCCTTCTTATCTGATATTCTCTCTTTCTCCCCAAATAAAACCTTTTATCTGATATTCTCTCTTTCTCCCCAACTAAAAACTTGTTTATGATATTCTCTCTTTCTCCCCAACTAAAAACCTTTTATCTGATATTATTATACCTCACTAACTTCTCATTGGCTTAAATTAAATCAGATGACCTGAAACAATTTTAATGTTTTGTGAAAATTAACCCAAACGGAAAACAACTAGTTGTTTACCGGGTAACAACCCTATTGTTCCCCGGTAAACAACCCATTGCGTGCCTCAAAAGGGAAACAACTCTTGTCGGAAGTGACATTGTCGTCTGTTGTTTACAATTTGGTCGGACCAGCAGGATGGCAATCGCTAATTCTTCTACTTGGTCTGTTGTTCGGTATAATAAAACAGTTATTGCCTTCAATGGATTGTAAACATCAGAATTGTTAACCCTCAAGGGGTTGTTTCCCTTGGGCTCAAGCCCTCGGGAAAACAACCCCCTTCAGGTTAACAATTCTGGATGTTTACATCCATTGAAGGCAATAATTGTTTATTATCTCTTTCTCCCCAAATAAAACCTTTTATCTGATATTATCTCTTTCTCCCCAAATAAAATTTGTTATCTGATATTCTCTCTTTCTCCCCAAATAAAACATTTTATCTGATATTCTCTCTTTCTCCCCAACTAAAAACTTTTTTATCTGATATTCTCTCTTTCTCCCCAAATAAAACCTTTTTATCTCATATTCTACCTTTCTCCCCCAACTAAAATTTTTTAATCTGATTTTTTTTTGGGGGGGGGTTGTTTTCTTCACTTTGTGCAGAATATAAAATTAACAAGTAGCTTATACATAATTTCTGCAGATAAATATAACAGTGCATGATACATCATGTGGTAGTGTAAATAGGTTGATGCAGGTACGTTGCTGGCTTGTGATTATTGCAAAATGTGGTTTATCAGGAGTGGACATTTTAGTAGTAAAGACAGGGATTCACCTTAATTTCATTCAATAGTTGAAAGTATTTACAAAATAAATATCAGCAATTCAATGCTATAATAGACAATAAAAATTCAAACAAATCTGTGTGCATTTGAATGAACTTGAATTGAATAAACAAATCTACTGAATTCCAGGCCTCTATTTTACTAAGTTTAAATGCATTCAATTATTAGTAACTAATGAAATTTAGTTAACCAATTTAAGAAAGTGTGCTGTTGGGTAGGTATAGTTATTCAAATTTCTTATAGTTTCACAAGAAATTTTCTGAATTAAAAATAAATCATTAAAATTAATGTTCAATTATTCCAGGGTGTCAAGTATAACAATAGAAAAAAAAACCTTATCAATTTACCATGGTGGGCTCAAAAAAATAGGAATGAAATTTGACCACAGGGTCAAAATACATGTACCATACATGCTATTTTGAACCCAGGGTATTTTTTTTTCTGGATTTAAAATACCATATACTGTACCACTTGCTATATAGTTTCCTAAAATCGTTCACAAATAATTTAAAATTGAAGAGTATTTGATAAAAAAATACTTTTGTCTTATAGAAGACATAAATAAACATAAGCCAACTTGAACACTTTGCAGAAAGCTTTGCCATTTTACCTTCCCGTCTGCTCCTTCATTGCCATAATACATGTAATATTTTTCCCGCTCAGTCTGCTTAGGAGTAAAATATATTGCATCAGAATTTTTCCCATAGAAATGACGATAAATTATATCTTTATTTTCCACTATTTAATTTATTCTTTATCAGATAATTAATAGGAACTTTTTAAAATATGAATTTTCATAAAACTTGAAACGAAAAAAAACAGTCTTTACACCATAATACGACCACATAATAACTATATGTAGTTAACACTGATTCAATTTTTAACGCCAATGCAGTTACCATTTTTTTCCGTTTTTGGAAAGTCTAGTAAACATTAATAAAATCAGGAAAACAAAACTTCTTTAGAAAGATAATATACTAGCTAGTACCCTCCAACATCAGTCTTGTATATCACTAAAAGTAAAATCTATCAGAACATTGAAAATAACACTACATATAAAATTACAATAAATTCTTAATTTATCTGAAAAATGGGTTTAAAACTAAGAACAAAAATAAACAATATGTATATATATAAACAGAATGTACAGGTTAAAGTTCAAATAAAAGACTAGGAAATAGCAGAGGGGCAACTACAATATAAAATGGATGATGTCTATAATATGTAAATAAGCTAACAATATACAACAAAAACCATTTAAAATGAATTCTACTTGAAAATAACTTTAAAGCATACTAAAATTATATACTGATGGAATTCTAACAAAGCTTGAAAGCATGATAAAAGTCTTGTAAATCTAACCGTTTTAGTTAAATTATTGGGAGGACCGTTTTGTTTTGATTTAATATCAAAGGTTTTAAATTGCTTAATTTCTATATATAATAATTGAGAATAATTCTTTGCAAAATTCTGAAAAGTATTTAAACATTTATGATTTTAAGTCAATTGTTATCAAACACAATACAAAGTACCTTGATAGGCATAGTTATTTTACAATTAAAACAAGATTTAAAAAAAAAATGTCTTCCTTTAACGAAATATTACGTTAAAAATGCATGCCAAGTGATGATCGCATTATAAATATAAATATAAAAGAAAATCCTCTAACATATACAAAATATATAATATAAACAAAATCTAGTTCCTGAGGGAAAATGTCTTGAGTAGATCATTAAAATAAAATAATATGTATATTAATTCAATCTGATGTGAGGTTATTTGTAATACTAATGATGGAAGCCATGATATTTATGTATAATGTCCACATATTAACTTATGGGGTCCACCATTTTTTTCTGCGAGTTGACAGATTTATTTACCTGTTTGCTGTCAAGCCGTGGTAAACTTCCACAGTTGGACGTTGTTTTGTTGGTGTACGGGTTATAACTGTACTTTATAGACTGAAAATAAAATATTTTAATTCATTATTGGTTAGGTTTATGGTGTTTAACATCACTTGCAACAATATTTCAGTTATACCGTGGCGGTTAATTCATTATTGCAAAATAGTGGCATATGTAGTGTTGTTTTATTTACATAATATGCTATGAATTTATGAAATAGACTGATAGTATATAAAGGGTTAAAACCGTATACACAATGTGAAAATTACATAAATGATATGTAGTGATTGAAAAGGGAGGGGGTCATCTTTGAATCAGCCAAAATGGTGGTCAATAGTTCTTTTTTTTTATTCTTTATTTGTAAAATACATTATTTGCTAAACTTTGTAGAAAGTGGAAATTCAATTCCATTTACTGGTATTGATTAAAGGTCACATTTAACAGGAAATACATTTCCAAGAATTTTATATATATTCCATGAGTGTATACAACTGTACAATAAAAATATTGAATCTTAAATCATGTACCTTGATTTGACAAAACCAAGGTGGTTTTTTTTTAATTTCAATAAATATTCATCAAGCAATTGATGAAAATGAGATGACCAGTTGTTAAACAGTCTGCCTACAGTAGAATTACTAGCAGTTTTACTATCATCTAGCAGTTGTAGTATTAGTATAATTACTAGCAGTTTTACAACCTACAGTAGAATTACTAGCAGTTTTACTATCATCTAGCAGTTGTAGTATCAGTATAATTACTGGCAGTTTTACAACCTATACTAGAATTACTCCCAGTTTTACTTTCGGTAGAATTACTAGCAGTTTTATTATCAGTAGAATTACTAGCAGTTTTACTTTCAGTAGAATTACTAGCAGTTTTACTATCAGTAGAATTACTAGCAGTTTTACTATCATCTAGCAGTTGTAGTATCAGTATAATTACTGGCAGTTTTACAACCTATACTAGAATTACTAGCAGTTTTACTATCAGTAGAATTACTAGCTATTTTAGTATCAGTAGAATTACTAGCAGTTTTACTACCCCTAGTAGAATTACTAGCAGTTTTACTATCAGTAGAATTACTAGCAGTTTTACAACCCATAGTAGAATTACTAGCAGTTTTACTATCAGTAGAATTACTAGCAGTTTTACTATCAGTAGAATTACTAGCAGTTTTACTATCAGTAGAATTACTACCAGTTTTACTTTCAGTAGAATTACTAGCAGTTTTACTACCAGTAGAATTACTAGCAGTTTTATTATCAGTAGAATTACTACCAGTTTTACTTTCAGTAGAATTACTAGCAGTTTTACTATCAGTAGAATTACTAGCAGTTTTACTATCCAAGTGTAAAATCTATGTCTTGATCAAACAAATTCATGCAGTTAAAATGCAAACCATGCAAGCAACTAAAGTTATATCTATTATTGTACTATAGGCTATTATGAAAGTAATTAAAAAAAAACATAGATCTGGAAAGTGTCTAAAAATGTCAGACATGTGTAAAAACATTATCACAGCTCATCCTATCAGACTTACTGTTATACTAGTGACAATGTCTGTCTCTGTTGTTATTTTATATTACATATTATTATAAAGTTATATTCTACAATTAAATGGTGAAGGTTGAGTTAAAGTGCTCATCTGAATTATGTGTAAAATGACAACAAAGGAACATAACAATTATGCCCATCATTACATTATTAGCATCACCTATAACTGTTTGATATCTCTACCTGTAAATATATCTACAATGTAGCAGTGCAAAAAAAAAAATTGCTAAAAAAAAACAATTCTTAATGTTATTGTTATCTGATATCATACTGCCTGAATCACTATTACAATCTAGGGTGCTACAATTTACTACAATCTGATTAAAATCGAGCTGCTGTATATGCTAGGGTCCCCCTAACATATGACGGACCCCTATTGGAGGTCATATGCAGATGAACTTTTGGATATGAAAACTCAATAAAAAATCAACCAATCAGAGAGCTTTATAATTGTGATGCGGTAATAAAAAAAAGCTTCTAATGTGCTGCTATGATTTTGCCAGTAACCTTTTCATTGGCTGATCATAAGTTCATCTGGATATGACCTCTAATCAGATTTCGTCAGATGTTAACGGGGGAGGGTAGTGTATTATAATGGCTGATTTAAATCAGATTGCAATGTAGTTATACATGTAATAATAAACTGTAATTGTTTTATGACCTAAAACTTTGAGATGTTGCCCTTCAAAATATAGATGGTTAATTTCTATTTTCACCCAATATTTTTTATGAATTCTGTTCAAATATTCCATGATAACCAATCATACAATTTTTTCATGACAGTAAGATTTATCTGTGCAGTTTCAAAATCAACCCAAAAATGTGCACCAAACCAGTGACGACTCGTAAATTATTTACATTAATGTAAATAAAGAAGAAAAGTGATATAATAACCCTGTCAGTTGCATCAACTAGGTAATGTAAGGTGAAGTTGTGGTTAATTGGATATCAATTGCCTAATAGGCTTAATTAAATATCAGATAACAATAACTCAGTGGCCACAAGTGTCAACGTGTGATGTTGTTTTTTTTACCTTACTGGTTCTGTCCTCAGACTGAAATGGCAAATATTTGTATGACATTCAAATTACATTTCCACACCATTGGAAGAATAAATCTTATATTGTAACGAATTAAAGTGAAATTACCACTTTAATTGTTGATCTTCATCCTACAGTTAACGAGGAACATAAGCCATACCCTTATACAGCTCATTTACTGATTGAGTAACATACATATATACATATAGTCAAATCTGCCTTAAAGGGCACCTCTATATAACAAATCACTGTCTATAAAAGGCAGTCTTATTTTTTCCCATTAATGAACAGTGCATATAACTTTAACCTTTATATCAAGGGCACCTGCTCATAAAGACCACATTTTCAGGTTCCCTTGAGTGTCCTTTATATACAGGTTTGACTGCATTTACACATTTTTGCTGAATTGTGATGCAGATACAGATTCATATAAAAAAATGGCAGTAGGTGTCCATAGAACATGGATGCTCCCACTTACAGCTAAATTTTACAGGGGCATAACTCCAGGATGGAAAAAGTGCTAAAGTCCAAATTTGAACTTGGTCTTCCCTTTTTCAGTCCCTGACCTTGTGGATAAATTTGCTTGAACAGATCTTAAATTATTGAGCAGAAAATCAAATGTGTGAAGTTTGGATGGACATACAGATATGGGTGAAACTTAATGCTCCTAATGCCTAGCGGCTTGGGCATAAATATACATTTAAAATATACATTCTTTTCAATATTCTACATAACAGATTTGGGTATAAATATTCTCCTATTGAGAATTACTTCTTTGTTTGCTCTTTATGTAAATTCAACTAGCAATTAAATTATATAAGTGGCCTGGAGAGCTATTGACTTCACCTTTTTTTTTCTTTTTCTTTTTTTTTTGCTATTTATACATTATATTTCAAGAAATTAATTATCATAGTTTCTTATTTGTTTATTATTTATTGTTACATTTCATATGTATTTATATTTCATTGAAATCTTACAACAGGTAAATCTATTTCAAATCAAATATGGCATTAATTGCTGCAATTCTATTCATTTGGCTAAGTTTTATATATAACAAAATCAATGAAATGTTGAAATATTTCTAAGATAAATGAGGAATACATGTATGTACATGTAGATACGATTATAAGAACTGATTATTCCAATCAAAGTTCATTTCAAAATTTGATGATTTATTTCAAAAATCAAATTTTCATATGGTATATACTGCGAAAAGGTAGAATACAGGGAGACAAAAGTTTCTTTTTAAAGGACACCAAGTCTTAACCCCACCCCACCCCCCTTTTTTTAATAGATTGTCTAAACCGCACCTTCTTCGTACCAGCTTTTGTCTTCAGAATAGACAGGTGCTCGGTTTATATAGGTTAATTAATACAGATTCCCTAGATTGAGACTTTTTTTTAAAGCTTGGTTTATATAGGATTCCAGTTTATTTACCAGTAGTTTTTGGTCCAGTTTAGACAGGTTTTAACTTTAATACCAGTGAACATTGTCAATACATGTACTTCCTGTTTTCAGATTGCCTACTAAATCAATTATTATAAAATCAAACTGTTCTACCAACAACTGTTATATATATACATCAAATTTTAATGCTTTGTAGTTCTTCTCTTTGAAGATTTTTCTCATTCATTAAATTTTCATAAATCTTAATCTTGATCAGTATTATTAATTTAGAAGACAAACCATTAATCTACCTATAATGTTGTTGATGATAAAAATATCAATAAACATAGAAAACATAAAATCAGTAAAATAACCAATAATAACATGAAACTTTACATCTCCATAGCAACCGCTAATGTCTTAGAGAGGAAATTTCTAGGAAATTCATATATACACATTTTACTTTCAAAATTATACCAAATAATTTTTTTTTTAAATAGACTAGATTACATAATTAGAAGAAAAAAAACGAAATCTAGTGCATGGAAACCAATAGCCGATGGAGAAGGACAATGTTTTCCTTCATAAAAATAACTTATTGAGAAAACAAATTTATATGTTCATTTAAAACTAGAGGCTCACATGAGCCTGAATTGCTCACCTGAACATATCTTAAAAAGATGCCTTATTTCTGTAAATGGCAAAAATCAACAAAAGTTTAAAGATTACAAAAAAACAAAAACAATATGCTAAAGAACTTCTACCATACTCTTATGGATGAAATTTAAGTAGATTTTGGTTTCAAATAAGGCGGCTTTGGTCAATTTAAACATTTTATTTTTTTAGTAACAGTTGCCATCTTGGGTGGAGTTTAGACCTATCACATATGATTTATAATGGGGGCCATCCAAGGACTATTTCACTCAAGTTTGGCTCATATCATCCTAGTGGTTTCGGAGAAGAAGATTGAAATGTACAAATTTAGAGACAGAAAACAGACGCCTGACGACAGACTACAAGTGATGGCAAAAGCCCACCCTCACAATAAGTCAGGTGAGCTAATAACTTATAACTGGAAAATAGCAATTTATCTCATACAATCTGATTAAGTTTTAATACCACCATAAAAAATGTCTATTAATAAATCATCACTTCCAATGGTGTTTGAAGTCTATTTATAGCTATAATTGTTGCAGCTATTTTATAATGGATGTATTGGGTATATAAAATAACATAAACATTAAAAGATCAAAACAATTATTTATACATTGAGGAAGAAAGTGTTAATTGTTATAGAAATTATTGATGATCAATTTACACCTTATAATTTCCCATTAAAATTATTTTAAAGTAAATTAACTGAAATTTGTCCTTTTAAATGCTAATTAGAAAAAAAACTGATATTAAAGTACAAAATCTGTCAGAATCCATCATTCTTTATTCATTTAAAAAATAATATGTAAAGTATATAGGTATACAGAATCTGACAGAATCCATCACACTTTAATTATATATTTTGAAATATGATAGGTTCAAAATATATAGGCTCACCTTTCTTTAAAGTTTAAAAATCAATCGTATAAAATGAGATGTCAATTCCATAACAGCTACCGATTTATTACACAAGAAAGCCACAACACGTTTATTATCTTGATTTAGACAAAACTGGCTTTAAACCGTAAGCAGTAAAACCCGGGCCATGCTTATATATATATAACTTTCCTAAAATGCACCTAGAATATACAACTTATACAGTTTAACCATTTCTATGATTTTTTTTTTTTTTTGGAATTATTAAATTTTATGTAACTTTAAATCAAATTTTCTCCAATAACTCCATCTTCATTGTCAAACATTGTATGCAAGTGTGTTAACTAGATCTAATAGATGTTTAAATGTTCAAGATTACTCTCCATCAAGATAAAAAATATACATTCATATCAGGAACTTTTCAAATACATTGTATGCCTAACAGTAAGTGTTCAGTGAGTTAAGGTGAGAGGTTTTCATTCCTTTTGTTGATATTTGTGGAATTATTGACTATATAAAGTATATATCACTGTTTAGTCTTTTTAACTTATAGACATTTCTGAATGGATAACAGTTAATGTTAGGGGGGTACCTGGTCAAACGTCCATTGTAGACAGGTATTACTACGAGTCAAATACATACCAGAGGAGGAAGTTTATCCCTCTTACGACTTTTCTTGTCATCATCGTCTTCAAAATCATCGTCATAATCATCTGATCCTTCTATACCATCTTTACTTCTCTAGAAAACAAAACATATATACATCTATGTAATAATACAGTGGAACTTGTGCAATCTGACACCGGAGTTTTCCGACATCCTGTGACATCCGACAAAAAATTATGGTCCCAAAGTAGTCCTGTTAACATAAATAAAACTTGAGTATTCCGACATCCTGTACAATCCGACACATTTCCCTAATCCCTTAGTGTGTCGCATTAGACAGGTTACACTGTATATATAATGTAATGAAATTGAAGATCAAATCAACCGGGGGGAGCGCCATGGTGTTTTGATCGTATGGTACATGTAGTTGGATTTACAACTACCTGTGCAATCACCACTAAAGTTGTGAGTTCGATCCTTGCTCAGGAGAGGTGTGCTCGATATAACTTTATGTGATAAAGTTTGTCAATCACTTGTGGCAGGTCGGTGGTTTTCTGCAGGTACTCTGGTTTCCTCCATCAATAAAACTGATCGCCACGATATAACTGAAATATTGTTTAAAGTGGCATTAAACACCATCAAACAAACATCAAATCAGCAGTAATTAGTATGTGTTTTTCTTCAGTGAAGTAAATCTGTGCAGGTTTTTTTTTGTCGTTTGTTTATTGATGTATTGCCACTGGAGATCCAGTTATCAAGAGGGGGAGGGTTGGGATCTTTTGTGTTCAGTGAGTTACGGTTCGGTTTGTTGATATTGGTAGAATTGTTGACCATCATTGTTAAAACTTTCTTTTCATAATTTATCATTTTGTAGAAACATTCTGCAATTTCATAGCAATACAATTGTAATTATATATATTTCTCAAAATCCTATGTTTTTTCCTAAGTTTTTTTTACAAAGTATACTTTTTGAAAATGACTGGTATATTTAAACTTAATCTTAGTTTTAGAGGTAAGAAGATATGATAATTTAAAAAAAAACATTAATTCCAATTACAAATAAACACTTGCTAAGTGACAAGATCAATTTCTCAAAATCTTTATTTTTTTTTTTGGAAATGGCTATATATATCAGTAATAAAAAGCTGACACGATAATTTTTTTTTTTTTAAATCAGATAAGTAATGAATGCTCTAGTAAGGTGACAAGGAGTTGTGACGGACATGTAAAAAACATTATATACTCCTTGCTACTTCGTAACTAATGTAGGATTTAATAATAATCTTATCAATTTTTTACTTTGATAAATCTACTTGTTTTTCATTTAATCTAGTGTTTAATTTATGTACTTTAAGTTCCTTAAACTTGTGATGACGAGGTGTAACTTCTTCATAATCTTTAGCATTTTCATTCCACAATCCCTGTAAATATTTCTTGTGGCGATAATCTTTCTCCTGTAAAAAATAAGAATTTTAATCACTGCATATAAAAAAAACCTTAAAGGGCATTCTTTTTTTTTATTCCTGCAAAAAATCATAAAATATGGTTCGAAAATACAAATGAAGCATATCCTAAGCATAATATCTACATTTTGCTGGGAAAAAAAGGTTCTTAGCCAACTTTATTGGTCTTTTTTCCTACATGGACAATCACATTATGGAAAATTTACTAAAATTTAAGAGATCGTTTGTCCTCAATAAAGTAACACAAACGTAGATTCACCTATTTGGACGGACAAATAGACAGTCTGTACTGCAATGTTTTTGCTTGAATAAATCAACCAGAAAACTTTACTTTTTACATATTTTATCAGATATTCGAGAACAATTTAATTTTCAATGAGATGATGAAGAGGTCCGCTTTGTACTAGATCAATATGCTTAGTTGGATTTTTATAGTGCTAGCTCACTGAAACAACAGTCCATGGATAGATAGACATGTCGTCCCACTCAAACACATTATTCTGATTCCGAGCCAACCAGTCTTTGCTCTTTCTCCTTTATGTTGCATATTTATTGGAGAAGCAAAAAATACCAATTTCATAGTCTTTGGTTTGATCAGATCTGGGATCGAACCCACAATCTACCACACTATCAGATATATGTATGAAGTCTTTCTTTGTTAAATTGTAACTGTCAGCTCTAGTTCCACCATGTAGAATGATTTTAATTCTAAGCAATACAAAAACTTGAAAAACAAAGAACATATTACAAATCAGTGCTGATGAAGTTGTTTTTCAGGAGAGGAATTTAGGTCTTTGTTTGAATGCTGTAAACCAACAACAGCTCATAAAGATAAGGGGGCTGTTGTGGTCAAGATCGTATGTTAGTTGGATTTACAACTACCTATGCAATCAGTACCTATCACCACTAAAGTTGTGAGTTCGAATCCTGTTCATGGCGAGGTGTACTCGATACAACATAATGTTATAAAGTTTGTCAGTGACTTCTGACTATTCGATGGTTTTCTCCGGGTACTCTGGTTTCCACCACAAATAAAACTGACCACCACTATATTACTGAAATATTGATGAAAGTGGCGTTAAACACCATAAACCTAAACCAAACCATAAATGTAAGATGGCATGTAAAACAAAAAAGCACATGCAATAATAGCATGTTCAATGCTGTGAATAACAGAGATGATTTTAATTTCAATCAAATTGGAGAACAAAACTATAGATACGTTCAATGCAGTAAAACAACTTACCAATTTATCTGCGTTTATAACTGGTTGAGCCTTTTCTAATCGTCGTGCAATACCTAAATTTTCAGACTGAATATCTCGGATGTGTCTTTCTCTTGCAACAAAGTTTAAACTAGAAACAAAATTAACATTATTCAATGGTCTGTCATAAATGTTTTGACAGTAAGTGAAGAAATTGTATGATAACTTCACAATTTTTTCACATACTCAATGAGACTAAGTGCAGAACAAATAAAAACCTGGTACAGTTGTCACTCTCTTACAAGGTCACCCTTTCTGCAATGATAAAGGGGGTCTTATATGAGAGGTGGCCTCTCCTGAGGGGGACAATTTATTACATGTAGTACATTGTACTTTACTATTTCAGTGCATCTGAAACCTAGATTGATAATGGGGATAGCCTTTGGTGAGAGGGGCCTTATAACAGGGGTAGAACTGAAAATGTAAAATTGAACTTAACACTGCCCAAATATTTAAATCATCTATGTTTTCAAGAATTGTCTCCCTTTTATACCCTGGGCCTGATCTTGATTGATTGATTGATTGATTGATTGATTGATTGATTGATTGATTGATTGATTGATTGATTGATTGGTGTTTAATGCCAGGACCTGACCTTTAACCAGTATGTATAATCAAGAGGTAAAGATAAACCAGTATGTATAATCAAGAGGTAAAGATAAAAATCTATCTAAATACAGATATGGCTGGGTCGCAGATGTGTTCAATAGGTTAAATAGGACATGAAAAGCAAGTTCAGAAGTGTAAAATCTTCATGTAAGGTTTCACATAGATTCTGGTGTCAAGTACATATTTTTAATGTGTGCAAAAATTCAGCAAAGTTTCAAAGATCTATTGAAAACTTTGGAAGGTGTTGATTATACTGAGAGAGTACTGACTTCTGAAAATGTTGTTGAAAAAATGGCTAAGTTCAAATAGTCATAATTTCTGTAAAAATTTGATTATCATCAATAAAAAGTCACATGCAAATCCTTTAAGAGGAGTTAATTACACCTTTTTTCCATCCTGACCACTGGCACTGCCCAACCCCCACATCCAACTATCCCTCATTGATGACTGACCTCCATTTCACCATATTACATGCACATGTATAACCCGATTTGCACTGTGTACAACCTGGTCAAAAATCAACCAAGTTGAACATAATCTGTTTTGTACCTATATAGCTACATAACTAGTACTTAAAAGTACAAGTCAATAGAATAATTAAAAGCCATAATCCTGAAAGAAATACTTAACCTATATATTTGAGCCATTTAAAGTTTTTCTTTAATTCCAAGTCAATAACAAATATAAAGCTTAAAATTATATTATCACATACCAGTAGAAATGTCATGATTAGCATGATCAAGAGACACAAATCAGGAGTGATAGTAGTGAAAACCTCCCAAAACTAAAACTTTAATTAGAAATTTATGAACCTTAAGGCCACTCCAAATTGATTACTTGTTCTTTGGGTTTTTTCATTAAAAAATGGAGTGGGCGAGCGAAATTTTTTTAATTATTTATTTTCTGAAAATTGAATTTTTGGAGGCACTAAAATCTTGAACAAGCAAGCGACACTTTTTTTTAATTTTTAATCATGAAACATTTTTTGTCGAAATTTTCGATCTGAATTTTAAGGTGCGAGCGGGTCCGAAGAACAAGTACAGTATTTAATTTGGAGTGGTCTAAGCTATATTAAAATTTCAAGTTAAAATAAATGTGAGTATCAAACTTGAGATAATTATCAGAAACCAATAGTAGATCTTCGCTCGCCCGACAAAACACATAGCAGAGTTCATCTTCATTGAAAGTGGGCTAAAATTTTAGACTTTAGCTTATATCTAAATGAGTGCAAACTCAATTGCTGGAAATAAAAATAAATGGATCCTTTTGACCATTTTGTTTTCTATTCTCAAAAACTAAGTGTTAACTAGAATTGGGGGAAACAAAATTCCACAAGGAACAATATAAACACCTCATTAACAAGATGAACTGTGAGCTAATGCTCGCATATGATACTCCCATATATATGTTCAATGTGTATAAAAACCAACTAAAGTTGGCAAACAGGAAGTAGGAATCTGACGGGTCCAAAAACGCTTCCCCACAATATGGCATACCTATATGAAGCTTGTGACCAAATATCAGATTTCTGCCATCAATAGTTGCTGAGAAAAATATCTTGGGACCGACGGAAGGATGGACAGAGATAAAACAGTATACCCCCCCCCAATGGAGCGGGGGTATAACTATCAGTTCACTCCCCCATTCTTCATTTGGGGTTATATCTATATGTACAAGTCTACTAGGATTCCACCTTTTTTCATGAATTGCTATAATGAAGAAGTTTCTAACCTTCTGGGTTCATATTCATTCCAGTTGTCAACCTGGGCTCTGTTTTTCATGATAGATGTCATTTTGTGCAGTAGGAGTCTGTTTTCATGGTCGACTTCAGCTTGTTTCTCTTCTTCTTGCTAAAAAAATAGTTTATATGAAGCATTATTACTTTAATACCCAATAAAGGTAATTTAGAAATGTACTATCTAAGGCATATGGGATAAACAATAGGAATAATAAACTTCAGAGTTATCTACCTTAACAAATGTAGGTAAGGGAGACAACTTACTAATGTGTTCAACTAACATCGGATAAACAGTTGGAATGAGAAACTTTAGAGACTTATCTCCCTGAACAAAGTTAGGAAAGGGAGACAACTTACTAATGTGTCCAACTATGCAAGTACATTTGTATTAGTAACAAAAATAATTTCTAACTTGTTTTATTGATATGATATCAAGATATTGTAAGAAAGTTGTTCTGCTAAATTTATTCTTGCTATAAATGGCATACAATGTAATAAATAAATAAATAATTTATGTTTTATTTTAATGCACTAAAGACCTTCACAGAAGCCTTGAACAGCCATAAAAGTGTTCATTGATAAAAAAAAGATAATGGTAAAAAAAAACTACAATTTCTAGCTGTTCGGACCAAGTTTGACACATTTTCTTTTAAATGATTTTCCTTTAAAAAAAGGAAATCTGTTTATCAAGGGAAATCTTTCATCTCTGCTTGAAAAATGTAAAAAAAATAGAGAATATCAACCTATTCATTTTTTGTATGTAGAAATAATATCTGCAATGAAAATACCGTGTTAACTGGCAATTAAAACCTGCCTTAATTGATGAAATTGACCAAATTTAAACATGATTGATATTATAACACTATTCAATTTTAATTTCAAAATTGATAAAACATTCTAATTAATTTAAATGTCAGTCAGACATAATTACTGACTTAAACATAGAAAAAAAATAAAAGAACCGCCTAGCGCATGAATGCGCAACGTATCCCCCCGCACTTGCATAATATTTAGTTTTATATATTTATAGAAAGCAGCCTTGCAGTTTTAATGTATAACATACTTACAAGCCACATGAAAAGATTATTCAAATCTATCCATCTCTACTAAAGTTATCACATAAACAAGACACATTTCTCAAAATTGGTGATTTTTCAATCAAAAACTAACATTTTCCCCCAAAACACTTGCTTCAAATATTTCCATGTTAGAACCCATCTAAGATAATGATAATTACAAGCCACATGCAAAAAATTATTCAAATCTATCCATGTTTACTCAGTTATCGCGTAAACAAGACTCAATTCTCAAAATTGTTGATTTTTCAACCAAAAATTAAGATTTTCCCCCAAAACCCTTGCTTCAAATATTTCCATGTAAGAACACATCCAAGATAATGATATTTACAAGCCACATGCAAAAAAGTATTCAAATTTATCCATGTTTACTAAAGTTATCGCATAAACAAGACACAATTCTCAAAATTGGTGATTTTTCAACCAAAAACCAAGATTTCCCCCCAAAACTCTAGCTTCAAATATTTCCATGTTAGAACCCATCCAAGATAATGATAATTACAAGCCACATGCAAAATATTATTCAAATCTATCCATGTTTACTCAAGTTATCGCGTAAACAAGAAAGTGTGACAGACAGACAGACAGACAGACAGACAGACAGACAGACTGACAGACAGACGGATAGACAGACAGACAGATGGCCGCTATTACTATATCCCCTCACCGCTATCGCTGGTATCGCGGGGGGATAATAACCATTTAGACACAGGTAATTAATTGACCTATTTAGAAAGTAAAAGTATCTCTCTGTAGCTAATATTCATTATAGATTACCATAACCAAGGAGATATAATAGAGAGTTAATTATAGCCCTAACAATACACACCTAGATATCTAATTATTAAACAAAAAAGTCAATCGATCTTCTACCCACTAAATATAATTGTAAATGCTGTGTTTATAAGATTATTTTTCTTGATGATACCTGCCTGAATAGATTATATTTAATAATGTAACATATCCGCATCATAGATGTGTACTTGGTCCTGTTTTTAATTTTCTGCTTTATAATAATTTAAACATGTTCATGCTCGTTACCATGAGTAAAATCATCACAAATGACCACATCTCAGCTGTATTCATAAAACAATCATAGATTAGATATCTTTTAAATAGTTCCTGTTCCTCAAGACAATATGAAACTTTGGGTATGTTGCTTTAAGTAACCGCCATGATATAACTGAAATATTTTGAAAGTGGCGTGAAGCACCATAACCCTAACCCTTATTAATACCATTAATGGTCTTTTATTTATGACTTCATAATATCAATGGTAACAACATTTCTAAGATTGTGATAATGATGTTTACAACTGGACATCAATTAAATAGGAATTGTATCTTCCTGTAAAAGAACAATAACCTTACATGATAAATGAACAAATTTTCATTTATTGCCATGGTAACGACTTGTTTGTAATTAATTCAGAGATAATATCACAAAATTATACATTCTGCTCATTGATGGAAGAAACTGTGAGACAAGATTAAAAAACGAACACCAAGAACTATTTCTACAAAGCTTGGTTTTTGTTTGGCCCTGAAGTTTTTGGAGTAGAAGATACATATGATTTTTTGGCCAAATTGATAAATACTGCATAATCAACAAAAATCACCAAAATTATACATTTCACAGAAAAGACTTAAGACCATTATCATTCAAATACTTTCAACATTTAAACATTCCAGCATAAAAAAAATGAGTCCATTGAAAAATACATTTGAATCACAGCTCTAACATGGACGGATGGAAAACCTGCCAATTAAAAATATTCTGGAAAGAGTATCATTATCAACCCTGCCAAGCTTTCCTTATTTCAAACAACTCATAATGAAGATACAGGTTTAAGGTTATGGTGCCTAATGCCACTTGGTGGATGAAACCAGAGTTCAGTACCAAGAGAAAACCACCGACCTGTCGCAAGTCACTGATAAACGTTATCACATAATGATGTATCAAGTACACATCACCATTAATGGGATTTGACCTCACAACTTTAGTGGTTATAGGCACTGATTACATATTTAGTTGTAAATCCAACTACCATACGATCATGACCACGACTGCCTCCATGAAATTTGGAAATTTACTATATTAGTAACAGCACTCTACATAAATTTATGGAAGATATAATTTTGAAAAGTGATTACATATGGAATATTCCTCCAAAATTTAGTCAAATTTTTACCATTGCTTTTACAGAACAGATTAAAATGCACAAATCTATTCAAATATACATACCGGTATATGTATATACCCTACATTGCAAATACATATCTTGCTTATAAATTGAATTTGATGCAATTCTTAATGTGAAAGTAACTGTCATTTGTAGTAATTTATATTTTAGTTATGGCAGCCATCTTGGAAGGTTGATTTTAGTTTAAATTGTTACTCAGTATTTTGTAAACTAAAGGGGATAATTACTGCAAAGTTGGGTCTAATCTGGATTGGTTGTTTTATAGTAGAAGATTGAAATATCAAAAGTTTACAGAGAATGATGATGACAGACACAAAGTGGAGGTAACAGCCCTTTTGAGTCAGGTGTATTATCAAACATGGACTCAAAATGATTTTTTATCTATCAATATTTGACATACATGTATGAGTTTGAGTAAATCTTTTGTTATCATTTAAACTGCTATGAGATATTGATATTAAGATGAAGCAACAAGCCCAATATCTATTTTCTATATATAACAGAGATTGTTTTTAAACAAAACAAACCAGAAAGCACCTGGACAAATTAAAAAAAAAAAAAAAGTCAATAGTAATTTATCAATATGAGATGGGGATATTATGTCGTAACTATAAACAATGCAGTTTTGATCTCTTATGCTTATTTGTTGTTTAGTAGACTTAATCTGAAAATTATCATTTTCAAAAAAATAAAAATCACTGGATCATGATATATTATCAAAAGTCATATAGGTACAGCTCACTGAAGTGTAGATCTATACAATCTACTTTGATGCTACCATATAATAAAACATATGTATGATCATTAATAATTAAGCAATTAGACCTAATCAGAAATTAAACACAAATTATACCCCGAGTAACAGATCTTCAAACCCTAGATATAAAAAATTTATGTGAGATCAGAACTCTCAGATTTATCAATATAAAAGATACATTTGCTACACAATGTATGATTTGTTTGTTCCCAAAGATTTTTAAATTTTATGTCTTTTCAATCTATCGACTTTGAGTGTACCTGATATAGGTTATTCCAGAAACGTGTTGTGAGCACTATATCTACATTTTTATTGTTCAATAGAACTTAATATTCATAAAATTTAACGTTTTTAAATATACATAATTTAATAAGTCGATGGATCATAAAAAACGAAACAATATATCAAATATCTTTGGTCAACCATGTGTGGCTCATTGTTAAATGGACTGAATCGGAAAAAATAAACACTTTCAAAATATGAACAGTTGCTAAGTTTCTGGTATGAAAAAAACCCATCAAAAGTCACATGATATTCCGGTACTTCAGTATGAGATGTAGATACTATGTTATAACAACATAGTCAATAAAAACATAAATATCTAATTTAGTGCAAACGATTCTCTTCTGGAATATACTTCATCAGGTATATTCAATGTTGAAAGACAGGACAGTCAAATAATTAAAAAGTCTTTAGGAACAAGAAATCCAAAAGGGCCTAAACAGGATAGGCAAACTTGGCTAAAATCACCTAATTACATAATTTAGGAACTATAAATTTCAATAATAAATACATTGTATGTCTAATAAACCATGTCATATAATTGATTTATAATAGAATGTGTGGTCGTCATATAAATAGCTTTATTAAATGACTAAAATAATCTGCTTCCTTGATTGGTCAAAACCATACATTGCCCTTTTTGATCAAACATTATGGTCACCATGCAATCTTGCATGCGAGGTAGACAATTAGTGAATCACAGCTGTGAAGTACCCAAATAATATAGATCGGGGAAATCCTGATGATGTTCGCTTTAAATCAAATGTTTTGATTGGACGGTGTATTTTTATAGAGCTCAAGTCATTTAAGAAAACAATTATTGACTTTTGATATCAGTTGACACAATATTTATCAACCAAAGAAGTGATAATCACCTCGGCCATTGGCCTCGGTCATTATCACTTCTTCTGAGTTGATAAATCATCATGTAAACCTTATCAAAAGTCATTAATTGTACAAAATACACTTCATCAAAAGATTCCCCATTGCCATCATAGCTCAAATAGCAACATCTTTATTCTATGCTTTTCCTAAACAACAACTTCGAACTTTCATTTCATCTATGGGAATCATTGTATTGAGTCATCCTATTTGTTATATACCTGTATTTTCTTTAAGCTGAGAATCAGATGAGGATACTTCTTTGGGCCTTTGGTTGCTACCTTTGGTTTAATTGTAGTCACCTGTAATTAAATATTTATACAATTTGTTAATTGAATTTCCTATAAAAGGTAGGGAAATAAAATTATTGTTGCGAAAAATCTAAGAAATGCATGGATAATTGGAAACTATTTATAGCATAACTACTCGTCTGCATTACAGATTGAAAATAAATCATGAATAACCGAACAATGTATACGTAGTATATTCATGAATTCGTGTTAGCGCATGAATGAATTATCATCATTGTTCGGTTATGTGTGATTTTTTCTTTGATAATCAGAATGCAAGAGTATCTATACTGATAATTACATAGATTTCACACTTTTTCTGCTTGCGCTACCAAGACATTTCAAAAGGGAACTTCATTGTCAGATGTATTTTCAATAATGTTGATTCAGGGGCGGATCCAGGATTGTAAGTCAGGGGGGGCTCATGTAAAAAAAATCTCGCGGAGCGGAGCGAGGCGCGAAAATTTTTGGGGTATTTCGTGTGAAAAATGACGATTTTACACAAAAAAATCATATTTTTTCCAATTTTAGGGGGGGCACCGGCCCCCCCCCCCTGGATCCGCCCCTGTGATTAATGTTGGTACTGTGACATCAGGTAGTGAAATAAAGAAATAAACATTATATTTCACTGGGTGAAAAAAACGGTATTTCTTTTATTTAGAAATCACAGTAGGATTAAGTTATATGGTCTTTAACGTCACTTTCAACAATATTTCAGCCATATCGTGGCCGTCAGTTTTGTTGGTGGAGGAAAGCAGAGTACCTGGAGAAAAACACAGACCTGCCGCAAGTCACTGACAACCTTTATCACATAATGTTGTATCGAGTACACCTTGCCATGAGTGGGATTCAAACTCAGAACGCTATGATTGCATAAGTAGTTATAAATCCAACTATCATATGATCAAGACTATAAAAGCCCCAAAATCACAGTATTTTTTTACCAGTAATAATTGCTTCATATCAAATGCTATTGGCCTTATTATATAGTATATATAATAAGTTCATACAAACAGTATTTTTTGATTTTATAGATCTCACCTAACATTTTGTATAAAAAATTTACATTAAAAATACAGTAAGAATATAACGTTTTTGCCAAAATCAATAATAAAGTGCATTACGTTAACAAATCTTAAATAAGTCTTTGAAGACAATCATTTACATTTTGAAATGTCTTGAGTAGCATTGCATGTACATGAAATATAACACATGACTAAATCTAGTATAATCAATACAAGTGATATTATCTACAGTAAAGTAACTATGCCAGAAAATTCATCCTTTCTTTATCTTAATTTCAAGCATAAATACAAAATAGAATCAGTTCAAAACACTGTGTTATTATTTTTTATATGTTTTTATAAGAATGAATTGAAACAGAATGTGAAGGTAAAGATGTGACAGAGTAATACCACCTCATCTTTTTAATGTTTGAATGTTTTAATTTTTCATTGATATTCAACTAGAATTATGAGTATTCTTGACAATATCGATTTCTACAGTATGAGAACTGATTAAGATGAATATTTCTGTATAACACCATAAAAAAGCACATTTCAAAATAATAAAGTACGTGATTATGTTGTTAATTACAAATATATTTTTCCAGTTGATTGGCACATGGTAAGAAATAAATCGCATGTTTCATGTCTTTGAATCAACAAATGTAGAACCCAAGCATATTGTAGCTCTTTGAAATGTCTTTTAAATAAAAAAAAAAAAACGTAGAATCAAAACCATACTGCAGCTATTTCTATACAGTAGTACTTGCCTATAAGATATTCTTACAAAGAGAGTGCTGATAATAATTACGGTAAGAAGGAATGAAATAGCTTCTAAACCTCAAAAACCAGGAGAGCTGCATGGCAGCCATTGTATGATAGTTGGATTTACATCTACATATGCAAGCAGTACTTATCACACCTAAAATTTGTGAGTCACACAATCCTAGGCCCAGGACCTGCCTTAGGAGGTCTGGGGTCCCATAAAAAATTATTATAATCAATGCTGTTCTCTGTAAAACCTAGTGACGTGTGTTGTTGTGTGTACTTGAACAGCAAAGAGTAGATAACTCCAGTACTGGGCTCCATAAGTGTGGGGCCCATTTGGGAACAATTGGTCCAATAGGCTTAAGGCCAGTCCTGACTAGGCCCATATATAGGTGCACTGCATACACTTTATGTCGCATTAATAAAGATTCCCCGTGAATTACGTAATAGATACTGTAGTTCTCTCCAATAATAAATACGACATCAACAAAAAGTTGATTTGAATTATATACAAAGATTAACAAAGACTTTTGGAAGCCAAAAAAGGGTGAAGATAATGCACAGATGTGAATAATATATGGCTGATTACGGTAACTGAAATGTTATTGAAAGTAGTGCCAAACATTTATATTCAACAATCCATAATCAACACCCAAGACAATAGATTACAAATGTTATACAACATGAAACATTTACGTAAGATTCATGGACTACATTAAGAACTGTATACTACATTATTTACATGATTCTCATATGGAAGAGTACAATACATATTAATCATTGCATTTCATTTTTTTTTTCAAGACTAAAAAACATGCAATGTTATGAAAAGAAAGTTACAACTGTGATGGCCAACAATTCCGCCAATATCAGCATGACAAGCAATAGCTTCACACCTCAAACCATTGTACACAAAAAAAGGCCACAACATATGATGTTGGAAATCTAGGTCCTGGCTTGAGACAGGCAACAAAGATATTATATGAACTTGAGCTGATTTAAACTGGTAATTGTAGACAGAATTGGTGAGGTTTCTCATATTATATACATATATATGCCCGCTTAATACATAATAAATACTTAGGGCCTTATATAATTGAATACTGAAAAACATATACATGTATATGTTACAGGGCAAATCCGACTCCAGGGCTATTCGGAATCCCCCTAGGAAAAATCGGAATTTGAGTTTGTCCTAGGAGAAACCCGAATTCCGATTTACACTGGTTTTAATCCAGTGTAAATCAGAATTCAGGTTTCTTTTAGGACAAATTAAGATATCCCGATTTGAACTAGGGTGATTCCGAATCGCCCTGAAATGGTCTACTAAAAAGTTCAAATATAATATAGAGAGATATAGAATATATTAAAGTATAAAAATCCAAAAATATATAAATAAAAGTTTATTTCTATCAATTATAACAATATTGTCATTAATATATCGGGACTGATCGGAAAATTGCAATGAAAACAGCTCACAAAATATTGTTCACGTCAATTACGGTTAATTTGTAATACTAATCACAATTCCTAGCCAAAGGGGTGTTCATAAAGTTTTCATCATTTAACTTTAATGTGTTTGAATCGAAATGGAAGACGAAAAAAGGCTATTTTATGAGAAATTGGATGAATATGAAAGCAAACTTCCTCAAAAATACAACAGAGAGAAATTTGTGTTATCAAGTGAAAAATACAATTTGATTCTGGAATATCTAAATACTGTAAAGGGAATTAAGGCTCATGGAGGTGCCAGATTCAAGCATTGGGCAAAAGCTATCTTTAGGAAAAAAACAATCGGAGAAAGGGATTCAAAATCGTTATATAAGATATTTTCTAAAGATGGAATATTGAAAAACTTCTATTCTGAAGATGATCTGGTTGATCTTAGAACATTCTGTTTTCCCGGGTTGAAATCAGTAAATCCTGATTCTCTAAATGAAATTTCTCATATTCAGGCCAGTCAAAAAAAACAAAAATGTTTGTGGAGATACTCCTTTACTGAAATCCATTTGTAATTGTGCTTCTAAGTGTAATACACTGAAATGTTCATGTAGGAAGGCGAACTTGCAGTGTTCCACAGAATGTCATACAAACAATCGTAAATGTGAAAATAAGTAAAAATGTCAGTTTTGTCAACATTTTGTAAAAATATTTCGTTCACTTAAAATTATATTCCTGTAATAAAAATTAGTTTGTAGTCTTTTGTATCAAATACTTGTTAAACCTACAAAACATTAGTACAATACAGAAATAAAATCTTAGGAGGATCCGGAATCGCACTAAGCAATATTTTCAGTAATATTCCAAATCCCACTAGAATTTTAGTACGATTCGGAATCGCCCTAGTACAAATCGGGATAACTTGATTTGATCTAGGAGACACCCGAATTCCGATTTACACTAGATTAAAACCAGTGTAAATCGGAATTCTGGTTTCTCCTAGGACAAACTTGAATTCCGATTTGCCCTAGGAGGATTCCGAATCGCCCTGGATTCGGATTAACCCTGTAACATATATATACATTTTTGCTAAAATTCAGTTAAGAGTATTTACTTCGGGCAAGAGGTAATAAATGGATATATTGCATTGGGAATTTTGGGCCACTTTCAACCATATTTCAATTACCCTTAAATAAGATGTCCATTGTTTTCTTCTGGAAAAAAAATGATGTCTTATTTAAAGAAAAATATGGTACATGTATATAATGTATATGGGGTTGTCAGTTTTATTGGTAACAGGAATGTAAGTATAACTTTGAGAAAACTAAATTTTATGAAAATTATGACCTATATATATATATATTCATTCTAGACATGAGAAATAATTCATAAAAGTCTATTTCATGGACAGTAGTTTTAGTATTACATGTACAAAGCTTCTTGTACCGACAGCTTATAAAATGTATCAACATACAATGTATATCCTTCACAATTTACAAGAGTTAACAAATACATGTCTAAATAAAACACTTCAAAACGGAATTCAAAATTGAGATTATAGTTGAAGTGGAAATGAAACAGTAATTCAAAATGTAAATCGATTTTAAACGTCCATGTCAATGTATTGTTTGGTCTGCCAATTTCATTGATTTTTAAGTCATATGGATGATCAAACTGAATAAATTATCATTAGATCTTGAAAAATATTACACATTACTTAAAAAACCATGTTAGACATTTAATAAATAATGCTAATATTATTTATGAAACACAATATGAGATCTTACAATCATCAAAAATCAAATTTGAAATTTGAAAAATAGAAAGAGATTTATGATGTACAAAGAAATAAATATCATACATACAAAAAAAAAATAAAAAAATTTCGTCGGCCTGTGAGATCTATTTACGCAAACCTTAATATAAGTTGCTACAATATATTAGAGATTTATAATCTATAATTTCATAAAAAAAAATTCATCGGCCTGTGAGATCTATTTAGGCAAAACTTAATATAAGTTGCTACAATATATTAGAGATTTATAGTCTATAATTTCATACATTTAAATCAACAAAGTGTTAGGTGATAAAAATAATACGGAAACTAAAATTGCATTCTATTTAACCAAGAGATTCTACCTTGTTAGCTAATAGACGGTTAATTACGAGCCTCTATTGAGGGGTTAGGATTAGGGTTAGGGTGCTTAACGCCACTTTCAATAATATTTCACTTATATCGTGGAGGTCAGTTTTCTTGGTGGAGGAAACCGGAGTACCTAGAGAAAATCACAAAATTGTAGCAAGTCACTGACTTGTACTGTCCATGTCTATGTTCCCTTTGTCATTCTTTTTTGTAATAGAGTGTAGTCTTTAGGGGTGAAAGTAAATCTGAGCAAGATTTTTTTTTTGTATTGTTTGTTTATATCTGTATTGCTTTTGGAAATCCAATTATCAGGAGGGGAGGGTTGGAATCCCATTAGCTGGTTTAACCCTTCCACATTTTTGTGCCTGTCCAAAAGCGAGGACCTGGATTTACAATGCCATATCATAGTTTTTTTTGTGTTCAATAATTTGAGTTGAGAGGTAGTTGTTTCTCTTTATAATATCACATTCTGTGACAGGAATATACTGAAATAACATCACTGGTAAAAGAAGACATGAGCTACAAGAACTTTCAGAATAATTGCACATTTGTTATTAGGATTGGCAATAAATGATACGTTTCTGCACAAAGTGCTATTCAGAGCAATCAGACATGACAACAATATCCTTAAGAAATTGGACAGTAATTATCATGACATCAAATGATCTATTGACAAATGACATAAAATGACAATAGAAGTAGCTGCCACGATATAACTGAAAAATATTGTTGAAAGTGGTGTTAAACACCATAACCCTAACCCTAACCTGATAATAGAAGTCGAAAATTTTAGAGTTCTTGCAGTTCTTATCTACTCTATAAAAAAAACTGGGTTTGCAAAATTTCTCTGTACTTAAATTTATTTTCTATTCAAATCTGTCAGTTAATCTATTGGTAAATTATATGCTTGAACTTCATATAATATCCCCAAATAAATTAATTTTAGAGTCACATGTCATTTTATACGTGTTTTGATTGGTTTAATAAGTTGAGGTTGTCAATGAACGGAATCTAAAAATAGACGTTGTTCTCAAGGCATCACGTGCCGTTGTCATCAGGTGATTTTCTTTAAATGAGGAACCTTTGGGGTTTTTTTAATTGATTTCCGATTATTTGTCTTATTTTGAAAAAATAAATATATTTTTCAATATCATAACAAAAAAAGTTTGAATTAATTTATAAGGATTGATCGAAATTATTTGTTCGGTTCCTTCGAAATAACCTCAATCAGGTTATACACACCCTTGTGTAACCCGGTGTGAACAACCTGATTGGGGTTATTTCTTCATGAACCGAATAAAATTTGCGATCAATCCTTAAATGTTTGGTTAAAATATCCCAACAAAAAAAAAAATTAAGAAATCCAGCGACTCAATAATTTAAGCAGCATATCTAGAAATTTAGTGTTATACCCAGGGTATTGTACAGTAGTTATTTCTAGTAATTATTGTATTTTACATTGATATAGCTAATTAACAGATTTTATTTGGAATGAAATTACAGCATATGTTTTATATAAAATAATTGATTTTCCCCATACATATAGTTTAATGTCTAATTAAAATGTTGATATAGTATCAAATAATAAACTGTAAATATTTCATTAATAATATTGGTTTAGCTCTAATTCTAAGAAATGGACGTCATCTTATTTAGTTATTAATTATCGACATTGTTTACGGAGTTTGTCGAATCGTCATTAAATCAGTACAACAATGCACTTATTTCTTATTTTTTGTGAATCTGCTTTTAGTCAGTGTTAATTACGGACAAAGAACCATGCAAGTTGACAGTTAATAAGCAACAAAATACAAATTATTTGTTTTTACCTGTCACTAGTAAGGTCAATTGCATACGGAAAAAGGGAGGTCAAATTATTTGCTTGCAAGCAAATAAGTAATCGATGGTAATTTTCGTTCTCAAAAGGCGACAAGTGGTTCGATAAGCTGTTTAATGTGAAATATTTAACTTTATTTCATCATTTTAAAGCTATTTACCAATTTCCAAAACATATAATTTTTTTGGTCAAAATCGTAGCTAATTCCCCTTTAAAAAGTGATGGTAAACAATTCTGCCATTATCAATAAACAAACAACTATCACTCAACTTAACTCATTGAACACAAAAAAAGACCATGATATATGGTGTTAGAAATCCAGGTCCTGGCTTGGGTCATGATCGTATGGTAGTCGGATTTACAAATACCTGTGCAATCAAAGCGCTTATCACCACTAATGTTGTGAGTTAAAATCCTGCTCATTGCGAGGTATACTTGATACAACATTATGTGAGAAAATTTGTCAGTGACTTGCAGCAGGTCTCCAGGTACTCCGGTTTCCTCCACCAATAAAACTGGCAGCAACGATATAGCTGAAATATTGTTGAAAGCGGCGTTAAACACCATAACCCTCCCCCTCTCATTAAGACTGGTGGTCACCGCAAACATTAATAACAGCATATTTATGTATAACAGTATATTGTTTATAAGCTAACTAGGATATACTGGACTGAACATGTAGATCAAAAGTTTATAAACATCTATATAATCAAATGATTCCAGATTATCTAAAAATCTTAATTTTAGGACATTCTGTAACAAGGCCATAGAAGTTCAAGGTTAGAGAATAATCAAAGGATTATATTAATAGAGCTTAAGTCTGTACATGTTTTTATTATTCCTTGTAAATAAATTTACAGAAAATGCATGTTTCACTGACTTTTCTGCATCTTTTAAAGTTTCTTTTTTTCTTATGTAGTGATATTTGAAATTTGATAAAATACAAAATGTGCAGTATGTTAATGAAACAAGAACAATGAACATTAAATTATTGAATGAGAATAAATGCATATATCATTCCCTATTTCAAAAATAACAGGAAAAATAAGGAAACAATTAAGATTATTTACTAATATAAAAATCATATTCCAAAATATACAATCTTCGCACATTGAAAATAAAAAGTCTTCAGTACTTTTGTCGTATTTAAACCTGTTACCATCCATTTCTTGGTAGAGTTCAATAACCATGTCACGGTATGAATTTAATTTGGAATTTCCACCAAAAAATAATATTTTTATAATTTTAAATTTATTCTATGGTCTATTATGTATGCATAGACAAGACATAGGTTATTGGTGTTCAATGCCAATTTTGAACAATATTTTACAAAATTAAATCAAGCCAGTCAGTTTTATTATTAGAGAAAACCAGTCTACCCAGAAAAACCGCTTCCAGTCACAATTCACTGATTTTTTATTTTGGAGTTTCCACCACATACGTGGAAATTTTACCAATTCACGGATTTTAAATTAAATACATAAAACGACCTTTAAGAAATGAGTGGAATAACTGTGTCCTTCGAAGTAAAACATTATAATGAGTGTATTCAGTGGATTTAAATTTCTTTATTTTATTTTTTCAAAGTTTTATTTTTCGAAGTTTTACTTATTCTATAAATAAGTATTATATTTACTAGTAACATGAACTAAAGGTGTGCTACAAACAGATTTATCTTTTGTAAATATTAATTACTTTTCACAATCTGAGAAGGAAATATTAAGCAACTACCGAACACTGTTGCAAAATTAATATGACTACATTAGTTATGGTTTCATTTGACAAGACAACATGTATATAAGGTACATCTGATAACCATTCATGCTATATTTGATAACTTCAAAACATAAAAACATTAAAAAAAAGATTAAAAGAAGAATCTGTTTATTATTTTTTTGTACCAAACAGACCCCTCCATAAATCACAGAAATAAATAAAGATTGCATTTACTATGAACATTGATTAATGAAAAAAAAAATGGAATTACATGTAAGTAAAGATGTTCATTTACATGGGTACTTTAATTTACATCCACATCATTTTTGTGATATTAAAAAAACATGCTTATTTACATCCACATGATTTTTTGTGATGCATAAGAACATGTTACATACATCCACATCATTTTCTGTGATGTAAAAGAACATGTTAACTTATGTCCACATTATTTTTTGTGAAGTAAAAGAACATGTTTGTTTACATCCACATCATTATTTGTGATGTAAAAGAACATGTGGACTTACATCCATATCATTTTTGTGACCTAAAACACGTGGACTTACATCCATATCATTTTTGTGATGTAAAAGAACATGTTAACTTACATCCACATCATATTTGTGATGTAAAAGAACATGTTAACTTACATCCATATCATATTTGTGATGTAAAAGAACATGTTAATTTACATCCACATCATTTTTGTGATGTAAAAGATCATGATCATGTTAACTTTCATCAATATCATATTTTATGATGTATAAGAACTGACACAGCCACATCATTATTTGTGATGTAAAAGAACATGTTTGTTTACATTCATATCATTTGTTATATAAAAAAAATATCCAAGCTCAGGCCAGACTTAAAAATATTTTTGTTTGCTGTTGGCCTACCCATACCTAGAAGGGGAGGGTAGGTAGGTAGGCTTTTTTTTTTGGAGAAAAAATATGCATATAATATACGAGTACTTCCGAGAATCTAGAACAAGTTCCGGCTACAATAAAGTATGGATCAACCGGAAAAGTACAAATCTGGATTTATCTCAAATACAAAACGAAAAAAAAAAATTTTTGTCACAACTGCAATAAAAAATTTTGGGTTGGCCCCAATTTTGGAGGGTCGGTCGGCCAACAGCAAACAAACCTATTTTTATTTTTGGCCTCAGGTAAAAATCATAAGTTCAAGAAAAGTATTTTTATTGCTGTTCTTCATCACACAATCATGAGTGTGTCTTCCATCATAAAAATAACCCATGCCATGAAGTGAGTGTGAGAACTTAGCCTACAGATGAACTGTTCTATTTTTATATTCTGTAGACAATAAAAAAAAAGATATTTGGTTTTAATGTGTACCTGATTTATAGATACTAACACCAGGGGTATTTATTTTGGACATTTAATATGTACTTTTATTGACAATTTCAGGTCGTTCAATGTTATGTTAAAATAAATGCATATAGTAATCAATTCATTAACTGCAAGTTTAACTGTCCAAATTTATAACCAGATTTCATTATTTCCAAGTTCTTGAAAATATAAAATGAATATTTTAGTTGATTGGACAAATATTGTAGATATTCATTTTTCCATGTCCTTAATTTCATTTTTCAACTCCAAATAAACAGTTAACAGGACATGGCTGGACACTGATCATTATAAAGATCAAGATTATTTTCCTATTCTGAGTTTTCACCATTTGTACAGACTTTTTAATTACCTAATCTTGTCCATTAATTACAGGTTTTTACTGATTCCAGGATAGTTTTGTCAAATTCTATTTCTACTTCTACCCAATATATGTATTGCATACGATATATGTATTATATACGATATGCATACTATATATGATATATGTATTGTATACGATATGCATACTATATATGATATATGTATTATATATGATATGCATACTATGATATATGTATTAAATATGATATGCAAACTATATATATAATATATGTTTTATATACGATATGCGAACTATATATAATATATGTATTATATATGATATGCAAACTATATATATGTATTATATACGATATGCAAACTATATATATGTATTATATACGATATGCATGCTATATATAATATATGTATTATATACGATATGCATGCTATATATAATATATGCTTTATATATATGTGTACTATTTATAATATATGTATTATATACGATATCCATACTATATATAATATATGTATCATATATGATATGCATACTATATATAATATATGCTTTATATATATGTGTACTATATATAATATATGTATTATATACAATATGCATACTATACAATATATATAATATATGTATTATATATGATATGAGTACTATATAAAAAATATGTATTATATACGATATGCATACAATAAATAATATATGTATTATATACAATATGCATACTATATATAATATATGTATTATATATGATATGTGCACTATACATAACTCAATATGGTAATCTGTCAATGCTTGAACATAAATACTCCTGTTATACCTTTTGTCTATGTAATCTATAAGCTCTGTCCTGTTCATATTTGTGTAGAATTTTACTGGCCACTGGGAAGCTTCCAGGCATGATGTCTCCCCTTTACCTTTAAATAAAACCAACATTTTCAAAATGTAAAACAAGTGAAACACTAAATAAGAATAAAAATACATGCTACTATACAAAATATCAGATTAATATCTACTAATACAGAAAAAAGTGTAGTGGCTGTTGTGGTTATCGTGTGGTAGTTGGATTTACAGTGTTCATCACCACTAAAGCTGTGAGTTCAAATCCCTCTCATGGCGAGTTGTACTTGATACAATATTATGTGATAAAGTTTGTCAGTGACTTGCAACAGGTCAATGGTTTTTTCCGGGTACTCTGGTTTCCTCCACCAAAAAAAAATTATTGCCACGATATAACTGTAATATTGTTAAATGGCATTAAACACCATATTCCATTCCATTCCAAAGTTAGATTGTCCTTTGTTAATCTGTTATGATACCAATATATAATAATAAATCAATATTCATTCCCAATGTGTTCTGAGATAAATGTTTCTGTCTAAAGAGCCTAGTAATTACATATAGATTCCTAACACCTTCTTAGCAAAATATGAGTTGACATATACAAGTAATACCTATATCAAAATTCAACTTTGGTGAACAATGAAAAGGTCAGATTTAAGAAATACATGTACCTTTAAAAATATACATAATAATCCAAACATAAGATACTTCTCATACAAGTTTTAATTTTATTATGTTAATGACAAAAAAATGAAAAACAACAAAATACCATCAACAAAGTTCTAAAATAGGAAATTGTAGAAACAGATCCCAGATCAATAACCCTAACATATATATACAGAATACACTCTATGGCTAGGTACATTTGTACAAGTGTTTCAATAATAGTGGTGAGGTTCAGCTAGTCATATGGGCCCAAACCTCCCATATCTTAGTGAATGGATGCTGTCATATTAGAGTTATTCACATGTTAGCAAAATGCAGAATCTCACATATAACTGTGTGAGAAGCATTGATGAATTTGAATTTTTGGTGTTTTGTGCCATTTTCAGCAATATTTCAGCTATATCATGGTGACCAGTTTTTTGTGGTTGAAGAAGCCGGAGTACCAGGACAGAACCACCGACCATGGGCAAGCAACTGGTAAACTTTATCACTTGCGGCTGCGAGTCGAGTGCACCCTTTTTTGTAATTTACAAAGCCGTGCGCGAACCCATGCCGTATTGGTGATAGGCTTGTATGTGCTGTTAGATCCAACGACCTAACTCATTGAGCCACCCAGGCCCTAGAACCATTGATGTAATGAACATACACAGAGTCATAATCATGAATACTCATTTACAAATTTATTTAATTTTCATATTATTCATCATAAACAGTCAATATACATCCCAATTCAGAAGAAACAACAACAAAAAAATATTTTTGTTCAGGAATTGTATTCCTTTTCTTTTTTTTTACAATTAAACATAGATGACTATTATAATTTTTGTAAGCCTGTATAATTCTCCTTTTTTCCCATCTTTGTATGTAACCTGTACTTCCAGATTTTCTTAGAAACGTATTCTGGAAACATAACCCTGTTTTTCTGCAGAGATTTAAATGTTCCTATTTTCAATGGCCGGGTATTATGCATAAATTTCAATTTAAACCAAAACTGCTTATATGATATTATAAATATATAATTGTCTATCTAGGGAGTACATAAAAGAAACTGAATCTAATTAGTTATTGTATTGTAATAAATGAACAGAATTTAATGTCATTTAAAATAATGTTTAGATGAACAACAAATTATTACGGTCAATTAAAATCGGACCAAAGATAGATGTTATAATTATATTCATTGTATTGCTTGCTTACACATTTTCAATAGTTTAATTAACCCAAAAAACTAATTACTAACATTATTAGTAACAAGGTTATATATAATTAGTGTTATGAGTAATATTAACAAACAAAATTCAAATTTTTAATTAACTTTGAACCTTACATGGTTATCGGTTCAAAATAATTACAAACTAATTTAGAGTACTGTGACTGTGAGTTAAAGATTGATTGGTTTGGTTTTATGACACTTAAGTAATAATGTGGAGGTCAGTTTATTGGTGTACCTAGAGAAAACCACTGACCTGCCGTAAGTCACTGACGAACTTAAAGAACAGCAATGAATGTGACATTCCTTTAATTTATTTTCAATGTGCAAAACGAGATACATTTTCTTTACAATTTAAACTTCCTCTAAATGACCTAGCTTGAATCAAGTTTCACCATTTCAGTGAAATGTTATTCTCAGAAAATTCCAGAGCAACCCACCTTGAAAAATGTTCTCTTTAAATAAGAGCCAGGATTATGTTACATAAAAAATAAATTTAAATCTTATAGATTTTACTGTTATAACTCATTTGTTAAAATATCATTTTAATTATTAATCACTTATTTGACACTCAACTGAATAATACAATTATGGGTAAACAACATTTTGTATATTTTATTGAATTTTTCAAGTGTTTGATGCCATTTTAAAACCTTTTTTTTTTATTCTCATACTTATCACATCCAGTTTTTTTAATATGATATTCATTTTGATCATAGTGATGTTTGCATTGGTTTTAACCCACACTTTGCTATAGATACTTACTCTTTTAATGTAACAGTATCTAATGCATCTTGAAAATTATCAAATAACTGACCAGAAAATTTATAAACTTTGTTCTATCTTAAAATTGCAGAACTATCTGGATTTTTTTTTTCGGCTTTTTGTCTTTGTGACCAATATGATCACAAAAAAGGCCATAAGGGTCCAAAGTTCCACAGCTATGCTTCATTCATGTCTGTACCTATTTAAGCTAGAGACTGTGCAATTTTACCTTGTGCTGAGGTTAGGGGAGGGTAATTTATCTTTACAATTGATTGAAGAGGAGGAAAACTGTCACTTATATACAAATTTCACATGTTTAAACATGGATACAGATAGTCCGAGATTCCTCTGCCATCCGACGGATTATTTAGAACTTGCTGTAGCCGTGGGACAACAGCAAGATGTAAATAGTTGTTGAACGGCAGAGGAATCTCGGACTAGGATACAAACTGTATTGGTGGTATAACTGCTACATTGTTTGCCTCGAATGTGGTACATGGTACATGTAGATCGTGGGTTGAACCCTGTTTGGATCACACCAAACACAATTAAATTGTTATTTCCTAATTCGCCACTAATCTTACAGCCTTAAGGAATAAGAGCAAAGACTGTTTAGCTTATAATTAGGATAATGTGTCTGAGTGACAAAGAGTACATTTGGACTATTAATTCAGTGAGCTACATTGTAGCACTATAATATCAAACTAAGCATGTTGGTCTAGCTAGTACAGTATATGTACAACAACTTGAGTTGTCTCTCATTAAATAGTGACTGATTCTTCAGGCCCCAAAATGTTGTCTTGTCTATAAATTCAATCATAATTAGTACATTGTATGTGTGACTGTATGTGGTATGAAAGTCTTTTGTACATGTATGTATGTATGAATGTGTGACATGATATATATGTACCTTTTCCCAATGTGAGCAATACTGATTATTGCCTATAAAACTAGCTTAACCCGCCACTTCTTATTGAAGTGCATGTACTATGACAGGAAAGCGAGTGGTCATTTATGTGCGTGTCAGGGGTATATCCATTTTGCCTTTTTCTACAATTTTTCTATTGGATTTTGGAACCATTCCGACATTGTGGTATTTTTGTTTTTTCCATTTTATTTGTTTGCAATGAGCTCAGTGATTAGGTTTAATAAATAAATTGTTACTATTTATTATTAAGAGTACAAAGCGGACATCATCGTCATCTCATCGAATGCAATTTGTTCTCGCCGATTTGACAGTAAAAAACACTCACTCACTCCCTCACTATTCATGAATACAAAATAAAGATACAATTAACACAAAGTTTGTCAACAAAATTCTCATAGAATTTTATAATATCAAACTCCTACAGCAATATAAGTATAGAAATCTATCACTTATGACAAAGTTATGTGGTTGAATAATGTTTAATTTTTGCATTATATAATGTACTTTAAGTCTCAGATCAAGATGTTATTTTCTTTCTTATATTGTATCCAAAAATACTTTATATTTAATTTCCTTTGTCACTAATTAGTAACAATAACTGTAAAATCAACATAAAATGTGGAAAACACCTAAAGACATAACATCTAGCAAGTGTTTTATTCACTGTGATTTCAAAACAGACATTGTAACTGGGGAAGTTCTATTAGTTAATGAAGAATTTACATTTCTTGAAAATGAACATCTACATGTATGATGATCAATCTGTTGCTTGTTAATACAATAATAATTTTACCTGTAAGGCTGTACTGTAGATACTGTAGTGTAGAAAGTATTTGTAATCCAATTTGTATCAATTACATAAAACAACCAATAGAGAATGTTTTTGTTGAACTTTATCACACCATTTGAGATAATCTTTGAAGTTCTGTATTGAAAGTGCTACCTTTTTCGTTCTGGTTGATTGATTAATAGGTTATTGACATGGAAACATGTAAACAAAAACACGTCTGAACGAATTTGGTGGGAAATACAAACTGTGGTTTGTAAACTTTTCGAATTGGGTTTCATTCACAATGAAAGTATTATCTAGTTCATTAAAATTGGATAACATCATTAATTTAGTCTTTGATTATAGTTTTCAATAGAATAATTTCTCAATTTCTAAAAACGGATGCAGTTAAAATAACTCTTCTGCTATGGAGGTCAAATAAACCAGACATCCGGTGTCCTATAATTATTAGCTACCATAATTAGCTACTTTTTGACGTTCGGAACGAGATTTTCGTAAACCACAAAGGTGTTCCAAATGATAGCCATGAAAATTAGCTACCTTAAAAATACATTAAAAATACTATTCCAGTTATTCCCCTTTTACCATGTTTTGATAGATTCTTGGTAATTAGTATTTTTGAACGAAAAAAGGCGGGTGGATGTAAACGAGGAAATCTATTTATCACAGAAATGGAGTTGGAGGTAGCTAATTTTCATGGGTAGCTAAAAATTTTACGACACCGGTTTTAAAAAATTGAGCATACGCCATAAGGTAAAGTAATGTTCTAAGAAAACGTTTATTGATTGATGCTTAAAATGTATTGAAATTAAATAATTATGTAGAATATACGTTTATAAATTATTTTCCGCGGATATATATTGTATTTGTATGAGTGTTAGAAACAGGAAGCGATCAAAATGCAGATATACATGCAACAGCAGTGTGTCTGAGATGTTAAACTGTTAAACACCATGAATTGGCAAACTCTACAAGAACGCCGACTAAGAACTAGGCTCATAATGTTTCACAAAGTAATACATGAAAATATCGCTATCCCTACACGTAATATATTACACCAGAGCCAGTCTATGACAAGATCTTCACGGAAAGACTCATATAGACAAATCCAATGCAATAAAGACAGTTATAAATTTTCTTTCTTTTGTCAAACCATTAAAGACTGGAACAAATTATCTCCCGACATAACCAAAAACACCATTACAGAATCCTTCAAGGTAGTCTGAGATTCCTCTGCCGTTCGACGACTATTTAGAACTTGCTGTTGTCGTTGAACGTCAGAGCGCTTGCCATAAACAAAACAGCGGATTTTCCTCTCCCACTTGAGAGAGGAACATTTCCAGGTTTTGTGGCTATCAAATTTTATTTTCTATCCAAAACCCTAATATATATCGCTTCACCAATCATTTTTATATTCATTCATAACCATCTTACCCTCAGAAATTGGTGTTGCAGCACGATTTCCCCAGACCTATATAATTTCGTCATTTTGAACACTGACATTTTGGAATATTTATCACGTGACTTCGAGAGAACTACGATTACCGCAATGTATCATGGGAGATGATTTGCATATAATCTGACCTTGTCCAAATAATAGGCGGAAACGTAACACATGCTCTTTCCGAAACCCGCGGATAACACTGTCAAATGAATCTTTTCTATCCAACATATTTTGTATTATTTCTTTCTGCTCTGATTTGAGCTGTAGATGGAACTGTTTGTCCTGCAGAATATGCTTTATATCGTCTTGTATGTTTGTTTACATCTTTCAGTTAGTATCGCGAGATCACGTTAAAAAAATGGCAGTGAAATGACCATATCGGGTGTAAGAAAAAAAACGTGCTGTAATGGAGTGTAACACCACTCTCTGAGGGTAAGATGGTTATGAATGAATAGAAAAATGATTGGTGAAGCGATATATATTAGGGTTTTGGATATAAAATAAAATCTGATAGCCACAAAATGTGGAAATGTGACTCTCTCGAGTGTGTGAGAAAAATCCGCTGTTTTGTTTATGGCAAGCGCTCTGACGTTCAACGACAACAGCAAGTTCTAAATAGTCGTCGAACGTCAGAGGAATCTCGGACTACCTTCAAGGGTGCACTCACTCACGATGTGCTCCTTGATACTTATCCACACCTTAAATAAACAGAAATCATGTTTTTATCTTAATAAATGTAAAAAATTAAAAAATCAAAATCAAACAAAAATTGTAAAATCGAAAATTAAAATTAAAAGAAAAATTGTAAAAACTGAAATTTATAACCAAAAAAAAATAGCAATTATATCAAGCTCTAATTTACTATGTTCTGAAATTTTTATAAATTTGGAAACATTTTACCAGGCATGCGCCGGAAAGTAAACATCAGTACGTTGAAGGTTTTCCGTAACAGAAGAAGAAGAAGAGAACTGACCATTCCAACCCCGTTTAAGTAACGCGGACGTGTAAGAAAACACCCTTTAAACAAGTGCTTGTTTATCATTATCAGCCTCCTTTACACGTACTATCAAGATGTTATACAAACAGTAAGTAAATACTAAATTTATACACCATGCCTTTTTATACAGTCAATGTTCATTGAAGTTGTTGTTGCAGATATGTACATTTGTAGATCCAGGCATGTTGAAAATATGTAAACCACAGCAGTCTTTGCCTTAATTTTTTTCACCTACTTGCCCGAGAGCCAAATTTAGAAAAATTATCTATTTATTCAAACAAATTCTTTCATCATTTTCACTTGTCCAAATCCAGTTTTACTTGTCCTGGGTTTCAGGCAAGTGGGTTTGCATGAAGATAATACTCGGGAACACTGAGGGATGAGCTTTATTGGAAGAAGAAGAAGACTGCCACAGGCGTGACAGGGTCTTGTCGACTATCCATGTATGTTACTATCCATGCATATGCGCAATGCATGGATAGTGGACAAGGCTGTAATTAATCTCGTTGAGATAAGACATTCAAAGTCATTTTCTGCTCTGCATCATTTGAATGAATGAATATTTTTCTTAATTAAGTTTCTCTTCTAAGATTTTACATTACGTGGTTCCCATCTTTATTTGTAATGCAGTGCTGAGTTGTTTATCTCGCTTTGTTAATTTGCCTCTACATGATTTTAAATAAATCTCTGTTTATCTGAGTTAAATATGACAACAATGTGGTCTCACTTTTAGTATAAACAATGACCAAAAACTCTACAGTTTGTATGTTAAATCATCTATACACACATATAAAAAACCTGTACATTAAAATAATGATATGTCACTGTGAAATTTAAATTTCACACAACAGCATCGATTACATAATGGTGAGCGTGCACGCCTAGAGTGTGGTAGATCGTGGGGTCAAGCCCCGGTCAGGTAAAACAAACAAAAATGGTATTTATTGCTTCTCCGCTAAGCACGCAACATTAAGTAGAAAGAGCAAAGACTGGTTAGCTCGGAATCAGAATAATGTGTCCGAGTGGAGCAACATATTATCTACCCACGCAGACTGTTGTTTCAGTGAGCTAGCACTATAAAAATCCAACTCAGCATGTTGGTCTAGTACAAAGCGGATCTCATTATCATCATATCATTGAAATTTAACTTGTTCTCGCCATGATATATTATACCTGAAAAATTGCTGAATTTGGTGTTAAACAACAATCACTCAGACTACACTCACTCACTAAATTTCAGACATCTTTTACTCCTGATTCTGTTATTTCTGTTGAAATATATATAAGCACTAAACAATTTTTGAACCTCATTGGTGGTGTAACGGTAAAGCGTGCCTGCGTTAAGTGCGGTAGATTTTGGGTTTTACACAGCTTTAAGAACTAAGAGCAAAGATTGGTTGGCTTGGATTCTGGATTATGTGTTCGAGTGGAGCGACATGTTTACCAGCAAACTGTTGTTTCAGTGAGCTAGCACTATAAGGATCCAATTAAGCATCGTGGTCCAATGCAAAGTGGACATCATTATCATTTCATTGAAAAGTAACTTGTTCTTGTCATGATATAGCTGAAAAATTGCTCATTTGGCATTAAACAGCAGTTAATTTTACAGACACTCAGTTATATTACTCAATAGTAGGGTTTCTGCTTTCCTGTGTCATTGCAAAAAACTGCTAATGTAAATGTTTACATTACATGATAAAACACTTATGATTATTTATTGTAAGAAAAGTTTAAAGATTCCAAAATGGCAATCTGAAGCCTTAACTTGAAGATTGATTTGATTTGATTTTTGGTGTTTAACGCCAAATTCAACAATATTTCAGCTATATCATGGCGACTAGTTTTAGTGATGGAGGAAGCCAGAGTACCTGGAGAGAACCACCGACCATGGGCAAGCAACTGGTAAACTTTATCACTTGCGGTTGCGAGTTGAGTGCACCCTTTTTTGTAATTTACAAAGCCGGGCGCGAACCCACACCGTATTGGTGATAGGCTTGTATGAGTTGTTAGATCCAGCGATCTAACTCATTGAGCCACCGGGGCCCCCTTAACTTGAAGAAAGGCACACAATACATGTACAATGACCAAAACGATGAAAAGACAAAAAGACAAATAATGGTCTACATAACACTACAGAAAACTAAAGATCGCGCAAAACCAACGCACTAGAAATCCGGAATTTAACTCAGGTGATCTGGAAAGGGTTATTAAGTTCTTCTCCACTAATGGCACCCATCACATTACTCTTGTTAAAAATCCTGTGAAAAGACAGAGGAAGGAAGGACAAGATTGTAAGTATTATCATTTCTCTGAATGTATTGTATTATTGTATTATCTTTTGGTCCTATACTCCTCCTTGTGCAGGTAAAAGTCAGTGATAATAAAGGATTCCTACTCCATGCATGTATTCTGAAATAAAATCTATATCCATATAAGTTTGGTCTGACACATGTAGTGTATACATAGGGACGGGTATGGAAAAATTGTGTATTTGTGCTTTTCGTTGTGGAAATAAGAAACAACCATATTAAATAAAGATCAATTGATCTTTATTTGTGAATAAATTTTTAGCTCTTCTAACTCTGAAAGGGTCATATTAGCTACTGCCATCGCTTGTCTTCTGTTGTTGTCCTTGTTTTCATCCATTGTCTGTAAGCTTCAATTTTCTTCTCTGAAACAACTGAGTTGAGTGAATCCAAACTTGGCAGGAGTCTTTGGAATGGAGTTCACTGCCTGGTTTTCTATTAAGCTTGATTTCCATACTGATTGCCAATTTGGAAATTTAACATGGCTGCCAGGGTGAAAAATGTGTTCTGATCCAAAGAAATTTTCAAAGATTCTCTTGTTAGAAATCACACCACCTATGGAATTGTAACACTGTGTGAATAAACCTAGGATGGTCCTCTACAAAATGTTTGTTTTTTGTGCTGATTCGAAATCCAATATTATTTTTTGGTGTAATCCAATTTCCAACATTTTTAATTTTTCTGTTATAGTTATCTCTCTTTGAAAATTTATTTCAACAAAGATATAAAAAAGAAAAAAAAAAAAGAAAAGTAAACTGGTAAGAATAGAAACCTTTAGAGAATGTATCATGAATATTTATTATTTTTTATACTTGTGAAATGGGCAATTTTGTTCAAGCATAAAATAAAAACATGAGGATTTAAACTATATGCAAGTTAATTTTAAATGGTTGTCCATGCTTCACTGGACAAAAAATAAAACTGTCATGATGATGAAAGGTCATTATTTAGAATATTTATTGTGTTAAAGGATATAACATAATAAGATATCTGCATTTTGTTTTAAGGTGAGTTTTCAGTTTTCAGTTTTATTTCGAGGTAAGATTGTAATTTTCTGAAAAAAATACTTTTAATGGAATTTTGAAAATTATATATCCTAAGAAATCTTTAAGATTAATCAGTTTGAGATAATTTTTATATAATGCATGCTATATTTATCAAAAGATCTTTGTACTAAATATAATGACAGCTTCCTGTGAATTTACTATAGTTTAAATACGTACTTAGTACTCATTAATAAAACATGAACAAAATTTGTTATGACATAATTCTGGGAGTAATTACTCCAACCATATTTCTAGTACTAATTACTCCCACCATACTTCTAGGAGTAATTACTCCCACTATACTTCAAAGGGTAATTACTCCCACCATACTTGTACATGTATAACTAATAACCTGATTATATTATCAGCCTTAACATATATAAAACAGGAAATGATATTAATAATTAGTGATATGTAAAAACAAATATTGTAATTCTGACTATACAATCATGAATATGGCACTTTATCTCCCTTTTCTTTGGAACTCCTACTTTATATATGGTGATTGTTTGATTTTCTGTTGTAGCCGTTAAAATTGTAAATTTTATCAAATTTATTATATTTTTTTGGTGTTTTCCTGTTTAATAAAACAAGTCAAAGGGAAGTACCGATATATTTGATTTTACAGTGTTGTAGTAAAGTCTAATCTATTATTTACTCGAACTCAATTAGGTCGTTTCCTTATACATATATGACCACGACAGCCACTTGATATATGAGAGTTACATAATCAATCCCTACGAATTCTACACATCAAGGTTTCACCTTAGTTATATGGTTCAGAAGAAAGGAGCAGATACCTCATTGTCATTTGCTTAAGGACATATGTTGGAATAATCTAGTGTTTATTTATAGATGATGGATGTGAGATGATAGAAACACTATGGATTTGTTGTTCAGGAGATCTGGACCAGTGTTACTGGAGGTAAGATGTTGTTCACAGTATATATACATGTAGACCATTGTCACTTGAGGTCAGATGACAGATGGTGGTAGTTTTACTAAATATGTGGACAATTGTTACTTGAGGTACATTTTTACGATGAATATGGTATCCTAGAATATATGAACCATTGGTTAGAAGACACTAGTTCTCAAGGGAACTTCATGGTCGTGATCGTATGGTAGTTGGATTTACAACTACCTATGCAATCAGTAATCCTCCAAAAGATTAGTGTCAGTTTTTTCTTAGTTATAAAAGCAGTTCTCCTAGACCATGTAAAGATGACAATGTCAGTATATCCTGGACTGTTAGTGTGTGCCAAAAACTTAATAGATTTATTATGAAGAAATATATAGGACAGTACGGACTGCATGATATTATACATGTGTACTGTTGTGTTTTATAATGTAGTAATCCACCTCTTATAAGGCCAACCCTTCTACGAATGCGATGAAGAAAAATGGCCTTATTAGAGGAGTGACCTCTCTTGAGAAGGAGTATTTTATTACTATCTCAATTATCTGTCCTGATAAGGGGTGGTCTTTTGTGGGAGTGGCTTTATAAAAGGTCAACCCTTCTGCCATGAAACAAATGGCCTCATAAAAGGGGTGGCCTCTCTTGAGAAGGATAATTTAATTTAGTAGTATTTTACTATCTCAGTGCATCTGGAAGATGGCCTGATAAGAGGGGTGACCTCTCTAGAGGGGGATAATTTAATAGTATTCTACTATCTCAGTGCCTCTGGAAGATGGCCTGATAAGAGAGATGGTCTTTGGTGGGAATAACACAAGCACTACTGTAAGTTATTATGTAGAAAGGGTTATGCCAGTGTACATGCGTCTAAAGCTGACATATATTGTTGTTATGACCTAATATATCTTAGAATTGATTGACACATGTTACTTGTAAAATGCACATAATTTAATTTTAATTTTTTTAATTAGATGACATATTTTGTTAAAGTTCATCTGATTTTTATTTAAATTTGACTTTGAATTGAGATCATACTTATGGAAAACGTCTATCCCAAGTTGTTTAACGACGATTCTTATGCTAGATACTTTTAAATGTTATTCTAATTTCTGGATTTAACGTGAAGCGGAAAATTCTTGTCTTTTATAGAAGTTTCTATCCACTGGATCATTTTTACCTCCAGCAGTCAGTGAACCGGAAAAGTTTTATTACATGTACCAATTACAAATAGCTGTTAACGCAGTCCTGTTTTTGTTTTTTCTTTTATTAATTTTGCCTTTCCCAAGATGTGTTATATTATATTTCTTAGTGAACATGTTGTCTTTGATGAGTGAAGAATTCTTAATTAAGGGACAGGTAAACTTTACTTATTAATCAATTAATAATATTGATATCATGTTATAAGACATACAAGTTTATAATTGATCACTGGTTATATGTATGAAGCTTTTAATTCCTGATGTTAATCATAAAAACTTTCTGTGTCCTAATTTTCTGGATTTGAAAAGAAGATAATACATGAAGCTCTTAATTCTTGGTTTTTGTTCTAAGAATTTTCGGTGTTCCAATTGTCAATCAAAAGTTTTCAATTCCATGTGTCTGTTCTGATAAGTTTCAGTATATCTATGAGTATGGATTTAGCATGAAGCTGTTGATTGCTGGTGTAAGTTCTAAGAACTTTCACTATATCTTATTATTTGGATTTAACTTGAGGCTGTTTATTCCTGATGTCTGTCCTACGAACTGTCAGTCTATCTACCAATAATTTTCTGGATTTAACATGAAGATTACAATTCCTGGTGTAAGTTCTAATGACTTTCATTGTATCTTCTTTTTTAGATTTAACATGAAGCTGTTTATTTGTGCCAAGCCAGATCTAGACCTACCACAACTAAAGGTCTACCGTAGTCAATCATGTATCATATGTATTTCAGTTGAACGTCTACAGATTCTGAGGTCCAGATGATCCATTACCAGTTTAATTTTGTGTCTATTTATTATTTTAGGTGATTAAAGCACATGCAATTATCTGAGGTCCAAATGGACCTATAACCATACCTTTATTATGTCTATTATCATTGTTATAATACTACAACCCCTACAGAATGTTGAAGTCTTGAGGGGACAACCTCCAACTAGGAATACAGTATGTTTGTTATTGTTTTAGGATCATGACAGCCCCTACAGAAAGCTGAGACCCAGAGGGACCATAGCTAGGCCTCTATCATGTGTAGTAATTATAGTATTGGTCCTTGGTGTGGCATTGACTTTGCTAAATATATACGAACTTCATAAGATGAAAACAGACTATGCTTCTCACGTCCAGCCCTCTGTGGAAGCCAAGGAGGGGAAGTATGGTACCAAACAACATATTGTATGGGTAGAGGGTAAACATGTTAGTATTCATTTTGTATTTATGTTTTTTTGTGTATGGCCAATGCAGTGAATTTTCTGTTGAGTAATTTTAGTTTATTTATAGAGTAAAATGAGACCAAAAGATTTACAAAGTTTAAAAATTTTGTGGTGTGAGATCCATTTTACTCATTTCGTTGAACACAATAAATACTTATATTGAGGGTAATATCAGGAATCTTATTTACATAGGTAAAATTGCTTTCTTGGCATTAAACATAATCTCATCGAAATGTAACTTGTTCCCACCATGATATACCGGTAGCTGAAAACTTGCTCTATTGGAATTTAGCAAAACTTACTCATTATAAATACCAAACAATGTATAACTTATCACAACTCCAGACAGTGTATTTTTTTCATATATTTTTCTTTCATCATGCATAAAAGTAATGTCTATTATAAGTAGGACTGTATGTCCTGAAAATGACCATTGCATGTAAATATTCTTAAAATTTTACTCGAAGTTCCCAATGAGTCTACTAGTTTCTTTAAAGTCATGTGATTATAATTGAGCCAATCAAATTTAATAGGATTTATTACTTGTATATGGTAATAAAATGTAATGTAGGTACTCATTTGATATCTTACTCATGCTTCATAAAATACAGTGAAACCTGTCTAAACCAGAACCCTGAATAAACCAGAATCCTGTATAAACCAGAACCCTGAATAAACCAGAACCCTGAATAAACCAGAATCCTGTATAAACCAGAACCCTGAATAAACCAGAACCCTGTATAAACCAGAAACCTGAATAAACCAGAATCCTGTATAAACCAGAACCCTGTATAAACCAGAACCCTGAATAAACCAGAATCCTGTCTAAACCAGAACCCTGAATAAACCAGAATCCTGTATAAACCAGAACCCTGTATAAACCAGAACCCTGAATAAACCAGAATCCTGAATAAACCAGAACCCTGAATAAACCAGAACCCTGAATAAACCAGAATCCTGAATAAACCAGAATCCTGAATAATCTGATCTTTGTTAATTTAACCTGTATAAGCCAAATAGCTGTCTATTTCTAACACAAAAGTTGCTGTCAAGGAGGTGTGGTTTAGACAGTTTTCACTGTACATTTATTTTATTTTAATATTGCTATGTTTGACAGGATTGTCTATGTATCTTGTAGGCACACAGTGGATATCTGAAGCATGTGTTTGCTGTGTTTGACAGGATTGGTTATGCAGAAGGAGATGGTGAATCTGATTGGGACGTTCTATGGTCGCACGAATATCCGTTTGAAATCTTTTCTAAAAAGATATCAAACTTAAAACCCCATCAAAAGGTAGATATGTTTTTCTTGACTATATTTTGGACTTCTTTAGACTTAGGTGTTATTGTTGGATGTCCTTATTAATTCCTTACCTTACCACCAAACATTTGGGAGACTGTAGGTTTTCTCTTTCTGTTAGTAAGTTCGTCCATGTGTCATGCCTTAATTTTTTACATTTTTTCTGTAATTGGTAGATATATTTATTAATCTGATATTTTGTATAAAGTCATGTTTTTTTAAGGTACAGATCAAGTTTTGTTCCAATTTATTGATTTGTTATTGAAATTATGTCCCTTGGACGAAGGTTTGTTTTATGGTGTTTACCGCCACTTTCAACAATATTTCAATTATATCGTGGCGGTCCTTGGACTAAGGAAATTTCAAGAAATGATAAAGTTTTCTGCACTATCTTTTGTAATGATTATGAAATGAAATTTTCAACAGCGATGGTCAACAATTTCATCAATATCAACTAAACAAAGCAACTATCTCTCAAAATCATCTTAAGTTATTGAACCCAAAAAGACCAAAAATATGCTGATAAAAAATATTGTCCTGCATTTTGGCATTTAGTGATGCTATTAGAACTTCCACTATGTATATTTTTTTTGTAGTGGAAATATATTGTTAATTTTTTTTTAAGTTATAATGAGTGTCACAATTAAAACAAAACAAAACTCCAATACTTTTGGATTTTTAATATACCAATAAGTAAATGTTGATTTACTGGTTTATCACAGTGAATTTTTAGAAATGCCTTCATGGGATATTTGAGAATAAAGCTTTTGTTTTATATATTTCTTGTCTAAATCATTCATCTGACAGTTTTCTTTTTCAGGTAAATCACTTCCCAGGTTCAGGATACATTACAAATAAAGTTTTTCTAGCAACAACAAATTCTCCTTTCATACCAATGGCTTTTAAAATACCTACAGAAAAACAGAAATTTCTGGATTATGTGAGTACAATACGGTAATTTACATCTTAACTTAAACAGAAGTACAATTCTGAACTTATTTTCTTTTGAACCATTAACTGTTGAGTGAATCTTAGTGGAAGTCTATTATTGAAGCATTAACTGTTGAGTGAATCTTAGTCGAAGTCTATTATTGAAGCATTAACTGTTGAGTGAATCTTAGTCGAAGTCTTATTTATTAAAAATAATAAAGATAAATATTTAAATTAAGAAAAATAATAAATAGTGACAATAATAGAAACTTCAGAAATATTGTTCTGTTTCTTCAATCATGTGTAGTTTGTACTGTTATAAATAGAAAATATTTATCAATCTTTAGGGACATCATTAATGTGTGTTTACAAGGGAACATTTTGTCTTAAAGTTCACTTCAAACTTTATCTGTCTTTCTGTTTCAAGCACAAATTTGACAGTCTAAACATGTCGTCAAAGATTTTTGATAGACTAAATTTCTATTTGTAAGAAAGTAGTAATTATCTGTTTTTAAATAAAGTATTAATTATATTTTCATTTATTAAGAGCAAAGCACATCCTAGTAAAATGTGGGTACAGAAAAAGAATACACATAGAGGTATACAGATAAAGAAAACTTCAGGTAAATCTTCAATACGTAAAAGCATTAATGACTGAAAATTATTTGCAAAACAAAAATTGAGAAATATAGTGAATAATATAGCATCTTGAGGAACAGTGGCATAATACAACTAAGGTCAAAGTACATGTATATTGTTAATATACAGTCCGACAAAAGTTAAGCACCACCCTATATTTTTATCGATATATTTTTTTACATCAATACTGTTAAAACAATAAAATAGATATCACCATTTTTCTTACACTTCTTAAAAGACTACACCAAGGGCTCTAAAATTACCAATCTACGAAGTATTTATCATCCTAAAAGACGTGGCAAAAATGGGGTTCAAAACAGGCACTGGGAAAACGTAAAACCAGTTTGTCTTTGATGGAAGTTTTTAACATTGTATTAAAATGCAGTCTTCAGATTTTAAGAACTTTTAAATACATCTATTGTGCATATGTGTAAGGCATAAAAATCAATAACGAGTATATCCACCGCGTTTATTGTGAAGTTCTGTAACACGCCTCGTCATGCTTCGCACAAGACGCCTAAGCCATTCTTGGGGGAACTGTTGCCACTCCTGTAAGATAGCAGTTCTTAATTCGTCAATATTTTGACATTTTGGATTGCGTTGGTTAATTTTTCTGCCAATAAAGTCCCATACATGCTCCATAGGGTTCATGTCTGGCGACATCGCAGGCCATGGAATTGTCTGAACAGCCTCTTGCTATAAAAAATGTTGTACAATTCGGGCTCTATATGGCCTGACGTTGTCGTCCATGAACATTGGCCTGTCAGCCAACGCATGATTGTCGAAATGGGGGACTATGCGTGGAGCGAGCACATTGTCACAGTATTTTTGGCCTGTCAGATTACCATCAAGAATGTACAAGTCCAACTTACAGTCAAAGGAAAAACAACCCCAGACAGTTACACCCCCACCCCCAAAAAGCAGTTGTGCCCAAAATGTGGTTGTCCTGAAATGAAGTGTTTCGTTGGCGCCAAACCCTTGCACGACCGTCGGTAGGGCGTAGCAAAAAACGACTTTCATCAGACCAGTGGACCCGTCTCCATGTGCGAATAGTCCACCCCAAATAATCATGTGACCAGTCAAATCGAGCATGGCTATGACGTAATGTCAACTGTGGACTTTTTATGGGTCGTCGGGCTCGCATTCCTTGATGGTGGAGGCGTCTGATTACAGTGCATGTGCTAATGTGGCCTCCAAACGCTAAATTACCACGAAGTGCACCAGCTGTACTGAATGGCCGTTGCCGCTGGATATGAGCCAGTCGTTTTGCGAGGTTTACCTGCACGTGGACGGTCAGTGACATTCCCCGTTTGACGAAAACGCTGCATCAGTCGTACAATGATGGAATGGTTAACCCTGAAGTGGTCTGCCACCCTTCTATGGCTAAAACCACCGTTATGCATGCCAACAGCTTGCCACCTTTCTGGTATGGTTAATTTTCGCCGCACCATACCAAACCAATAGAAAATGAAACTTAAAACTCTACACACAAAGAATCAGCTTTCATTCGCAAACACAAATGTTGAAAAGTACACGTGGCACTTTACACACCCTGTCATATACACATAAATAAAAATCGATCAATAACCTGTTTCACAGGTAAGTAAGTATGTGTGTACAAGTAACGAAAACAGCAAACCGATTTGAAATAAGTTCATTATTAGAAAAGATATTATTAAGACAAGTCAGGTGGTGCTTAGCTTTTGTCGGACTGTATAGTATAATTGAACAAATATTAGTAAAAATTCAACCTGCCAAATTCGAGCAGACAATAACTCATCAACATGTGCTTTTATGACGGGAAAGCCTTATTGATGGAACAGCCATCACAATAATATTTGGCTTGCACGTTTTAATTGCACATTGCATATTTATTACTTTTTGGATATGTTGATTATTTTCATTGATGTCTAAAATGTTGACAACAGTGTAAATAATTTTATTGTGTGATTTTTTCACCTGGCTTAAATGTGTGCACAGCATATGTGCTTATGAGATTTTGCCATCTAAAATAAATCGCTCATTTGTTCACAAAGGGAAAGAGGGAAGTCATGTTTGAATATAAGGTTAAATCTGTGTTTTATTAGAATAAAGGAAATAACTCTGTTGTGAAACGAAAATATGAAATGTTTTAATTTCATTCTAAAACACTGCTCAGATTGAATTTTCTGTATCAAGTTGTTTTGTTTTATTTCAGATCTTGATCTTGAAAATGAAGGTTCCTTTGTTCAGCTATATATAGACAATCCTTTTCTGATAGATGGGAGGTATACTTATTAGATTTATATTTAACAATGATAATAAACTGATGAATGTTAGCCATAAGTAAATGATAATATTTCAACCGATGATGATTGGTCTGATTTATATACGTCCATCAGTCTGTGTTGCCTGTTTTTTCTTTTATTTTTTTTTCATCAACTACAAGTCACTGCTTCTTGATATTTTGTACCAAACTTTCTTTAGACCATCCTCATCCTCACTATGAGATGTATTTTCAGACTTTATTCTGTTTACTAACTTAATAATGCACTTTCCTTTAATGTAATGCTATTATATTTCCGTAACATTTTCTCCCCCAACTGTAAATCATAGATGGATTCATAATGCTATCAAAGTTTATCTAGGTTAGACATAAATATAGATTCTCCTTCAGTTGCCCGTGGGTTACGATATATCTCCACTCAAGAGAGTTAAAATTTTTAATTTAACTCTTCTGAGTGGAGAAATATCGTAACCCACATGGGCAACTGAAGGAGAATTTGTTTCTCCCATTATTTAACACGAACTTTATTTCAAAATCCTTTGGCGGACCTCTACGCAATTCTAATTGACACAAATGCGGGGAAAGGCACAAGACATTTTAATCCTCTAGAGGATTGCAGATTTTTCCACCACTGGTTCAGCGGGTTTAAAATGTTGTAATAATGGGAGAATGTGTGATACATTTTCACACTTGGTATACTACTTGCAATTAAAAAGTAGATATCTTATTTAGTTACAACTACACTCATAGTCAAAAGATTGGAAAGTCAAATAATCTAAAAGTCATTGGGAGCAAGTAAATCATTATAGATTAATACATGGCCTTTTTCATATTGCCCTTGTTATCAGCCCGAGACCTTGATATCGGCCCCGAGGGACGATAATAGTCGAGGGCTGATAACAAGGGCAATATGAAAAAGGTCATGTATTAATCTATTTATCACATATTTTTCCAGGGCAGATAACATGTTATTGCTTTCGTAAAATGTTATTGCCCTGGGGACAAATAACACGCCTCAAATTATGCTTTTATTACATATGCAAATTCAGCATTATTTCAATAAAATACAAATGTATGTGATAATAGGGCCTAAACATGATAACCAAAATCATGTAAGATTACCTATGCCTGAGGAGGGAGATTTACCTTAGTTTTAATCAATTAATGTCGGCTTTTGACATCATTATTTAACACTTCACGATAACTCTATTATTAGATGTGGGATGCAAAATTACTGGTAAATTCCAAAAGTGATTAAATTTTATACAACATATAATATAAAAGAGAAGAAATGAAGGGTCTACTCATTACAGAGATAGATGTATTTATTTATAATGAAAATTAAATGCATTTAATTTGAATATTTTAGGAAATTTGATATAGGGATTTATGCTGTCATTACATCCATTGATCCACTAAGAGTTTACATAGTAGATGATGATGCATTATTCCGGTAAGTTTTGTTGATTTCTCCTCAAAGACGTAAGGGGAAGTAACTATGAGTAGTAAGGGAAGTAACTGTTAAAAGAAAGAGAAGTAACTCATTCTAGCTTTAGTTGCCAATGGTTTTTGGGGACTGTATATTAATAAATCTGTACACGTAATATTATGTTATAAAGTTTAATCTTTTGGTTTAAAAACCATACTACATCTATCACTAATAATGTGTTCCTCATACTGTAGTGTGAAATAATGATATCATAAGTTGAAAAAAAAAGTTAAGAAAATTTCATTATATTACTTCATTTACCATCTCTGGTAAATGTTTAGCTCCTATATTTTGTGCCAGAAACTAGTTTTTTATGCTTACGACCAAATTTGGTGATCATGTTTTTTTTAAATATTTTGCTTTTTACTAGGAATTACTATCTATTTCATCGTAATGAAACAAAGATGTTAATTGTTTGACAGCAATACATGTCCTTTTTTTCACATTTTATGCCAGAATTAAAACCCATTTAAACCTTTATGTCACAACTCATCAATCCTGAGGACACTTATTTAACAAGCCATTATAAGATTTTGTTCCAGTAATCTCCCCTAATTTAACCTTATGATTTTAATAAATTCATCATTTAATATTCATCTGATTTTTAAGATTTTGTATTATCAGATAATACCAATTTGATCAGTTTTTGACATAAATTAATTGATTTTTTTTCAGATTTAAGCCAGCAAATTATTTCTCATTCAACCTAGCATGTGTCACTTAAAAAATCATTATTGACATATTTTTTTTCAGATTTTGTCCCAGAAATTATTACCCATTTGACCCTTACAACACCAAGAAGTATGTTGTAGATGATGATTATACACCAATGTGGCAGGTACTTGTATATCTGTTTAATTGTTTAATCCTTTGAAAAAAAAAGGGGGGGTGGCTAATTTACAATATTTCTGAACTTCAAATTAAACTGACTACTTAATCTTGTGAATCGATATGATAGATAAGACTAATAGAACATCATAGAGATGAGAGAGGCTACAATGAAGCTGTATCTTTTTTTATTACCCAATCAAATCCTATGTTTAGATTTGTCTTGCTCTATTTCTAGGGTTTGGGGTTTATGGTGTTTAACGCCACTTTCAACAATATTTCAGTTATATCGTTGTGGTCAGTTTTATTAGTGGAGGAAACCTGGAAAACCACTGACCTGTTGCAAGTCACTGGAAATCCAACTACCATACGATCACGACCACAACAGACCCTTGCTTTGTTTCTATGTCAAAGAGTAACGTAAAATATAAAAACGTCTATAAGTCTAAATTATAGGTGTTTTCTTTTTAAACATTTATATATATAAAATATGAAAACTAACTACAAACAAGTAGTGACATTGAATTCTAATATAATGTAGAATGACTTAGTCAAAACATCTGCCATTTTAATTTTTATATACTGATACCCTGTTTGTTGCTGATTATATTTGGTGACATTCCTGACTGTTTGTTGCTGATTATATTTGGTGACATTCCTGACTGTTTGTTGCTGATTATATTTGGTGACATTCCTGACTGTTTGTCAAATCAAAACCTGGTGTACAGCTACAAACTGTACTATAATTTCGTACTCTGTGCACACTCATTACTTTGCCTTCTTTTCTCCAGCATAATTTGTTTTCTTCTGACAAGAGCAGTAATATATATGTGTATGTATACTCAAAATAGAGTAATGAGTAATTGTTGTTTAATGCCAAATGAGCAATTTTCCAGTTATTTTATGTCAAGAACAAAGATAATGATGATGATGTCCACTTTGTACTAGACTTAACACGGTTTGTTTTATTTTTATTGTGCTATCTCATTGATACCACAGTCCGTCACCATGGGTAGACATGATGCCCAACTCGGGATACATTACCCGGATTACGAGCCAACCAGTCTTTGCTCTTTCTCATTAATGCCACATGCTTAGCAGGGAAGCAGGAAATACCAATTGTATAGTTTTTGGTTTGACAGATCAGAGCTCAAACCCACGATTTACTGCATTCAAGGCGAGCATGCTAACCATACGGTCTACTTAAAATAAAAGTGTAAAATAAAACAGAGAATGGGTGTTTTGTTAAGATACATTGGAAATGATTTTGAGCATTGACAGTGCATTTCATTAAGGATTTTTATGTATGAACTTTCTCATTACAGATGCCATCATTGTTAAAGTACTTTACAGACATGGAGTATTCTTTTACTGAATCTTTTAACATGTATTTAAGGAGTAAAGGTACTGATTGAAATAAGTCTTATTTAGATGCTATATTATAGTTAATAGAAAAGCGAAAAGCATTAAAGTTATGGTTATGGTATTTAGTGACACTTTCAACAATAATTCACTTATATTGTAGCGGTCAGTTTTATTGATGGAGGAAACCGGAGAAAACCACTGACCTGTCGCAACTCACTGACACACTTTATCACATAATGTTGTATCGAGTACACCTTGCCATGAACGGGATCCAAACTCACAACTTTAGTGGTGATAGGCACCGATTGCATAGGTAGTTGTATATCCAACTACCATACGATCACGACCACGACGGCCCCTTGACTATAGCTTTTCATTAACATCTGACACAACTAGATCTAACCTTTCATAAAAAAAAATGTTGATCTTGGTCCAAACATCTAGAAAATGAAAGTATTTAGCCTCTATAATGGGAGTTTCCTCTTTTTTTTCATAATAAGCACTTTCATATCTGTATAGATTTAAATTTTCTCATCGATAGGTAGATTTAGATTACAGTGCAATCTTTCTTTTTCATTAATGATGATTAAGATTATTTATTTTGTAGGTCTTAATTATAAGAAAGTATGGATAGGTAGATTTAGATTACAGTGCAATCTTTCTTTTTCATTAATGATGATTAAGATTATGTATTTTGTAGGTCTTAATTATAAGAAAGTATGGCAGGATCTGAAGTCATGTGTTGCTGCAGTAGCTTTAGACAAAGAACAGAATTTTATACAAATTTTACACAAATACAGAAGTTCTAGGTAACATTTAATATTCATTGATCATATTTGTAAGCAGTCACCTGTATTAAAAGGTCATCTTTTTCTTGTCCTGTCATAGAAAATTTCATATGAATTGAGCCTCTATTAAGAGGTCACCTGTCTTAAAAGACCACTTTTTCATTGTCCCAAATGTGACCTCTTAATACAGGTTTGACTGTATGTCAAAATCCCATTGCTAGCATAATGGTTCGCGTGCTGGCCTTGAGTGCTGTAGATCATTAGTTTGAGCACCAGTCGGGTCAAACCAAAGACTATAAAATTAGTATTTACTGCTTCTCCTCTAAGCACACAGCTTTAAGGTATAAAAACAATGGCTGGTTGGCTAGGAATCAGGATAATGTGTCTGAATGGAGCGACACGTCTACTCGTGGACTGTTGTTTCAGTGAGTCCACGTGTGTTGGTTTAGTACAAAGCTGACATCATCATCTTCTCATTGATTGTATCTTTTTCTCGTCATGATAAAGCTGAACAATTCTTCATTAGGTGTTGAACAACAATCACTCACTACATATGTATTATCATTGAACAACAATCACTCACTACATATGTATTATCATTGAACAACAATCACTCACTACATATGTATTATCATTGAACAACAATCACTCACTACATATGTATTACATCATTTGGACAACAATCACTCACTACATATGTATTATCATTGAACAACAATCACTCACTACATATGTATTACATCATTTGAACAACAATCACTCACTACATATGTATTACATCATTTGGACAACAATCACTCACTACATATGTATTACATCATTTGGACAACAATCACTCACTACATATGTATTACATCATTTGGACAACAATCACTCACTACATATGTATTATCATTGAACAACAATCACTCACTACATATGTATTATCATTGAACAACAATCACTCACTACATATGTATTACATCATTTGGACATAATTGGAGTCTCTGGGATAATAAACTTGTTATTAGTCTTATAAACAGTAAATAAATGTATAACATCAAAGTAGGCTTGTAGTATTATAATAATATAATGTAAAGAAAGCTTAAACAGTGATGGCCAACAATTCCACCAATTTCAGCGAAACAACCAATCATCTCTCAACTCTACTCACTGAATACAAACAAAATTATAAATTTATAGTGTTAAAATATCGTGTAGAATGTTTATTTGTTTGAAACATTTTCACATAAATATCACATTGATCTAAAAATGTATCTAAACTGTATATTGTATACTAACAAGCACTAATAATTTAATATGCTTACTAGCGTTAACTCTTGATAACTGGATCTCCAATAGCAATACATATATAAACAACTTATAAAAACCTGAACAGATTCACTTTCACTGAAAAGGACCACATACTATCACAAAAAGGAATGACAGTGAATGTTTGTAGTTGACTGACTACTAGCTAGGAAGATAAAATCTGTTGATTTAGAGACCACTACTCTTTGGACAAATAATTTAAATTAAATTGGAATTTTTTTATATATATTTTCAGGAATTTTTTTGAGATGATGAGATTTGATTTTGTTCTGGATGAAAATCTCAATGTTTATCTAATGGAGGTAAGACTAAAACAATTTAAACTGGTATTCAATGTATCTTTATGTGATTATTAGTGTGCAGTATATTGTACTAATTCAATAGTTTGTTTTAATCTGCAGTTTCATAGTCATAAGGAAAGAATGTGTGATTTTAAATATGATTTCTGTAAACAATATATAAGTGTAGTAAATGGTAATACGGGTTAGGATTATGGTGTTTAACGCCACTATCAACAGTATTTCAGTTAAGTAGTGGTGGTCAGTTTTATTGATGGAGGAAACCAGAGTACCATCCTGTCGCACGTCACTGACAAACTTGATCATATAGTGTTGTATTTAGTACACCTCGCCATGAGAGGCACTCGAACTAACAACCTTAGTTGTGATAGACA
>MJUT01054794.1:720916-778220 GCA_002080005.1 Gigantidas platifrons
AAACATGTCACCTAACCTGTCATGTCTATTTTCAGGTAAACATGTCACCTAACCTGTCATGTCTATTTTCAGGTAAACATGTCGCCTAACCTGTCATGTCTATTTTAAGGTAAACATGTCACCTAACCTGTCATGTCTATTTTCAGGTAAACATGTCGCCTAACCTGTCATCAGCACATTTCAGTGCCAATGCTCGACTTTATGAGCATGTTATTTTTAATTTGTTAAGCTTAGTTGGTGTGGCTAGAACAGTTACAAATCAGTTTGAAAATAGGTAATTATTAATGTGATACGATACAAATGAATAAGAAATATTAAGAAATACAAAACCTTTTTTTTTCCCGGTATTCAGGGATATTTATTTTTCTGGAAAATAATTTAAAGAACAGAACCAATAAAAATTGTATGTTTAGTAAGAATTGATATAGATGTAAATGAACATGAGAGACTATCCATCTCTACACTTCGACACAAATTAAAGAAAAGGAACAGCACTTTTATTGCTAGAAACGTGTTGTGCACACTAAATTAGATATCTAATGATAGTTGGATTTATAACTATGCAATCAGTTCCTATCACCACTAATGTTGTGAGTTCGAATCCTGCTCAGGCGAGGTGTACACGATACAACATTCAGACATGATTTTCGTCCGCTTTAAAGCGGAATTCCGCCTCTCTTTTTTTTCCGGATTTTACCGTTTTACCGTTACGATTCCTTTCTTTATAGTATATTCAATGCTTCCGATTTTGCCGATTTCCGCTTTTTTGTTGTCCTCGTAAAATCAGGTCTGAACATTATGTGATAAAGTTTGTCAGTGACTTGCGGCAGGTTGGTGGTTTTCTCCGGGTTCTCCCATTTCCTCCACTAATAAAACTGACCACCATGAAATAACTGAAATATATAATGAACATAAATCTTTCCCTAAAATAAGCGTGAAACTTAGCCTGCAGCTGAGTGGTATTCTTTACTTCTGACAATGAACGTTACACCTGGGCATCTTAATCAACGATTGTAAAATGTTATGTTCTCCTTCCTATGTGAAATTTAGCAATTTACATGTTGTTACTAATATGATAATAGGTGTTACCTAACTTGGGACGAAGTCCAATAATTTTTTTAAACAATATATCGGGGACCAAACTCCGGAAAGTTTTCGTATCCGCTACCGAACATGGTTCATAACCGGAAGTAGTAAATAAACTTTATTGTACTATAGCTTTTGTTTGCACATTTTGTTGTTCATGTGCGATGCTTTATTCACGAGAAAAGCTGTCATTAATTTTATACATCATAAAAATTATAAACATTGTCGGTCATCTTTGTTTATGGTTGTCAAGGACTACTTCACGCTCTATCTCGCGATACTTTGAACAGGTTCCACTTCTCACGAGAGCTGCAACTTGATTTTTTTTTCTGCATCCTTGTACCCGTTCTTGATTTTATTTATACAATATGTCGTTTTTAGTACTTTGATACTCGTGCCCCTACAAGAGCAATTTTTTACTGCATCAAATTTTTTGCAGAAACCCACTGTAGCTGTACATGTATTAGTTCCAGTATGTCATTTCCGGTGCATGAAAATTTAGTCATTAGTATATAGAAAAAAATTGCTGTTTATACCATAGTTGGGACTTCGTCCCATAATAATTAGGGGTTTATCTATTGGACTTCACTAGTACCATTCACTAATAGGAGAACAAGTACATAGATTACTATTACAGTCTAACCTACCAGTGCAGTCGCCTGTATTTAAAGGTCACCTTTTCTTGTACTGTCATAGAAAATTGTATATGAATTGAACCTCATTTAAGAGGCACCTGTCTTATAAGGCTACTTTTTCACTGTTTCAAATGTGACCTCTTAATACAGGTTTGACTATTTCTCTAATTCTTTTACATTTTTTTCACAACGTCAACCCTTTGACTATTTAATTGATAAATATGGTGAAACCTGTCTAAACTGAATCTCTTTCAGAACTTTTGTATTCGGAATAGACAAGGGTTAGATTTATACAGGTTAAATTAACAAAGATTTTCTACATTGGGACTTTATTTAAAGTTTGGTTTATACAGAATTCTGGTTTATTCAGGGTTTGGTTGAGACAGGTGTCATTATAATGTGTGTGAAGAACAATTTCCCGCCATATTCTATGTACTCTCTAGGTTTTATATTGAAATCTAATCTCTAAAATTTCTCTAGTAAATATCAATATCTTTCATCGCAGTTGAAATGAAGAATTTAACTATCTCATGTAGAGAAATAGTGTTATTCCCTCGAGAACTGGTGTTTCTATATTTAACTGTGTTAATTGAATTATACATAAACTTATTTCAGTGGTGAAGATGAGAAAGCTATGGTTTCGTCCAATAAAGATATTACAGTCTTTTCTGATTGGTGCAGTAGTCCATTGTGTGTGTCCAACTGTATTCCACAGGTAAGAAATATAAAGGATGTCAAGTTCAATAATTAGGACTTAGGACAGCAGCTGGGACTTTTATTAAAAATCAAGTGTGACACAAACTTAGCACAAACTTGATACAAGCTTGATACAAACTTGACACAATTACACAAACTTGATACAAACTTGACACAATTACACAAACTTGATACAAGCTTGACCTGAAATTATCACTTCTAACCTGTCACTTTTGATATTGTTTTCAGACTCCATTTATGCTTTTAAATATAAAAAAACATTGATCATCACAACTTTGACATAAAAGGAGATTCATGTTAAAATATAGATATGGAAGGACATAATATATACATTTATTTTCAGATGGGAAAAAAAGGATAAATACCTGTTTGGGTGAAATCAGTAAGGAAAACCTTCAATTATTAACTGGAAATTATTGTTCTATTATGAAGATATTATATATAGAGCTTTCACTGTTATTGGTACAACTAGAATCATACATATTTTATCTTTTTCTTGACTCATTTGTATATTCTGACAGTGACTTTCATATTTTCTTAACAAATTAAACTGATAATATAATAGTTATTTATTATATTTGTAGCTATGCCAACTGTGTCATCAATGTCTTACATTAGAACTAAAGAAGTCGTTGAAATCTGCTTATCAGGAACACGTGAACAGAAGGGGTTGTCGAAGAGTTTTCCCTCATTTTAATATGGTATGTTCCTTCATAAAACAATGCAGTTCTGTCATCAAACAAATTGTAATATAATCTTTTCATGATATTATTTATAGTTATTTTGTAATTAGGAGTGTGGTTTGCTATACTGCTGCTGGTCATGTTTTTTTCTGTAGGGAAAGGCAATGTCTTCTACCGATATTACAATGGACTTAAACTTCAAGCTGTCTATAATGTTTTGTTTTCGAATATTTGAGCTCAACTGATGCACACAAATATATGTTACTATAGGTATAGGTATAGGAGTACAATATATCTAAGCAAAAATATGGAGAAGGATGTTTTAACTACTACTGGCTTACTAAATTTTATGACCAGAAAATACCTGCTATACATTAACAGTTCTTGACAATCTAATTAAAATTAGATCTCCACACTTTCTCCTTTAAAAAGCTTTATTTTTTGCTTGGTCGTTGCTCCCATGCATTCGGACAAGCAAAAAACTGAGCATGTGCAGAGATCTAATTTTAATTAGGTTCCAGTTCTTGGTTTGTTCAACAAGAAGCATTTTTAATAAATTGAATGCATGAATTCAAGTATTGTTTTGTTTTGTTTTTTTCATTTTCAGACTCAAAATGAGGCTTATGAGTGGAAACCAGATCAAGCAAATGAACATTTTCAAAAATTGAACGCTAAAAACAAACTTATGTATATGTGGTTTGTAGGGAAATGTCAACAGGATCAAACATGGTGCTTATAGTATAAGAAGAAAATAGTGCAATTCTGTCATTCATTAAAATAATGACAGGTTAATAATCAGATATTAATCTAATTAAAATTAGTTATTTCTTGTATCTTTTTTAATTTGTTTTTTCTTTGGTGAAACACAAACATCTAACAACATTCTGTATGGGGTCAGATCAGGGTTCATATTTTCAACAGACCAATCAGCTGTGAGCCTGCTAAAATGTATGGTATCAAAACCGAGTACACACTAAGAGCTGTTGTCTGATAGATCAATATATTTAACTGTCCTGTATATGACATGGCAGATGAATAAAAGGTTACATGACATGACCCCAAAATGGATGTTGTTAGATGTCAGTGTGTTTGTAAGCGTACTTTTATTCCGGTGTGTAGAATTTCTGGTTAGGGTTAGGGTTAGGGTTAGCATGGAAAAAATAACCTAGTGCAATAATTTCTCTGGAAGTTATACACTAGTGTAACTTGTCCTCTGAAAAGAATACACTGGTGGAAAGAAAACACTGTTACACATTGCCAAAGAAAAAAAATGATACAACAAACTTCTAATTTTAATTAGATTAATATGATATTTTCACATTCTAAATCATTAATTAAACTACTACAAATATTTTTATATTGTTATTTTGTATAGACTTTTGTTTATATAGTAATACAACTTCTATTTTTCTCATATTGGCAGTGTTTGAATTTTAATCTGTGATAGTATAACCCTTCAAAGAAAACAATTTTTAGAGACATTTTTTAACTTATTAACCATTAAAATTTACCCATCGAACTTTGTATTATTTTTTGTTAAATGTTAAATATTGTCACCCAATGCCTCATAGTTGATTGTCAATAGAATCATTGAAGTCAAGTAAATTTTGCAATTATTGGAGTGTTGTTGTCAAATGAAAATGGAAATTAATTATTTTTTGGGTTTCATATTTATGCAAATGATATTTGCTGATAGCAATTATTCTGTTTGTAATCTTTATATTAAAAAGTTCTTATTAGGAATATTATAGTTTTAAAATAATTACAAATCATTCCATTTTACTAACTGTTGCTTTGAATATTCTTCCCACCAATTTATCAGTGTAGATTTTTCTTAAGACAAAGTATTCTTTATACACATGATAATACAAATGCAATCAAAGCTACAGCAAATTTTATATGAAAAGAGAAAAGAAAAAAAACCTTGCATCATTAAGACATTTTTTTTAGATAATATTTAGGTATATATGGTATTTTAATAGCATATTATTGTATTGCATATTGTATTGTAGATTGTTTAATGATGTATTTATACTAGAATTGACACTGTATTTTTTGTACTGTATAGAATCAGACACAACGCTGGCTGACTTAGCAACTATGTTTTATATATTGGTATTATTGTTTATTATTAAAAGTTCATGTTTTCCTAATTGTATATTTATAAGGATTTTATATTCAAACTTTATTTTACATTAATTGGTATTTTTACCAGATTTATTATTCGGTATTTCTTCTATTGGGAAGTTTACTAAATAATTATTGTTACGAAACATATACACAAATGATCAAAACATGGATAATTTGACAATTTTGATTATCTCCCCTGCAACATTAATTTTGTTTAAAATCCAGTATTTTCTATACAATCAATTTTCTTAAAATGTATGAAATCATATCAATCATGTACAATCACATAATAATCTCCCTTTGTTTTAAAGACTTGAAAAAGTACATGGTGTAATAAATGTTTGTAAAATAAGATTTTATTGGGGAGGGGGAGGGATCAGCATTTATTATCTCCCTTTGCAAATGTGAAGAAAGGATGTAAATATATGATTTTTTCTACTTGCTTACACCAAAATTTGAATTGTTATTATATTACTGTCAATGCTCAGTTAGTATTAGTTATGGCATTTTCAACCAATAACATAATTGTGGTAGATGGAAGTATAAAAAAAAAATCATTTTAAAGGGGCATTAGCTACGATTTTGACCCAAAAAAATTATATGCTTTGGAAATTGGTATATAGCTTTAAAATGATGAAATAAAGGTAAATATTTCACATTTAACAGCTTATCGAACCACTTTCCGGCTTTGAAAACGAAAATTACCATCGATAATTATTTGCTTGCAAGCAAATAATTTGACCTCGCTTTTTCCGTATGCAATTGACCTTACTAGTGACAGGTAAGAACGAATAATTTGTATTTTGTCGCTTATTAACTGCCAAATTGCATGGTTCTTTGTCCGTAATTAACACCGACTAAAAGCAGATTCACAAAAAATAAGAAATAAGTGCATTGTTGTACTGATTTAATGACGATTCGACAAACTCCGTAAATAATGTCAATAATTAATAAGACGGCGTCCATTTCTTGATCGATCTCAAAACACGAGCAGTTGCACGTTTTTTCCACGATACGCGTAAATTTCATAACATTTATAAGTAACAGAAACAAGTTTTATTAAGGCATCAATCATATCTGATAGTTTTTATGGGTAACAAAAATTTACGATTTGGCAGATAATGCCCCTTTAAGGAAGTCTTTGTTCTGTCAGTGATTTACAAAAGGTGGGTGGTTTTTCCATAATACTCAGGTTTTCTCTACTAATAAAATTAACCACTACTATATACATGTAACTGAAATATTGCTGAATGTAGTGTTCAAACATTCATCATCCTTATCCAATAGAATTTTTATTGCTCAAGTTAAGAGGTAAACATATTAATTTCTTAATTAATTGCATATACATTGTACCACTTAATTTTTAGCTCACCTGGCCATAGACCATATGAGCTTTTGTCATGGCTAAGCGTCCGTCGTCATCCGTTAGCTTTTCACATTTAAATCTTCTTCTCTGAAACCACTGAACAGATTTGAACCAAACTTGCCAGAAATTTTCATTGGGTGGTCCTCTACCAGATTTGTGTTTTTGGTGCTGATTTGAAATTCAATATGGCTACCAGGGTCCATAATGTGTTCTCATTGGCTGAAATTTTAAAAATCTTGTCAGAAACCACCAAACCAATTGAATTGTGACTTTGCAGGAATGATCATTGGATGGTCCTGTACTAAATTTGTGAATCTTGTGCTGATCGGAAATTCAAGATGGATGCCATGACTCGACTTAGTTTTAACATAGGATCCTATGGAAAAAATGTTTAAAAGTCTTCTCCTCTGAAACCAGTAAGTCAATTTAAATCAAACATGGCATGAATGGTCCTTTGGTTGTCAACTTTCAAAAGTATGTCCTGTGACCCCAACCTCCATCCAAGATTGCTGCCTTCAGCGGACATAGTTTTAACATAGGACCCTATGGGAAAAATGTTTAAAATTTGTTTCCTCTGAAACCAGTAATCCAATTTAAAGCAAACATGGCATGAATGGTCCTTAAATGGTCAACTTTCAAAATTATATCCAGTGACCCAGACCTCCATCCAAGATGGCCGCCATCAGCGGACATAGTTTTAACATAGGACATTGTGGGAAATATGTTTAAAAATCTTATCCTCTGAAACCAGTAAGCCAATTTAAAGCAAACATGGCATGGGTGGTCCTTAAGTGATCAATTTTCAAAATTGTGTTCGGTGACTCTGACCTTCATCCAAGATGGCCGCCTTCAGCAGACATAGTTTTAACATAGGACCCTATGGGAAAAAATGTTTTAAAATCTTCTCCTTTGAAACCAGTAAGCCAATATAGCAAACATGTCATCGATGGTCCTTAGGTGGTCAACTTCCAAAATTGTGCTCAGTGACCCCGATCTCGGTCCAAACAAATGGCCGCCGTCAGCGGACATAGTTTTAACATAGGACCCTATGGGAAAATTGTTTAAAAGTCTTCTCCTCTGAAACCTGTCAGCCAATTTAAAGCAAACATGGCATGGATGGTCCTTGGGTAGTATACTTTCAAAATTGTGTCCTGTGACCACGACCTCCATCCAAGATGGCTGCCATGAGCAGACATAGTTTTAACATAGAACTCTATGGGATTTGAATAGTAATTTAGATGTATTCGGCATGCAGACATTCTTAAGAGGGATTATTTATGTCAGGTGAGTGATACCGGCTCACCTGAGCCTCTAGTTTATCAATTCTACTTATCATAAACAACCAAACGACATAATGATATTAATTTTTACTTTTTTTTGCCATGCTTATGTCAAATTTGTATCCTCTAAAAACGAGAGTGTGTAAATATGTCTTTTTTTATATGTATATGTGATTTTTATTCTTGTAAATCCAAAGTGATTTAGTATATCAAGGTTATTGTATTAATTCTTTGACATTTTGTTTTAATAGCTTATCTAGTCAAAGGTCACAATTTAGTGATCATTTTTTCTTCCTGTACAAATCTTTTACTCTGAAACTACTGATCAAATTAAACGTGAAATTGTGAACGAGTTGTGCACATGTGTAGTTGCTAGTGAGTTGGATACATGTGTAATTGTCAGCAAGTTGTGAACATGTGTAATTGTCAGTTGTGCACATGTGTAATTGTCAGCAAGTTGTGAACATGTTTAATTGTCAGCGAGTTGTGAACATGTTTAATTGTCAGCGAGTTGTGAACATGTGTAATTGTCAGCAAGTTGTGAACATGTGTAATTGTCAGCAAGTTGTGAGCATGTGTAATTGTCAGCAAGTTGTGAGCATGTGTAATTGTCAGTGAGTTGTGAACAGGTGTATTTTCTAGTGAGTTTGGTACATGTGCAATTGTCAGCAAGTTGTGAACATGTGTAATTGTCAGCAAGTTGTGAACATGTATAATTGTCAGCAAGTTGTGAACATGTGTAATTGTCAGCAAGTTGTGAGCATGTGTAATTGTCAGTGAGTTGTGCACGTGTATTTGCTAGTGAGTTTGGTACATGTGTAACTGTCAGTGAGTTGTGAGCATGTGTAATTGTCAGCGAGTTGTTTCCATGTATTACTGAATATTTTAGATTGATCATATAGATATATATAGTATAACTAATCGTAGATTTTGAATATCAAAATAAGACCACGAGTGACCGAAGTACGCATAAGGATTAAACGAGTGGGCGGAACTTGTTCCGTCCACGAGTTTAATCGTTATTGCGTATTCGGTCACGAGTGGTCTTATTTTGATATTCAAAATGTATGATTTAGTTATACTGTTTATTATATAGACTTTCAAAATTTCTTATATATTATTTTTTTTATTTGTATATNAGTTGTGAACATGTGTAATTGTCAGCAAGTTGTGAACATGTATAATTGTCAGCAAGTTGTGAACATGTGTAATTGTCAGCAAGTTGTGAGCATGTGTAATTGTCAGTGAGTTGTGAACAGGTGTATTTGCTAGTGAGTTTGGTACATGTGTAATTGTCAGCAAGTTGTGAACATGTGTAATTGTCAGCAAGTTGTGAACATGTACAAGTGTCAGCAAGTTGTGAACATGTGTAATTGTCAGCAAGTTGTGAGCATGTGTAATTGTCAGCAAGTTGTGAGCATGTGTAATTGTCAGTGAGTTGTGCACATGTGTATTTGCTAGTGAGTTTGGTACATGTGTAACTGTCAGTGAGTTGTGAGCATGTGTAATTGTCAGCGAGTTGTATCCATGTATTACTGAATATTTTAGATTGATCATATAGATATATAATGATATCCTTTTAAAATTATTTGGAAAAAAAATATTTATATAAAATTAAAGAGAGGAAAAAAACTACTTGTTGGCCTTATTTGTATTACACAAGGTATGAAACTTTTCCTTGTCTCTGGTTTTAGTAATGCATTGTTGTTACATAAAACAGTTGATGTTTTCTAGTATTAACACTACTATCTTGTCTTCAGTTTCTAGGTTAATAACCCAGAGAAAATATCCAAAGACATATTTATTCAGTAAGAAGTCAACCTGTAGTGGCAGCCATGTCAGCTACTGTCTGTCAAGAGCAACTTTTAAAATATCATCGAGTTGAACAAATTTAAATTTGACATTAATCTATAATGCTAGACAGTAATAATGGTACATTACACTACAAAAGTTCTAATTTTGTTTATTAATACAGAATATAGACCTTTTGGAAGATGTTGTGGTCTATTATTGTTAGTCATATATCGAATGTAATCTCCATACAAAGGATTCTGGGTATCCTGTGTCAACTACAATCACCTCTGCTACACCATTGGTTAATACCATAAGAAATGTCTCTCATGGTGGAAAAGCCACACCTTCTTATTTTGTCTTTGTTTTCAAACATCACAGTAGTCCAGTCAAATTACATGTATTTGTAGTCCCTCAGTTCTGATGTGATACGGAACTTATAACTTGGTGTAGTGATATGGAACCAGTTTTATGTTTTCTACACAGGAGAGTGATTGAAATGAATGATGGGTAAATTGCTACCTTACATTAACTGTATTAAGTTGTGCAAGTTGTTTGTTATGTTTACCATTACAGTTTAAGGGACCTGATAGTATGATTGTTTTAAATCCAATTACATCTGCAATCATTATCTATATACAAATGTGTAATACAGTCAAACCTGTCTTATGTGACTGTCCAAGGAAACATTGAAACATGGTCTCATAAGATAGGTGGTTGCTTACAGTTGTGATCATATAGTTGTATTTACATCTATGCCAATCAGTTGCCTAACTCGCCCTTTATGTTGTGAGTTTGATTCCTGCCTGTGGAGAGGTGTATATGTACACCATACAACTTTCTGTGGACAAATTTAACACTTACTTGCTGTCGGTCAGTGATTTTCTTCTGGTACTCTCTTTTTGTCTCTGGTTTTTCCATCAATAAAATTGGCGACCATGATATACAACTGAAATACTGTTGAAAATGGTATTAAATGCCCAGAACAGTGTGGTCCCAAACCCTTTCTCACCAGGTAAAATCAAAGACTACAATTGTGTTTATTTGCAACTTTTCTGCTAAGAACACAGATTAAAAAGAAAGAACAAAGACTGCTTGGTTAAATAGTGTATCCTACTGGAATGACTTGTCTAATTGTGGAATGTTGTTTCAGGGACCTAAAACTATTAAAAATCAAGAGCAGCACAAGGTCTGGTATTTATGTTAGTGTTGTTGATGATTTTCGTTTTCAACCATTTTCCAGTTTATTGAGGGAGGAAAGACTAAACAGACATAAGGAACGGACCAGTGAAACTTTGACCATGTTTAGATATCTAAAAAACTCAACCTTTGACCTCAGTATCAAGGTTTGAACCAACTTCAGTAGTGTTGAGTGTGTCAGGTCAGATGTCGACAACCTTAAAGCGCTTTGCCACCCAGACCCTGTGACTTTTTGGAAATAAATAACACTAAGAATGTATATAGAAAATTATTTTATACTTCATTGAATGTCTCAACAAATGTAAAATCTATAAATTATCACAGATTAATAAATAAAAATTATAGTCTATAAAAAATATCATTTCTTTATCACAGTCTAAATATAATGGCATGTTTTATGTACAGTTAAAATGCATATACATATACTGGGAACCAGCATAATACAGTCAACATTGGTTATAAAATGTAGTAATATGGTACCAGTATAGTCAGTGCGGTCGATATCAGTAATAAAATGCAATAACATGTTGTTGTTTTTTTATGAATATAGATAAATCGTCTATTGAAGACATTATGCCTACATAGTTGTTACCCTGCAAACCTCTTGTTTTTGTAATGATTTTTTTTTTTTACTGTAAATAGTTTTATACTGTTCCATGCATTTTCAATGTGCTCTGCAAAAGATATGTTATACCCAATAGGATTGTGATGAGATTTCTGCAATAGCATTTTTTTCTGACAGGAAGAAATATTAATAAAAAAAAAATAAAAAAAACTATTATAGTAGTTATTCCAACGGAAAAAATATTACAATATTTATTTTGTACCTCGAAGAGAAAAATATTATGGAGTTGTTTATAATAAATAATAAAAGAAACAAATATTAGGCTGAACAAATATAGGTTCACAGCGTCATTAAATTGACTGCTTTACACATATAGAGCATAAGTATTTATCTATCTAAATATGGACAATAAACAGTCACATTCTATAATTTAAAAAAAAACTTGTCTAAGTTCAAAAGATGATAAAGTGGTTTCATGATTTTCTCTTCTAAAAATATAAATGGCACAATGACAATGTAACAATTAGCATAAAAAAAAAACCCTGCACAAACATTTGACTATGTTACACAACACAAGATATTGATAACATTTACAATGTATATATTAGCATTATTTCTATCGTTGGAGAAGGGTTATTTTTGTATTTAAACATTTAAATTAATTTTATTATTATCAAATCAATTATGAAAATTGAATTTCTATGTTGATGTATTACTGTTGACAAAACTAATTTGTATTCCTGAGTTTTCTTGTGTTTATTTTGGATAAGATTCAAGTCCTATGTATAATTCTAAGTAGATATTAATACTATTTCAGATATGAGAACATTTAAAATTCTAAACATTATTATTTCTACTCTTTAGATACTGTACCCTAAAATTTAAAATTATTTATTAAATCAAATAAAGGGGAGAAAAATTATTCAATTTATTTACATGAGCATTAAGATTTCTTTCGGACGCGTGTTTGAATTTGAAGAGACGAATAGAGTTTATACTATTACGAAAGATCTAAAATAAATTTAACTTTTCTTTATGTCATGAGTGTTGATCCAATATTTAACTATGTCACCATGACACTGTTGTAACATTAGCGATATAAGCGAATATAAAAAAATTACCAATTACATGTATTTCAATATTTATAAAAGTTATAGGTTATTTTATTGTATACACTTTAACATTAAGAAAAGTTTGTCCTTGTATATAAATTATAAATGACAGTTAGTCAGGCAATGTTCTCTTTACTTCAAGATTATAATTATTGTTGACCATTATGAGACCTCAGTTCTCCATAGTATATAAAATTTGAAAGGATTGGTAATTTTCATGCTACTTAATATCTTTCAAGGTTTTTTTGGTTTTTTTCAATAGTGGAAATAATTTTTTTTTTCTTGGTGTGTTTGAAGGAAAAAAAGAAAACTTTAATGGAAAAACACAATAAAATACAGAAAAAATATATCATTTGTAACAATAAAAATCCAAAGATTTACCAATATTATATCACATCTAGATATCACAGTAAAATTCCTTTGGATCCTGTACAGTGTATAACTTAATAAATAAATAATGCGTAATTTTAGGTTCCGTACACAGTCAATAAATAACAAAATACTAAAGTACATGTACTACTGATTGTGGAATAATGTTCATCCCTTTGTCCAAGTGAGAAGGGAGAATGAGATATTGGTCAAGCAGTTCTCTATCTCATATCCACTACCCATAACTAGTCTCACAACCACAAAATCTTCCTTGAGGTCAAAACTTTTAACTTGGGTTACTTCAGTTCATATTCCAGCTTCCTCCCAATGTTTTAACAGTTTCTGTCCCCCAATACCCATATCGACCCAATACCTTTTCCTCCCCCTTCATTTAGTTCCTAATGATTTAGTATGACATTTATAAAGCATTGATGTGATAAACTATACATACAGAAGGGAGAAATCATTACCCTAGACCCTAGCTACAAAATAACCATTTTAAATTTTATTCTAAAGGAACAGGAAAACATCTTCAAGAATCATACCTACGATAAAGTTACCTGGACTGGTTTGCACAATTCTAAATTAAATTCAAGTATCGATTAAATTGAAATGTACATGAAATTAAACTGCACTTAAAAGGTTTAATTGAGACTTAAATTTAATCGAGAATTGTGCAACATAGTCCTGATCTTCAATAAAAATTAGAACAAAAACAGCATAGAAACAACTATGACCTTGAACATAAAATTGAAACATAAGGATTACAGACATAAGAAATTATACATCATACAAGATAACAAAATATACAAGAAAATAAGACTACAAATATACAAACATAACCTATTAAATTTGGCACCAATAATTATATCAACAATAAACAAGCAATGCAGTAGTATATTATGAATGCGTAAGAATGGTTGTAATATTGGATGGACGGAATGCATAGGTCAATATTGGATGGAGGGAATGTTGAGGTCAATATTGGATAGACGGAATGTTGAGATCAATAAATGGATCATATATGTATTCTTAAAACATACAAATGTAATAGAGATTTCTATATTTAATTATTTAAATTAGTTAATATTGGGTTAGATATTTGTACACAGACATATTTATATTGCTAACAATGTTTCAATGGAATCTAAATTATATAAATTTAAAATATGAGTGAGCTACCATTTTGAGAATTATGATGTTATTTGTGTTATATTTATATTTCTTTTATTGGGGGATAATTAATTTGTTTCAATCTAGATGGTCTTCAACCAATCAATTCTTGTTATCCCATCTTTTACATGTAGTCCTAGGCGACCACTACATGTATCAGTTTTTTAACCCTTACAATTGGTAAATAATATACAACATCAATAAATAAATGCATAGAAAACAATGTTTGCTGTAGTTTTATCATGTTATGATTGGTTGCTTGAGAGAATTAGGCTTTAGTTCTTTGACTGGTTGATACCGGTATATGGTTATAATTCTGTTTCTGTGACTGGATCCGTCAGTTGTAGTACCAGATCAAATGACGTTGGAGGCAACTCATTTAACCAGCAACTATGAATAATTTCCAACAGCTAAAATAATAATAAAAAGAATAATGATAAAATAAAAATGTTGATATCAAATTTAGTGCGCATGACACGTTTCTGGAATTACATTCTTCAGGTACCCTCAAAGTCAAAAGGTTGGAAGGCCAAATAATTCAAAGAGGTTTTGGGGGCAATTAAACCAAAGGGCCTAAACAGGATCCCCAAATTCAGCTAAGGTCACCTATGCCTGAGGGAGGAGAACCTTAGTTTTAATATGGGACAAAGTCCCAACTATGGCAGAAATAACAATTTTTTTCCATATCACTAATGCCTAAAATTTCATGCACCGGAAATGACGCACCAAAAACCAATACAGGAGGTTTCTGCAGAAACTACTTCCGGTTATGAACAATGTTCGATAGCGGATACGAAAACTGTCCGGAGTTTGGTCCCCGATATATTGTTTAAAAAAATTATTGGACTTCGTCCCAAGTTAGGTAACACCTATTATCATATTAATAATTACATTATGAATGAACGTGTAAATTTTGACCAAATGCAACTACATGTAATTGTTTGAGAGATATTATATTTATTATTATGGTGACAACGGTATGATGAATAATACCGCCTTTAGGTGTGCATAGCACTTATTGATGTATTGATCACACCTCCTTTCTGCTCCAACAAATCAGGTTTAGGGTTATAGTGTTTAATTCCACTTTCAAAAATATTTCAGTTATATTGTGGGGAAAAGTCTAGATCATGCATATTAAACATACACATTTTATTAAATCAAGGTAAATGCTTTAATAGGCAAATAGTGTATTATACATGGCCAAAAATGGTATATCAAATCAGGATAGAATTCATATACTTTCAGTAGCTGCATTAACATTTTTCATTCTAGTGCATATTAGAAAATTAAGCCTTTCTAAATGTATTGTATTTGTTCAAATATTTAATGTACCTTGACTACTATAAAAATAGTTCAATAAAAAAGTAAATAAAGATATGTTCATAAAGTGATGACTCAGGATACTTTAAATGTTTCATATGTATTGAAGGTATTGCAGCATAACAATTTGTTAATATACTAATACAATCTATGTAAGAAATGTGTTGAAGAGACATTAATTAATAATTACAAAAAATGACAGTCATTCAATATTAATAATGCAAATTTGTAATTACTGGTAATAGTTATATAGTCTATACTTCATGTATTTGTATTTTAATATATCTTACTTCATACAAACTTCTAGGAATATCATGGGTTTAAAGTGAAAAGGTGGAAAGTAGATTTTTAATACACGGTTAGTAGTAGAGTTACCTCTCCTTTTTCTTTCAAAACAAAGATGACGTTGAACAACGAGATGTCGAAGCATTTCGCCAAGACAACAGACAATGAAATTATAAACAAACATCTAAATTTTTTTAAATATTACAATTGACCAGAGTAAGTTTGTCCTCAAATGTTGGTTCAATGACTTGACCAATGTAACATTCTACAAGTCACCAAATATTATCATAGCGACACATATGGATCACTTACACACAAAACAAAATTACTTATTTATTAATTTTGATGCTGTTTTATCTAAATCCCTCATTCAAAGGTAATCAGTAAGATATATTCGCTACATAGTGTGCTAGTGACCTAATACGATATATACAGGGTCAGTAAATTTTATATGGGGCGAGAGCAAAGAGCTCTTGCCCCCATATGGAATTTACTGACCCCGTACAGATCGTATTAAGTAACTAATAGTGCATGATCATCATACAGAAAAAACACTTTGTTTTTCATTTCATATACCACCATCTTTAGGAGGGAGACTTCCTGACCTCTCTTTTGGTATGTTTTATTTTTGTATTTTTTATAAGAGAAGGGTAAATAACTTTTTAAAACTTGAAAAAAAAAATAATGCATATCCTACGTACGAAATATTAAAAAAATAATATAAGTGAAAATACGGCACATGTTTTTTAAATTAAATTACCTGGTATTATAAATGTACAATGCGAATCCACATTATACCTTCTTATTTTGGAGCAAGATATATTTTTGGAGACAAGCGAGGGTGGCAATATATCGAGGGCGATATTTACACATATAAACTACATCATTTTTGGAAATCAGTACTGGACTTTGAAATTGTATGGCTTTAACGGAGAGTGTTGGATTAACTATTTTAAGAGGAGCAGTATAACAAGGGTACACTCTTTTAGACATACTTTATCATGAAAAAAATCTAATTTAAATAGATTGTTGTTGATAGCTACCATAACTACAGATGCATATAAATACCTCAATGTTTACTTTGAAATAATTGTTTGCAGTATCATCCAATTTTTTTTTAATTGATACACGATAATTTCAATATTTTATCAATTCCAACAACTGAAAATAATCAATTTAAATTAATTTTTCAGTAAGTTGATATCAATGACATTTATTTCTGGAGATAATTGGTGAAACAATTATCTTACAATGGTAATTAGGGAAAAAACAAACACTAGGTTTCTGCTGGAGAGTATTAAGCTTTTAACTGTTTAAACAAATTCTATTTATCATTGAGCATACAGATCGATTTTGATGCTTGTGGTCTTGAGAACAAAACTGTTGGTTAAATATTTGCCAAGCATGCTTGTTTCTTAATATAGGAACTTTTAAATGCTTGTACGGTTGATAATAGTGGGTGGTGGTGGTTATGGTGTTAAATACCACTTTCAACAATATTTCAGTTTTATTGGTGGAGAAAACCAGAGTACCCAGAGAAAACCACCGACCTGTCGCAAGTCACTGACAAAAGTTTATCATATAATGTTGTATTGAGTACACCTCGACATGAGCAAGATTCAAACTCACAAATTTAGTGGTGATAGGCACTGATTGCACAGGTAGTTGTAAATCCATCTATCACATGACCACGACGATTGATAATAACAATTCTTATTAGAAAATCAGAATATTAGAATAACATACCTGACTACCAATATTTCCTAGTTGTCCCCCTTGTTGTAGTTTTGTTTTTAGAGTGGTAAAATTGTCCAAGTTAGCAGGAAGTAAATCATGAAACGATACAAGATTTAGCTGTGTTGTCATTTTCCGACAGTTTATCACATGTTTTTCATTCATTCCTTCAAGCAAAGGCACATCAATGTCTAAGTCCACATTATCGTTGTAATTGTCATTCATACATGCCACCTCAGACAGAGGTTGATACATTTTGTCGTAACTAAGCGGGGAATCAAAATCTGGATCCAATAATTTAACTTGGCCGTTTTGATTGTCTACGGTGTTTTTCGAATATACCCTGTCTATATAAAGCTCTGCATCAACGACAACCGAAGGCTGATGTTGTTTGGGTACCCCTGTTGGGGGGATAGAATTAGCAGCACTGTTCTGTACACTAGCAGTTTCTGAATCTTCAGATGTGTGAGGTTGATTTAACATAGCCTCTTCTCCCGACTGATTGTGAAAGGAATCGTCCAATAGAGATTTTCTACAAGGTGACTTATTACTTGCACTTGGACTCCTCGATTCCTCTGGAATTTCTCTAATAATGTCATCCAGTTGCCATTTATTAATTTTTCTCCTTTTTGGTTGATCTTTCCTTGATTTTCTATGCTGTTTATGAATAGGACTAAGTTTATTTGGATTTGGTGTTTTAAAGAAGCCATTTGATTCTAAATCATTGAAAAGTTTTTGATCGTCTGTCACATTTCCAGAATCTTCTGCTTCATTTATAGTAACCTGGGATTTATTATCCTTCTCTGTAGGTTTAGGAGAATCAGAAGATATGACCGACACTCTCAGTGGAACACCTTTCTTTGTTAATTCACGATATCTCTTCATAGCAACTACCGGACTAGCATAAACATTAGGCCCTCGTAATTCTTTAGAATTTACAGACAATGCTGCTGGTGTTTTAGGGCGCGCAATTTGTGATGATGTTTTTGACACTGATTGAGATGATTTTGCGTATCCATTGACACCAGTTTTTGAGAATCTATTTTTGTTTTTATCATCATCTAAGTCTTTAATATCTTCTGGTGAGGCAGACGACACTTCAATAATACGAGACATGCCCGATGTTGGAAATGTATCCTCGTCAGAATTATGTGGCACAATATCATTCTCTGGAAGTATTTCTTCTTCAATATCATGTTGTTCTGGTGAATTATAATTACTTTTATGTTCGAACCCAGTAAGCACAAATGCTGTTTCTGATAAATTCATCTTGGAATCGACAGATACATGAGGAAGTTTGTCAATAGGGATTCCCAACTGACTTTGATCGTGATGCAAGCCATTTCGCATTGTTTTTCCTTTCCGATTATTACGATAATAATCAGAAGATAATTCACTACTTTCACTATCAAAACCACTATCGCTTATTCTAGCACGGCTTTGTATTTTCTTTCTCGTTTGGTTTCCCTTATATGGTAGGTCAAAGTCAGTCTTGTAACCATCTGTATCTACGTCTGCCTGGGAAGACAATGATGTTAGTTCCCCACTAGTTAGGGAAACATCAGCTTTTCGCACTCGCACACTTGAACCAAGACTACTCCCACTGTCATTACTACTGAAACTTGAATATCTTGACACGCCCTTCATGAACTTTTCGTATTTATTGTCATTAGTTTGATCCTTTCCTTCCTCTGTTTTGACTAAGTTCTCATTTTGATTTTGATTATCAGTTTGAACAGTTTCAAAATTTTCCTTATCATCTTCAACACTTGATTGTGTTTTTAATTTCTTAACATTTGCATATTTAACTTGTAAGTTTGCCTTTTCTCTTTTATCGGAGAGAGGAACAACAGGCACATTTGCTGTCCGGTTACCAAGTTTCTTCTGTAATGCTGCACGAGCTTGATTTTTCTTTCTCTGAGAGTCAATGCGGACTAGGTTTTGTTCATTTTGATCATCATCTAAATTTCTATTTCCCGTTTCTTTTGCTGATTTTGATCGTTTTTTCTTTGGTACTTTTGGTTTGATTATATCATGTGGTTTGTCTGTCACAATTTCAGATTCCTCTTGGATAATCACAGGTTTTATCTTCTGAATGGGTTTCTGTTCAGATAAATTAGTATTCTCCTGTGGTTGAATAGTATGACCCAGACTTCTTAATTCTTTCTGGGCTAAATCAAAGTCATGGTTAAAATTTTCATTTTCGTCATTGTCAGAGACTTCCGTTGCCTCAGTGATTTCTTGTAAACTAGAACTTGTTCGATGTAATACTTGTGTTCCTGAGTAAGTCCTGTGAACAGATTTGGGAAGCATATTTGATCCTGATGAAGAACGGTAAAATGGATGTGGAGCCAATTTCTTTACAAATTTACCCTGTAGTTCATCGTAATAGTCTATAAGTTCAAATCGTTGTGTACCTGGACCATCACTTCTCCAATAATCCCTAGATTTTACCGACCTATCCTTGACTAATAAATGCTCCTTTGTCTGAGGATTTTTCTGGCGTTGTGAATTGACAGTTTCTGTCATTCCTGGAAGACAATCAATAATTTCGTCCAAATTATCTCTATTTTCCTCAATCATTTCGACAGGAAGAGGCAAATTGGACCACATAGATGCCCTAGAATCCTGCGACACTGTGTTTTTAAGTCCATGTGATCGTGGATATTCCATGTCACTAAGGATACTCCATTGATCACTATGATTTGACACTGTACGATGCATCATGTGTTCACTCTGTCCAGACACTTTATTATATGAATTTGGATCACTTTGTCTAGACATTTTATTATATGAATTTGGATCACTTTGTCTGGCCATTGTTTGATAAACCATCTGTTCACCTTGTCCCGAGTTTACTTGATGTAATTTGTTGTCTTTCTGTCCTCCAGACATTGAATTCTGAAGACTATAGCTTTGGTTTGATAAACTTTTATGTAAGGAATGGTCATTATCATATTGCATAGAATTTTTAGAATCACTCCGTTTTTTCTTACTTAACCTTTGTCTTGAATTAACTGTTTGAATTTCTTCCTCTGAAATTTCATCATTTGAATCATACATATCCGATTTTTTATGCTTTGGTTTAAATGCTGACACAGCAGTTTCTGATCCAGTGATTGTTTTTAGTTTGGATATCATCCACTTTTTACTGTCAACCTTTTTAAGTTTTGTTTTACTTTGCGACTTTTGGGTTTCGTGGGTTATAAATGCATCAGTACCTTTCTGGTTTGATGGTGTTGTTGACTTTCTTGATTTTTCATTTTCAGTCACAAGTGGCGAATCCATACGATCGGTATCCCACGGGTCTGGGGTATGGTTCTTTTTATGTTTTCTAGAAAATGGAGATTTACTTCTGGATCTTTTGGAAAAAGGAGACTTACTCCTTGATCTTTTGTGCATAGGTTCAGGAGTCTGCTCATGGCTTTCAAACAAAGTGACTGCAGGTGAATGATGTGATTTTGATAAATGAGGTGACATTGTCCTTGACCTTTGACTTCTACAAGATTGTGCAGATAATGGACGACTTCCCGGTGACATACTTCTACTTCGTTGATAATCTTCGATTACCTCCCCTGGTGATCGGACACAGTCTGGTTTATGTCTATACAGTTGTTCGTCTTCAAAATCGGAATCTTCATAGAATTGGTTGGGATATTCATTATTAGGATGTCTATTTCTTTGTTCACTTATATATTGATCCCATTCATACTGATAAGTACAGAATTTTTTCTCGCACATATTTGAAATAATTTCCAGTGCAATTAAGGCAAACGATCTAATATCAGGCATAAAAAAGTTTCGTTTATCTCTAATATTGTGGCCAGAAGTTTGTTGCATCGCTCCAAAAATCAATGTTTCTTCAAAGTCACCAATGGCAGCTCTCATAACCATGCTCTGTAAAATACAAGGCAAAAACTTTTGATGAATGAAATACATGTACCGATATTAATATTTTGCTATAAATACACAAAATTAACTTATTGGTTCTACTTCTAGAAAGAGGGTCAATATAAAAAAAAAGAAAAATAATAGCAAAAAAAAATATAGAGAAGAATTGCCAAAGAATATAAAACCTCAGCCTTCCTTTAAGTGACTGTAATTAAAATTGAACTACATGACATGTGATCTCCAAATAATTTGCCACATTGTATTTTAAGTGACGTATCTAGACTGTTGTGATGTGTTGACTTTTAAAAATCTGCTTGAATATGAAAAAAATATTATAAAACATATTGTTTTATTGAATTAGATCATGAGAAACCCACATCAGCAATTGACATCATTTCAGAATAACACACTGGGTGCCACTAGTGGAGCAGGAACTGTTTACCTTTCCAGAACACCTGAGTATACCTTTGTTTTTAGTGGGCTTTGTGTTTCTTTGTTCTAATTCATCGACCATTGTTTGTCTATTTGCCGTTTTTTCTTTCGGCTGTTGTATTGTCTATAATTCTTCAAATTACGGCTTCTGATTACCCCTTTGGTATCTTTAAACTTTTCTTCAGATAACCTGTGACTTTTTAAAACTTTAAATACAAAATAAATTCAAATTATTTCAATAAAAGACCTATGCAATGGGTTAAATGATAAAGCCTTGTAATATAATGGTATTATACTTTTAACATAGTTTGACATTTTTATTAAAGCTTCGAATTAGGACAGCCTAATCTAAATATTATTTCAAATAAAATAATTTTTGTCAGTGTGCATACTGGTATATGACATACATCTAACAAAAATGGGGGTTATTGTTAGGGTAATGGTGTTTAATGCCACTTTCAACAATATTTCAGTTATATCGTGGAGGTCAGTTTTATCGGTGGATGAAACCGGAATACACAGATAACAAATATGAAACAAGAATGTACCGTAACTAAATGGAGTGCTGAAAAGTTAATCATATCAGTATTTTTTTCTTGAACACTTTTGATAAAAACTTAATATAGGACCAGAAAAAGTCTTGAATTCAAATTTATGCAAGCTTACCAGTATTACACAATGAAAATAAATCAGCAAGTGTTATTTAAGCTAGATATAAAAACTGGAGTATATATGAGTTACCTCCCCTACCAACAATTATTTTTTTTATCTTCTGAATTTTACAGAAATTGTTCCCACATGTTCAAGGTATATCCTTTATGTTTTCATCTTTATCAGTGTCAGTTTTCTGTTTTGCATTCATATTACTTTAAGTAACCCCCCTCCCCCCTCAACTGTCCCCACTGTACAATATCGAGTCTGGTGATGATTTCCATGGCTCAACACACATAACTGCAAAGCACGTCCCAAGGTGGCAGATATGGGGTGCCCTCTCAATTAAGGGATTGTCAAGTTATAGTACATAGTACAGAAAGCCTGACCGTGGGCCATAGTGTGAAATGTATTAAAAGAGTGTCATGGTCCCTGCATGTTAAATATCGCTTTTATCGATTTGGAAAAAAAGAGAGGACGCATTGTAGAAAATACGAATGGCTAAAATAAATTGTTATCTATCCAACTCTCCATTAATTTCCAGTAACAGTCAGAAGTTGTGGCCCCAGTTTTCCCATTTATCCCTCATTTATGTATATTTTTGAAATTTTATTGAATTTGCTCTCATCCTGAATATTGCTGAAATACTGCTCACTGGCTGATAAGTAATAATCAATCAATTAATCAATCGACCAATCAATCAATATGATGTATGATAAAATAAATGCATTTATACTATACAAGCATATAAAAAAAGGTACCATATAAAGGTATAATATATAACTATAGATGTGCAACTTATACCTGTAAAACCCGATTGGTCATCTGGCCATACATATACACTGGAACCTGACCTGACTTTAAAATGTAATACAAATTACTATCAAAATAGAGAATTTACTGTACAGTGAAACCTTCCTTTAAGGGCACCTCTATATAACAAACCAGTCTATAAAAGACAACCTCATTTTTCCTGTTAATGAATAGTACATATAATTTGAACCTGTATATATGAAGGGCAACTACTCAAAATGACAAAAGGGTATATTTTCTGGTTTCCTTGAGTGCCCTTTATATATATCTTTGACTGTATAAATTAGTAAATAATTTCCTTCAGAGCGGAGTTTAATTGACGACATATAAGTCTTGGTCCAATAAAATATATAACATACTAAAATCTCCGATCATAACAAGCACCTGTGTTAATATCTTATATCACCTAACTTCAAAAAGGATAAAAAACTAAGCCTTAGATAATCATCATGGGAGGGAAAATTGGTTGGTACTAAATGGAAAACTAGACGTGTCACATGACCCATATTCCACAGATTACGGAAATGTTTTATTAAATTCAGAGGACAAAAAAATACCAGGGAAATGTGTACCTCTATAAACTTTCTAAGATTAGAAGTCATTAGCTTTAACTGAACTCTTGTATCAATATAACTGTGCTATTTGATAAACCATTACCAAATTGCATTGGTTGCATAAAGTTTTCATTTATACAGTCATTGACTGTATATCACTTTGTATTCGGCATGGAACAGGTTAGAAATGCTTGGTAAGCCTCAAATTTCAACCTGTTCCTAAGCCTCGTACAAAATAATGACAATGCATGTATATTCAATATGTACTTGTAGATAATAAAATGCAATTTTTTTCGGAAATATCATCTACCAATTAATTTATTATGTGAAGATAAAACACAGCTCAACAGCAAACACCAATGTAATCTAGAATTACGATACTCTGGCATTTAAAACAGATCAAATATCACCAATACATTATTTAGATATCATATAAAATAAAATATCATATTAAATAAATCATATAAATTGTCAATAAAATAAAAATAAAAATATGCACACACAAAATTTTTTTTAAATTCAATTTAAAAACGAATTGCATTATTTGTCAAAATATGAAAAAAAGATGAGCAAAATAATTAATTATAAATTTCTCGATCATGCACACAATTAAGTTGTTAAAACTAGTTAAAATTTCCCCTAGTTATGTATGATATTAATTTCAAAATCCTGGAACAAAATGTCATGCATCAACTTGTTCATATTAGGAAGTTTAATTATGTTTAAATTGATCATAAATTCTATACCTCCAGCAATCCCTAGGTTCAAATGTAAATATCGTTGTTATGTATTTTTATCATAAAAACAAATTACGATATATGCATTACATCAAGTAATCTATATTTTCAATAAGGGCTGTTCCATTTAAATATACCTGGGAGGGGGGAATGCCACTTATTTCAGACCCCCCACCAATAGAAAAAAAAACATCCAATATATAAAAAATATGGTTTCACCCCCACAACCAACAGAATAAAAGAACCGCCTAGAGCATGAATGTGCGACGTATCCCCCCACACTTGCATAATTTTTAGTTTTATATATTTATAGAAAGCAGCCTTGCAGTCTTAATGTATAACATACTTACAAGCCACATGCAAAGATTATTCAAATCTATCTATGTTTACTAAAGCTATCATATAAACAAGACACAATTCTCAAAATTAGTGATTGTTCAACCAAAAACTAATATTTTCCCACAAAACACTTGCTTCAAATATTTCTATGTTAGAACCAATCCAAGATAATGATAATTACAAGCTACTTGCAAAATATTATTCAAATCTATCCATGTTTACTAAAGTTATTGCATAAACAAGACACAATTCTCAAAATTGGTGAGTTTTCAACCAAAAACTAACATTTTCCTCCAAAACCCTTGCTTCAAATATTTCCATGTAAGAACCCATCCAAGATAATGATATTTACAAGCCACATGCAAATCATTATTCAAATTTATCCATGTTTACTAAAGTTATCGCGTAAACAAGACACAATTCTCAAAATTTGTGATTTTTCAACCAAAAACCAAGATTTTCCCCCAAAACCCTTGCTTCAAATATTTCCATGTTAGAACCCATCCAAGATAATGATAATTACAAGCAAAAAATTATTCAAATCTATCCATGTTTACTCAAGTTATCGCGTAAACAAGAAAGTGTGACGGATGGACAGACAGACGGACAAACGGTCGCTATTACTATATCCCCTCACCGCTATCACGGGGGGATAAAAATTAAAAAAATGGCATTTCCCCCCCTCCCAGGTAGACTTAAATGGAACAGCCCTAAGCAACTTCTTAATTTGACAATAATTTGTGTATTGTGAATATTGATTTACAAAAAAATAACATAAAAAAGTTGAGAATGATGAACTGAAAATAAATGGCTATATAGGGTGCAGAACTACGAGACCTCAGAAAGACAACAAAGAGTTCTTCTTGCAAACACTTTTACTGAAAATGATTCTTGTCCAGCAAAAATCATCACTATAAAGTAGAATCTGTTTAAAAAGTGGAGGAGGCAATTTCATAATGAATTGAGAAAAAAAATCTTAAGTCTTAAAATAAAAATTAATCAGGATAATTTAAAAAACAAATTGTTGCATTAAATGAAATATATAGAGAATATTGGAAGCATCTGAATACATTTATTTGTCCACTGTCTATAGTTAAAGGATATCTTAAAATTTACATGTAACAAATGTTCTAAACAATTTCTATGTAAATAATGAGAATTTTTTTTTATTTCTTCTTCTTTTTTATCTATTTTTAAAAATATAAATACATTTCAAATTTCCTTGGTTACAAATATGTATAACATGGCAGTAACATGACAGCTGTCTTATAAGAGGCAGGTACTACTTACACTTCATGAGCCCTTGGGTTCAAGGCAGGTACTACTTACACTTCATGAACCCTTGGGTTCACCCCCAGTTAATGATTGGGTCTGTGTTGCTCATCATTGTAGTTTTCTGCTTGTGTTTCTTGTTTTGTTAGTCTTCGTCCTGTGTCTTGTGTGCCCAACATTCCCAATGTCTGTCGATTGTCGATTCTTGATTTGCCCTTCGGATTTCTCTAATGTTTACTTAGCCATAAAAATATTCTGATAATGCGGGGAGTAAGAAAAAAACAAGAAAGTAAAAAAAAATTTAAAGGTCATAAAAAAAGAAAGTATTGAGAGTTTCAGATAACTTACTGGAAGTGATCCTTTGAGGTATACACAAGATGAGTTGAGGTTGTTATGTAATATATTCTGGTCGTGGAGGTAGTAAAGTCCCTCGGCTACATCATGTATGATCATTCTCTGACAAGCTTCAGGGAGTGGAGCTTCAAGTCGTTTTAACAGGTCTTGTAGAGTACCGCTATTGGTCAACTCAAGGCATATAATTCTGGATAAAACACAAAGAACAAGAAATCAAATTGTTGACATCTTATGAAACAATCATATTTAAGTCATAAATCTCCACAGTTTTTCAATTACAACTCTTCTTCTAAATGACCGGGAATCGGTGCCTATCACCACTAACGTTGTGAGTTCGAATCTCGCCCATGCCAGGTGTACTCGATACAACATTATGTGATAAAGTTTATCAGTGAATTGCGGCAGGATGATGGTATTCTCAGGGTACTCCAGTTTCGTCCACCAATAAAACTGACCGCCACGATATAACTGAAATATCGTTGAAAGTGGTGTTAAACACCGTAAATATAAACCTGGATACCTCAAAGCAACCATGCGGTCCATTCTTTGTAGATTAATTTCCAGCTTGAATTATACCAGATAAATCAAAATAAAATTATTGAGGTCTGACACCAGTTTTTTTTTCTCCATCTTCCATGTTACAGTCTATCAATATCAATTAGCATTTAATGCCTGTCAAACCCTTTTTTTTCTTCAATCAATCCATTCTGACATAGGGATTATTATCCTTATTATTATTGATGTGTTCTGATCACGAACTTATATAAAATTGTTAATATCACTAACTTAAGTAAATTTGATAGTAAGGTACTTACTTAACTAAAATAGACAAGCTTTCTTTTTAATGTCCTCCACTTAATAATTTGGTAGCAACATCTTCTTATACATGATATATATAAATCTTGTCATATTTTGCAAGTTGGGAAACACTAATAATACTCCTTTTGAAATTTGTAACTTTTATAGGTTTGTTTTTAATTCTTTCTCAAAAATGAGTAATCTCCTTCTTTTATCTTATGGTACTTTGTAATTATCAAGGGTTCAAATACGGTGAAACCTGTCATTTCCGAACCCCAAATAAAACAGAATCCTCTATGCCGAATCTTGAATAAAACAGAATCCTCAATACCGAATTTTGAATAAAACCAAACTTTAAAATAAGTCCCAATGTAGGAAATCTTTGTTAATTTAACCAAACGCTTTTCTATTCTGATCATAAGAGTTGCCACACACTACGGTGGATATTCCTACAAAGTTTCATGAAGTTTGATGAAAGGAATCCAAAATTTTTTTAAATCCCCCTTTTTTTGTTTCCATGGCAACTGCAGCAAAGTTTGTCCAACCGATTACGATTTTTTTTAGCTTATCTCGTTCCACTAGATGTGGATGTTGTTCCTATCAAGTTTCATCAATTTCTGTTTGGCGAGTAACCTGCTATGATCATTTTTGTGTTTTTCAATTTTTTGGCATTTTGTCCGTTTCCATGGCAATGGCAGCCCTTTTGAAAAAATCAACCCTTAAAGGCACAACTTCACACGGCATATGATATTCCTACAAGGTTTCATAAAGTTTGATCAAGGCATCTCCGAGAAATGTGTCGGACAAACTTTTGGCGGAAGAAAGAAAGAAAGAAAGAAAGAAAGAGGAAGAAGAATAATAATAAGAATAAGAATAAGAATAGTAATAAGAAACGGAGCAAACACAGTATGTCTCCCAAACTTTGTTTGGGGGACATAATAACAAACCTTGAATCACTTGTGACGATCTCCCCGGTAATCAGCGTCATTGTTTCATAGTAAGGATTAGAGCTACAGGTCCATAGACACTGCAATAGACTGGCGTGTTGAATCTTACGTAACATCCCCAACACCACAATCTCCTGAGCCCACGACTTTACATGTTTTGCACCATACACCTTCATTAGTCCCTGTCTTGTGTGACCCTTCCCAACATTCCATGTTGCTCTCAATCGTAACTTTCCTGGAGCCTGGAAAGATATAGAAATATAGAAATTAAATTTGTATTACTCAGCAATCTCCATTCTGAGATCACCTGTAATTATCACTTATATGTCTCCAAAAACACCTCATTTAAATCCTAATCATGCAAAATATAACACAGGGGGGGTATTTAATGCCACTTTCAATAATATTTCAGTTATATCGTGGCAGTCAGTTTTATTGGTGGAGGAAATTGGGGTACCTGGAGTAAACCATAAATCTGCCATAAGTCACTAACAAATTTTATTACATAATATCGTACAGAGTACCCCTCGCCATGAGTGGGATTCAAACTCACAACATTAATGGTGATAGGCACTGATTGAATATGTAGTTGTAAATCAACTACCATACGATCATGACCATGACTGCCCGTAAGAACACAGGGCACAATTCCTTGTAAAACATAGTATGTGTGTAAATTGGCAGGGAACCAGAAATCATCCGTTTGTTTGTTATTTGTATAGCTTCATTACAATTTAAAGCTTCACCATTTTACATGTGTATATAGTGTAAGAAAGATGACAACATTTCAGAGTAATGTGTTATGACAGATTTAAGTGTTTTGTATTTATGATTACATTTCTACACATGATATAACAATAATAAACACTTTAAAACTTCCTACTAAATTTTAAAAGCGATGCCATATTTTATGGACGATAGGTCGATGGTTTTTCCCTCAACACGCTAGTTTCGATCTACTTTATTAAAAATTTTCCTGCAAAACAATCCCCTCTCAAGTTCCTGTTAAAAAAATAGTCCACGAAATCCCTTTATGCAATTTTTTTTATAGTTCAACATAAATGTGTGAAATTTTTATTCATTTATTTGGGGTTTGATGGCAGCTATCCAAAGTGATATTGTGCCACATGTGTGAAATTATTGTTTTCACTTCCCTTTTCATCAGCTGCCTCCTTTTGTATTGTTTTTGTTCTTTTCTAGGTATGGTGTGCCAAAGAAGTTGTTCATCTCGTTGAAAATTACTGTTTAAGTTCTTATTTTCAAGTGTACAGTTGGTGGACATAATTGTGGAAGAATAACTTCAAAACAATTTGAGTTTGTGAGCAAAATATTTTAGGAAAATGGTCAATAAATGTGACCTAGATGTATAATTTTGTTTTTAAATTGTGGCTAATGTGAAACACATTGGGAGAAAATCGGAAGTAACAAACAATTAGTCAAACCTGCCCATGCGGTCACCTCTATTAAGCAGTCACCTGTATGAAAAGGTCACCTTTTTCTTATCCTATCATAGAAAATTACATAAAAATTTAACATCCTTTAAGAGGTCACCTGTCTCAAAAGTCCACTCTATCTTTGTCCCAAAGGTGACCTCTTCAGGGGCGGATCCAGGGGGGGTGCATCCGACGCGCGCCCCTCCTAAAATTGGAAAAAATATTATTTTTTTGCATAAAATCGTGATTTTTCACATGAAATACCCCAAAAATGTTCGCGCCTCGCTCCGCGATTATTTTAGGTGCGCCCTCCCTAACTTTAAATCCTGGATCCGTGCCTGCTCTTAATACAGGTCTGAATGTAGGTATGTTCAATAAGCATATCTATTTCTTAACAGTACTAGACATGAACATTTTTTAAATCTAAATATGGCTAATATTTATATGGACAACAAGGTTTTCTAAATATCTTACAATTTGTATTGAATGATTTAGTAATGTTAATTTTAAGTGTACTGATGCCCATATAATTGTTGACAATATCTACAATATTGATATTAAAAGTCAACTTTAAAAAGTCATTCAATCAAATTTATAACTGAATTGAACATTTGAAAATTTGATAATTTGCCAATATAGAAGATTTAAAATTTCATTACAAAGATAGGATTTTACAAAATGATATTTATCCATAAAAATGTTTTGAAAAAGATCTCAGTGTGAAATTTTGTAAATACGATATGAATTTTAGGAGTGAAAGTAAAATAGTGAGTGTACCTTGCACATGACTGTCTGGGGACTTAGTGAACAGAGAAAAGACTTGAAAACAGAATAAACAAGATCACATAGTATCTCTACTACAAGCAGCAACCTTCAGTTAGTATGTTCAAAGTTCCTGCCTTAAAAAGGGTCGACCAAACCGTTTTAAATGTTATTTATCAAAAGACCTTGATCTTATAAGTGTTGGTGACATGGAATTTAAGAAATTAAGGTGTGACAGACGAAAAGCAAGAGGGAATGGTAAAAAAAAATAGTTAATCTGCTCTGATTATTTAATTGTAATATTTTATATATACCCATGTACATTTTGTATAAGTAATGGATTATCACCATAAATAGGGGTCTATGATTTTCAGGATTAAGTTTTGAATGTTTCTTTTACTGAAACTGACTTTTCCATTATGTTGTTTGGAACCATGAAAATAGGTCCTTCATGTGTTCCATTCTATGATGAGTCCAGGAAAGAAAGGGTATGCAGATCCAAGATCAAGTACATTTGTAGTTTGAACAGTATAACTAAACTAAAATATCCCAGGTGACATGTCTTTTTTTCTAATCTTGTGTCAATGTTACATGTACTTAGCTTGTAATTACTTATTAAACTGGCTGCCATAATATTACTGAAATTTACTAGGAATAGCTCTTACTGAGAATGGGAAGATATTATCATACAATTGTTTTATCTCTGTACAATTTGTGAACTATAAATAAAACAATTAAACACATTGGTATTATCTTAAAAACAAATTTCAATAATTCCTCCAGAGTCAAAATTTCAAAGAAATAATTCTGAAAAGTGTAGAGTTTTGCCACCTTTACTTCTTGTTTTCAAATAAGTTTTGAGAATAATAAATAAACATTCTGCAATTTATCTGATTTCAACTTACTTCTAAATAGTATTTAGTAGCATGTCATTAATAGCTTCAAGTTCACCTAATGAACGGAACAGAATTTGTAAAAGTGATACCTCACTTGTTTTCCAATCCCACCTGCTATTTGCTATTTGCTATCTTGTATTTGTGTTTGACTTTCTTTCAAATAAAATATAGCTTACACTAAGTTCACCTAATGCATTCTATATTAGTTAGAAAATTAAAAATGCATATTTTTTTCCTTTTTCATTTTTTATGAACATCAATTTTCACACAAAAGTCAATAAAAACCCACAACAATTGGTAAATTACAATCATATCCGGTAATCAGAATCGATCTATACCACTAGTGCGGCATTTTCTAAACTGAGCCATTTTTTTTATTTTTATTATTCTCCATGATCTGATAGCTGCTTATATTAACAATGCACAATAAAATTTCAATAAAGAAAAAATTATCCATATCATAATGAAAATGGACTACTTTTGTCCAAAGATATTAACGATACCTTTGTGTCATGATAAAGATCTCTCCATTTTGTCCAAAGATATTACCTAAGCTAGATGATAATAATCTCTCCTTTATTCAGAAAGACAGTTTACGAGATTAATATTCATGTTAATGCATTAAGATATAATTATATCATACAAATATCGTATGATAGTCTAATAGAGATAATTACACTGTCAAACATACAAGAAAACATATGTTAACATTTTATATTCAATCAAAATTTTGTTAGTACAAATATTAAATTTTGTGCCTAAATTTTACCAATACAATACAGTGGTTGGTCAGGGGACATAAAATGTGGTTGATTACTTCAACTCTAAAAATATCATAAAATTGTATAGTGTGATTACTTTCACTTTAATAAATCTACATTACTTTTTTCAGAATTTAATCATTTTCTTTGTAAACTTGAACTCAGTTTTAAATAATGTTTACATGTTAACACATACATATTAAAATAAGTTCAAAAGCAAAGGGTTTTCATAAGTAATAAAATGTATTGAACTGTTTGATTTTTATGAGAGTTTAAAACATTCTAGAGGATGTTATTTCAATATACAAATATGTTTACTTTCTTTTGTATATAAGTATAAATATTCGTAACTAGTTACAACATAAAGACTTATCAAATAGCCCATCTCTTGTTATAAATGGGTTCTAAAATTATCAGGTATATCACATTTATCTCTGAAGAAATCGACAAGGCTGTTTCTAAAAAGTTTTAGACATTTTGTGACATAAAAGGTTACAGGAAACACTCTGCCTTTTACACATACTGACTTGTGAGTAATTTAAGCTGTAAAATAAGATAAATAAAGGTATAAAGGATATTTTGAAACTTTTTACGGTTTTTAAATGTACGTAAATTAACGGTACTGGGATAATGAAATTCCGAGCTTTATTAGAGAAAATTTTTAAATGTTATCATATTTCTTGCATTTCTTTTTATGCAACCCTAAATCTTTTACTTATTTTTATGATTTTTATCTCTGAAAATTTAGAGTACAGTATGTGTAAATATTTGTATTTTAAGATCACAAGGAGAAGATTATAAAATCTTTGTACTGGCTTTGGACAAGCAAACAATTGTTTTGAGATATATAAATTGATCAATGAGATCCCAATTCTCTCCTCTTGATAAATAAATTTTCAGGAGTCAAAATATAATAAAAATCTTGTATCGATTTTCTTCTACTCAAAGTGACCACAACATAAACGTGATGGACATGTTTATTATTGACTGACCATTAGATGGTTTAGGTTTCAACACTATTTCAGTTATATCGTGGCGGTCAGTTTTATTGGTGGAGGAAACAGAGTACCTGGAGAAAACCACAAATCTGTCGCAAGTCACTTAACAAACTTTACCACATAATGTTGTATCAAGTACACCCGCCATGAGTGGAATTCGAACTCACAGCTTTAGTGGAGATAAGCACTGATTGCACAGGTAGTTGTAAAAAAACTACCATACGAGTAAAACCATGGCTGTGAATTCAACTACCATACGATCAAGACCATGATGATATTATAAGAGTTGAAGTAATCACACCATTATTTTAAGATATTATAAGAACTGGGGTAATTACTCGATTATTTTAAGATATTACAAGAATTGAGGCAATTGCTCAATTATTTTCAGATATTATAAGAATTGAAGTAATCACACCAGTATTTCAAGATATTATTAGTGTTGAAGCATTCATCCCATTATTTTAAGAAATTATTAGAGTTAAAGTAATCACACCATTATTTTAAGATATTATAAGAGTTGAAGTAATCACACCAGTATTCAAGATATTGTAAGAATTGAAGTAATCACACCATTATTTTAAGATAATATAAGAGTTGAAGTAATTACACCATTATTTTTAAGATATTATAAGAATTGAAGTAATTACACCATTATTTTAAGATATTATAAGAGTTGAAGTAATCACACCAGTACTATCAGATATTATAAGAGTTGAATTAATCACACCAGTATTCAAGATATTGTAAGAATTGAAGTAATCATACCAGTATTCAAGATATTTTAAGAATTGAAGTAATCATACCATGATATAAAGATATAATAAGAGTTGAAGTAATCACACCAGCATTCAAGATATTGTAAGAATTGAAGTAATCACACCAGTATTTTAAGATATTACAAGTGTTGCCTGAGGGCAAGTGTGGACACAGAAATGTGCTGTCCAAAAGGCAAGTGTGGATGTCAATATTTCATATTACAGTTGTATTTAACTTAAAAAAAAAAAATCATGGACACAGGGGTCCTGGATTTTTTTTTAATAAAAAAATACACTATGCAGAAAACTACCGAGTGAGCAACACGAACCCCACTANACACCATGGATGTGCTCTGATCTATTTTAAGATATTATAAGAGTTGAAGTAATCACACCATTATTTTAAGATATTATAAGAGTTGAAGTAATTACACCATTATTTTAAGATATTATAAGAGTTGAATTAATTACACCATTATTTTAAGATATTATAAGAGTTGAATTAATCACACCAGTATTCAAGATATTGTAAGAATTGAAGTAATCACACCAGTATTCAAGATATTTTAAGAACTGAAGTAATCATACCATGATATAAAGATATAATAAGAGTTGAAGTAATCACACTAGTATTTAAGATATTATATTAAGAGTTGCAGTAATCGCTCAATTGTTTCATGATATTATAAGAATTGAAGTAATCACACCATTATTTTAAGATATTAAAAGAATTTAAGTAATCAAATAGTTTTCTCAAATTTGAAATTACAAGTTTCATTGCATTTTTTTAGTACATGTTTCTGTTTTATTTTTATAATGTATAGGTTTCTGTTTCATTTCTAATTTGTCAAATTAGTTTTGTATGGGTTTTTATGTAATTTGACCCCTCCCACCCACTACCTCTGCATTAGTTTTGTATGGATTTTATGTAATTTTACCACTCCCACCCACAACCTCTGCATGATGATGGGGGGATACTACTTTCAACCAGTGCATTCCTCTGTTAAGTTTTTTTTTCAGCCTATATACTTCTACAGTTCAATAAAACTTTTCATGTGTTATATAAAAAAATATCACACCATTATTTTAAGATATTATATTATATACAACATTAATATTTATTGTTGAAAGTGGCATTAAACACCATAACCCTAACCCTTCCTCAATCAATATATACTTACCTCAAGTCTGACAAGTTCTAACTGCTTAAGTTTGCGATGAGTTTCCTCGACTGTCTGTGACGATGAACAACAACATATACTCCACATACTGTTACCGATGTTAGTTACGATTCCATGAAATATTGTAGCTACACACAATGAAATCAACGCTGCTGTACTTTCGGCTTTGGATTTTGATGTATTCCTATAATTAATCACTGTCACAATAAGTAAAACGACAGCCCAAAATAATATTTCAATTATCAAGATTTTCTGGTATTGTCTTCCTTGATTGACGAGTTGTGCCTGCCAAACGTTTGGCGATGCCCCATGTATTCGGTTGCTAAATCCTTTCCCGAGTTTAACGGCACTTATAATAAAACAAATTAATGAAAATACAACACAAATCCAACACAAGATCACTAATAAAATTCCATATGCAAATCCTTTTTCTCCCGATCGTGAAATCTTCAAACAAGATATTGCATTGATCAAGGAAAGATCAAAGAAGGACAGTGGCGCAAGAGGTAAAAATGACAAAATGATGGATATAATTTTCTGCGGTATAAATATAACAAGAAATACATTTCGATGGAAGGACGATAAATCTGACGACTTTCCTGGATTGTATATACACAATAATATAATACCCGCAATTAAATACCCACAAACACAATCCAGCAACCCAAACTGTATAAAAAATCCAATTAATTTACAAATGATTTCTGAACTTGTTATCTTTAAAAATAAGTATTGAATTAATCCGATACCTAGAAAAATATGGGATGTATCGAGTGAGACCAATGAATACTTCCACAACTTAGGTAGTGAGAAGGAACGAACCACTTTATAAATTAGTGAAGTCAGGTTTACTACCAATCCGATTACTGCTAAGGTAAACAGGGATATTTCTATAGTCCAATTGTTTGGTTCAGCCATGGTGTGGCACCCCACTTAAATATAATAAATTAATCAATCTATTCATTTCAGCTATCTACGATATCGCTAATGTAAACTTTAATTTCCATTAATTTTTCTTGTCGATTTCGATTCTATTTCGCCTTGTACCTCCGACATCATAGTTTAAATATCGTTTGTCATAACAATGTTTACTTAAGGCTTTTTATTCAATAGCTTTGTCCCATTATACTTCTGCAATATATACCTGAAAATAATCAGAAGTAGAAAATTAAATTTACCTGTTTTCAAAGTAAACTTTAGATAAGTAATCAACATGGGTTTTTTTGTAGTACATTCATGCAGTTAATCTAATTTAAAGTAGATTGCAAATATTCACTATCATTATAAATTAAATTTAAATTAGAAGCCAGCTGAAATTTGAGAATTCTCAAGAGATATTATGTAATGTTGTTTTCCATATGTAATGAAATTACATCTACTTTAATGTGCTGAGTATGTAATGTATCCTGCTCTAAAATCTATATCAACATCAGGAAATATACAATGAAATTCATTTTGACATCTGTTCCATTGGTATGAAAGAAACAATTAAATATGAATCTACCCCCCCCCCCTTTTTTCTCTCTCAAAAAACAAAAAACAAAACAACACAACCCAGCTTATGTAAGTATACAGTGTATCTAGTTATAAAGTATGTGTTAGGTGGTTTATGGTGTTTAATGCCACTTTCAACAATATTTCAGTTATATCGTGCCAGTCACTTTTATTGGTGGAGGAAACCAGAGTACCCGGAGAAAACCACCGACCTGTCGCAAGTCACTGTCAAACTTTATCATATAGTGTTTTATCGAGTACACATCCCCTGAACGGGTTTCAAACTCACAATAAAAGAAAATTAATAGCATCATAAATAGAGTGTGGACACAACTTGATCTTTTTACTATTTTAAATCTTACATATTAATAGAAAGGGCATCTGTTTTATTAATCTAGACTTTCAATGAAAGTATCAGTAAATGTTTTCTGATCATTTTGATGGCAGTTAGTGGTTTAGTAGATTGTTTACTGACAACAACAAACAAAGATTATACTTTGATGCCCCCTACAAAACAATTATAAACTAATGTGTAAAGCCAACATAAAAGTTGGTGAAAAATTTCAATTCAGTATAGATCTATATATTTTGTTTTCAGATGGAAAATATCCAAAAATACACGAGGCAATAAATTCAATCATGAATATTTCTTCAATAAAAATCTGCAACCGTTAAAAAATGTGTTAGGACTCCCGTCAATATAATATTTCTTTATTGAACGATAAATAAATCAAATTCTACAATCAAACACACATTGACTTCTTTAAATATTTAACTAAAGCTTATATCACCCATAAAAAGTGGGTATTTAAAAAATTGGAAAGGGAAATCTATTTTCCAGATGTTCCGAGGCAACACACAGGAGGAACAAATTTGTGTAAATATATTATAAGAGCTATCAATTATTTCTGAACGGTTTGAAATCAGTTAAATATTCTTGGTACATCATACTTGCTGAAAACATGGTAATTCAGTGTTCTTCAATACATATAAAGTTAAGAGATGACATGTATTTGCCTTTTACTCTCCATCCATGAATGGAACTAGTGTGTATCAAATCTATTTCTTTTCCCTTTAACAACCAAGATTTTACTCTTAGACAAGGTTGGATGCATTTCTTTCTTTTTTTTGTTATTTAACGCGACAACCTTTTTTTTTTAAGACATCATCATATAGTTTATTCCGAAATGCCTGTTTACAATAACCTTAATGGCCCATAGTTGCACATTAATTTGTCCGTGTTCAATCTGATTAAAATCATATTCTCATCTTGCTCCCATTTTCTGATATGTCGCTGTGTGAGAATCTGACGAAATGCCGTAGACATCCTCGTGTCAGTGTCCTAGGGTGAATGAGTGAATTGACCAATCAGATTGCCGCTTTCTGGATCTTGAAAGTAATTACGGCAATCTGATTGGTCAATTCACTCATTCACCCTAGGTTACTGACACGCGGATGTCTACGGCGTTTCGTTAGATTCTCATGCAGCGACATATCAGAAAACGGGAACAAGATGAGAATATGATGTTAATCAGATTAGTCCGTGTTATGCATCCTTTGGACTTGTCCAGGGGTAACAAATAAAAATCTAAAGAGTCCATTCATATTCCTTTGCTCGACATTCCTCACAACATACATAAGTAAGAAATTTATTAATTACTGATAGAACATAAGAAGCAACATCTTACTATAGTCAAACCTGTATTAAGAGATCATCCTTGGGAGAAAGAAAAAGTGGCCTTATAAGACAGGTGACCTCTTAAAAGAGGCTTAATTCATATGAAATTTTCTATGACAGGACAAGTAAAAAAATGACCTTTTATATAATACAAGTAAAATAGACTGCAAGGGCAGATTTGACTATATAGGCATATCATCTCTACAGATTGTGTCATTTAATTTTATAGTAATCTATATATAATTGGATAGGAAGTGTAAATCCGACAAGACTTAATCAATAAGCTTGTACTGAGTAGTTGGATGCATTTCTAATGATTTTTATAATATCCTGTCATGATTACCAGATTCTTTGACCTTAAACAACACAAGATTTTTACTTTTTAGACAATGTTAGTTGTGTTACTAATGACTTAGTTTCAATGGCCTTCAATCTCTATTCTATTACATGTAAAACATAGGAAATGGATTATTAGCCTGGAAACTTACACAGGAAGTAACTAACAACACATTGTATTTAAACACCATTTTCAATCATCATTTTAGTAATATTGGTCAGTTTAATAGTGATAAAAAGCACTGATAGATGGAAAACATCTGCAATATCATTGAAAAGGTCACTGAAGTTCATAAAATGTCAAAGAAACTCTACTGAATATATTTTTCTAAAGTAATAAAGAGATCAGTACCACTGTTTTCACTTTAAAATGGAGTAAATAATGTGCTTATCCTTTATCAAAAACAAAATTTATAGCATAGAAACCAAAAACAATAAACCCATTTTGATGGTCAAAAAGGGAAATAACTCCTTCCAAAATGGTCCAATCAAAATATTGTATCAATATGCACTTCTCCATATGGTAATAAATAACCCAGCATGCAAAGTTTTAACAAATTCCTTTTTAAAATGTATAAGGAGTTGTGACCAACTTTTGTGACAGATGGACAGAACCAAAGCATTATTATAGAAAAATCATTCACACATACCATTCTGCTACTTATATTTCACATTTAAACAATAACTAAAATTGTGAGTTTGATTCCAGCTCATGGTGAGGTGTACTCAAAACAACATTATGTGATAAAGTTATTAGTGACTTGCGGCAGGTCGGTGGTTCTCTCTCGGTACTCCAGATTCCTCCACTAATAAAACTGACCCCACGATGTAACTGAAATATTGTTGAAAGTAGTGTTAAGCACCATAACCTTTTAACCTTTAACACATTTATTTCCCCAGTAAGACATTTTTATATTAACTTTTAAGTCCAAATTTGAAATGATAAGGAGTCGTGTTGAAAGCTTTTGATCAAGGATTAAGTTAACTGTAATAAATAAATCATATATTCGTGATTTATCGACATTTTGTCCTCTATCAAAATCTTTAACATTCTCATTTCAGCTTTTGTTATAATTAATCTTTTTTTTTCTAAATACAACTTGATCCTCTTCAAATCAATATTCAGTTTTTGATATTTAACATCAAACAACGAGTGACAAGGTCAGGATGTTATCTTATAGACCAAACAAATACATTTTGTAATGTCTATAATCAATTAAAATATTCAGAAAATTGTAGAGTTTATAGATAGTCTCCTATATCTAGTAACACACAGCTATGTTTAGAGAAACATTTGTCATTTCGTCCGAGCCAAGTTTGGTTTAATTTGGTTCAGTAGGTTAGGCTCCGAGGAATATGTATATATAAAAGTGATTTATTTTAATCAAAATATGCCTAATTTGCATACTTGGTATAAATCGACTGAAAGAAAATTTCACCATAAAAAATGGAATATATGTTGAACTACTCATTCCCATGTAGCAGCTGTACAAATTTTACCTCATTTTGACATAATAAAGCAGCAATAGGCAATTAAAAAAAATCCATTTTTTTTGTAAAGGCTGCCATCTTTAATGGAGGGCAGGGCTGTCAGATACCATTATAAAGGGGGACCACCAAAGGAACCTCCCAGTTAAGTTTGGTTTCATTTGATTCAGTGGTTTCAGAGGAGAATATTTAAATGTGAAAGTTACGATGGACAAATGAGCTAAAAATTTCATGGAATACTTCTGTGTCATTCCAAGGGCAGTGTCTAAACTTACGTCACTTTATAAAATTGTCCTCTTTTATTTTGGAAGGTTATAGAGTCGGAGCTGTTAGTCTTGTTAATGTGAATGAAGAAGTTATTGATAATCCTTATATAACATTCAAGGCAAATACTAAAACAGAATCAAGTCGCCATGCAAAACTGAATTTGTGACCATCAAATCCCAAATAGTTTCCGGCAACTCTTCAAATACAATCCAGTTAATCCAACTTATACATGTATTGTCAAAATAACACCTCCATGTATAATTGAAGATTTATGGAAATAATTTAGAAATGTTTTCTAACATGATCGTCAGTGCTAACAATTTTAAGATTTGTCATTGAAGCTGTGTTCATGTCAAATTTGAGGATTTTTAGCAACAAGTTAAAGCTGGACATTCCATCAAAATATGTAGCATCTAATTTCTTGTGTTTCAGAAATTTTCCCAGTATGCAGTAGTTTTCCAACTCTGGAACATGACGGGTGCTACTAGTATAGCAGGAACTGTTTATCCTTCTGGAGCACCTGAGTTCACCCCAGTTTTTAGTGAGGTTCTGTTGCTCAATCTTTAGTTTTCTGTGCAGTGTTTTGTAGATCATTGTTTGTCCTTTTTCTTTTGGCCCTTGTATTCTCTGTCCTTCTTCGAGTTATGATTTCTGTTTATCCCTTTGGTATCTCCAATGCTTTTTTAATTGGGATATATTTTGTTCATACATTGTATATTATGTGGTATGCAAACAAAAATCATCTAGCATTACCATAGAAGATATTGGTTTTACTTTGGTATAACAATGAAATGGGTACAAATAAAATTACCAAAAAAAGAGAGAGAAAACAACAACATTGCCATTCAAATGTATCTGAAGCAATAAATATTTGGTAATTATTGGTGAAAATCTACAGGTAAAATAGTATAGATTGATTGATCTTTGTTTACACTAACTGGTATATCATGGTATGATCTTTTGAAATAAAGTTTGTTACTAAATGAAATGCGGTGAGTGCAAAACATAATGACCTTAATACAGGTAATAATTTTCAAGCAGAGGTTAATAGAGATATGAAAACAAATGCCAATTTATAGACTAAGTGTACATAGAACTTGAAATGAAAATTTTTCAGGGTTATTTCCCTTTATATATGAAAAATGAAGTACATTGCAAGTTAATTTAAAATAAAAATCAAATTTGATGTCTTTCTATAAAAATCACAGTAAAGTGTATCTGGGACTCAGCAATGCAGAAAAAATATATACAATGTAGCAAAATCAGAGTTATAACTTAATCCAGTAACTTATAGATCATATAAATTGACACAATTGTCTTATAAATACATGTATATAAAATGGACTGAAATAAAACTTAAATGAAACAATTTCCAAATACTGCCATGGCAACAGTAAGTTCTCAGATTGATAAATACAGCAGTCTGCCTTTTATAAAGCTATTCTCACAAAAGGTCACCCCTGGTCTCTTATCAGGCCTGATTTCATAAGCACGAAGATTTAAACAACTTTTTATCATGAATCTACATCTAGAAGTTTAGTCAAATCAAATTCCAGCTAAAACTGTAGAAATTAGGGCCATTAGGTTACAGTATCAATCTTGGATGAAATATAGTACATAAATATTTATGAAGGAGACCATCTAATTTGGGTCAGACAGTGGTTTTAAAAAAAATATATAAATATAAAAAATAATAAACATTTTAATCGACAAAATACATCTACCAGGAAAATGAAATTTTCATATAAACCCCCAGTATTTTGATTCAACTATTTATTCAAATAGTTCAAATTTTAAAAGCTATGACCATTTGGGGAATTCTTTATTTTTAGTGATGTCTGCCATATTGAATTGTTGAAATTAATATTGAATTCAGCCCACCTAACAATTCATTCTTGGAAAGTTGGTCTAGTTTTGATGATGTTTGTGTCTTTTAGTAGTAACTTGACAGGTGTCACTAGTGGAGCAAGAAGAACTACTAGCCTTTCTGGAGAACCAGATTTCACCTCCAGTTTTTAGTGGGATCTATGTTGCTTAATCTTTAGTTTTCTGTGTAGTGTTTTGTAGATCATTATTTCACTGTTACTGAATGTACAGGAGATAAAAAAAAAGTACATTTAAGGCCCCAAAAGATAAATGGCAAAATTGGTTTACTCTACTTCCCTAGATATACAATGTACCATATATATGAAGTGAAAAAAAATCCAGCACTGAAAATCATGGGTCAGGTGAGAATTATTACTACAATATCGGTATTAATAAATGGACAAAGTACAGTTAGGTGGGGGTCCATTATTATAAGCATAACATATTGGTTTTTATATTGTTATTAATAACAAGCTCTAAATTATACAATGGATAAATATTGGAGTCTTTTCATCAAAACATTAATTAGTAAATAGCCTAAAATGAAAGCAGAAAATCCACATTGTCAATATGTACTATAACACTATAAGCATTCCTTGGTCTCCTATCTAGTAGTACAACCATATATAGACGTATGGCCATTTTGTATATAAACTTGACTTATTAAACCCTTTACTGTTCAGAAGTTCAATATTTTTGATAAGTAGATTTCTGTGTATTGGGATATCTTTTATTTCTTTTTTGATAAAAACATAAAAGCTTTTAGCGATAATTATATATTATATCTCTCGTGACATAGTTTTCCCTTAATGTAAAGAAATTAATCTATTTGTTGACCAGAAATATTATGAAAATAAAGTAAATGTAATTTTACAAAATACAAACTTCCAAGTGCTACTACATGTACTCACTTTTATGAGTATTGTATTCACCGTATAAAAGATATTTTATAATCACCAATATTTATGACAAGAGCTTTTTAAACAGGATATTATTGTCCTTCATTTTGTAAGAGGAGCTTATTAAAGTAAATTTCAAAGTGAAGTCTTTCAAATGTAAATTTGAAAGACTAGAGGATTTTTTTTAATATGAATTTAAAAGAGAATGTTTTTTTTCTTAAGTACAGTTAACAGTGATGCAGTATGGAAAAGTCCAAACTTTCATTGAATAATCTTATAGTTGTATAACGGTATTGCAGCTGTTTTCAGCATCTCTGACAGTTGCCTGAGTTGGTTCTCATGCAGCTATCTTTTACAAAAAGGCAGTTATTTCAGACTACTAAAACAAAACTGCTTTACACTGATAGAAATTGAAGAAACTGCTATAAAACTGAATTAAGAACTGCTTAACAGTCTAACCATATAACTTAACAGTCTAACCATAGCTCCCAACAGTCTAACCATATAACTTAACAGTCTAACCATAGCCCTTAACAGTCTAATCATATAACTTAACAGTCTAACCATAGCTCTTAACAGTCTAACCATAACTCTTATGCTTAACAGTCTTACCGTAGCTCTTAACAGTCTAATCATAGCCCTTAACAAATCTTCTTATTTTTTAGTCAGAAGCAAAAAAACTGTTAAGAGCTCCTGTTCCACAGCTAAGTAATGAATGAAACAAAATCAAAGCCAACATCCTTGATTAATTATACTGAGTTAACTAGTTGTAAAATAGGTCATATAACATAATTAATAGCAATGTTCTTTATTGATTATTTTTGTTATATAATAATACATGTTTATTTGTATTCCAAGATGTTTCTAACTACTGAAAAAAATGCCTGTTTTTGACTTTCATGAAGAATTAAGAGTTTTTGTGATTGACTTTTGATTGGATATATTCATTGCATTCCTTCCCTTTAGTGAAATGAAAAGCGAAATAATCTGTAAATCTTTCAGCTTTCAAGCCTTTTATATTCAAAAGTATCCCAAACATTGCTATAAAGTGCATGGCAACATAACCTTTATCTGTGATTGTTTGCCGTGGCATATTGTGATGTGTTTTTTCATTGTCTTGTGTACCCTATGGTGCCAGTTTCTTTGGATTGTCCATTTTTGATTGTCCCTTCAGTTTTCTTTATCAGTGTGCAACTGTTTCTGTACTTTGTTAGTATTCCTATATTACTAATTGGGTTCTTCTAATAATTAATTAGTGAAATATGTGTGCATTTATTTTATTTCCGTTTTTTATTTAATGCCGGGGCATTTCCCACGATATTTGTTTTGGAATTTGTTTTATCTGGATAGCTTATCTTTTAGACCACATGATAGAAAGCTCATCCTCATATTCTTTTATTTTCACTCATCATAACTTTTTTCATGTAATTTTCAATTTTTAAATGCCAATTTAGCCTAAAAACAATATTTTTATGTCCATTCTCTTTCTGATATAAAAGTACAATACTGTATAGACCATTTCAAAACTTCATTAAACTATATAGAATGAGTGATTGTTGTTTAATGCCAACTCAGCAATTTTTCAGCTATATCATGGCAACATTAACCTATATATACATAGAAGTAATTATTTTCTGTTCCATTCAAATTTTGCTTTTGTAACATTTCAATTTCTGTATTTCTGACATTAGGCCAATTTTTTTTTACTTCAAAAATATAATACTTTGATCATAAGCCTATAAAAAATGCATACAAAAATCTGTATTTTCTGACATTAGGCCAAAAAATATTTTATTTCAAAAATACACTTTGATCATAAGCCTATGAAAAATATACATGTATATACAAAATTTAAGATGAATTTAGTCCTTTAAAATAAAGGCAGTAAATTAATAAGAGTTTATATAACTTATTATGAGGTTGTCTAAATATGGAACAATTTTAAATTTAAAGTGATCTATGATAACTGGAAATGTACTTTTAAACTAACAAATAAAAAATCCCAAGAGACAACATTAAAATATAATCACTTAGCCTAATGAACTGTTTAAATTGCATTCAATATTCTGAAGAAAAGAAAAACTTAACATGGGGAAACTCAAATACAATGTATTTCAACATGAAAATTCAATTAACACTTTTAACTTTAGTCTCCTTTTTTCGGAAATAGCATAGAACGAAATTGTCATTAAACATGACTTGCATTTTGATATATGTAGTAGCACTGTGTTAGACAATAAGGAGGTTTGGTTTGGTTTGGTTTATGGTGTTTAACACCACTTTCAACAATATTTCAGTTCTATCGAGGTGGTCAGTTTTATTGGTGGAGGAAATCGGAGTACCCGGAGAAAACCGCTGATCTGTCGCAAGTCACTATCAAACTTTATTACATAACGTTGTGTCGAGTACACCTCGCCTGAGTGGAATTCGAACTCACAATTTGAATGGTGATAGGCTCTGATTGTACAGGAAGTTGTAAATGTAACTACCATACTATGATGACCAAGATGGCTCCCGGAAATAGTATAGAATTAAATTGTCATAAGCATATGACTTGCATTTAGATAGATGTATTAGAACTGTGTTAAGACAATAAGGACGTGACGATCATCAATGGAAACGAAAGTTAAAACACAGAAATCAACACATGATTCTGGATGACTGACAGTCATGCTGCCAGTACCATTTAGAAGAGAAAATCTACAGCCATAAAAATAATTCAAGGTCAAAATATAAAAATAAGTAAAAAAAAACAACATGTAGTTGTATTTCTGGTCCATTAGTAAGAAAGGATATGGATGATGATAAACATGAGAGACTATCCAACATTACACTAAGACAAAAATTAAAGTAAAGGAACAGCACTTTAGTTGCTGTTCTACAAATTACACAATTTGAAGGGTTAAAATGTATTTTTAACATTATTTCATAACTTTGTTAATGACATGAGAAAATAATTTTGAAGACTAACTATTCCGGCAAAGTCAAAATGGCCATGTCCATGTGGATTCTCTGGAGAAAAAAAGATATTTTCGCTAATCAGACACTATTATTGGGAGTTCTCATTGGATCAGACTGCAATGAGGAAACTTTTTAGGAATCATTGATTCATTGATAATTACTGCAAAGTCTTAAAACACACTTTTCCATATTTCAATCAACCAGACATTATCACACTTTGGATTTCATAATGGAAAAAAAAAGAAAAGATATAAGTTAAGGAAAATATTTTATATGACATCCATAGAACATTCCTACAATATTAAAGTTCCAATGGCACAAAAGATTATTTTCATATTTGCATATTTTTCTGCGGTGGCCATATTGGATGTCGAACAGAACCAAAACTGAGTTTTGAACAACCTCACAGATTTTTTTTCTGCAAATATACAATTCAAATAAACCAGGTTTACTGAAGAAAGATTTATTTTTCCTTGTTGCACCAATCAAATCTGACAGTAAGAAATGGCAAAATGCCAAAGGTTTTGTAAGCTGAGTGACTGAGTACTTATTGTTTTAGCTGTATCATTGTGAGAATGAGTTACATTTGATGAGATGATTGATGATGTCTGCTTTGTACTAGACCAACACGGAAGAAGGAAGAAGTAACAAATATCAATTTTATTATCTTCGGTTTTTCTTGACCAGGCCACAAACCCACGATCTACCACACTCAAAGCGAGCACGCTAACCATCACACCACCAATTTGGTTCTCTTGGAAGCTGAACAGTAGATAACACTTACTGGTATATATATAGCAGAATCTTCATTCCATTCAAAAATCATACATAAACCTGCATTTAAGGTAAGGTTGGTCAAATCATATGACCAAAAATGTGACCTTGTCCTAATAAGATATAATGAAGACAAAATTTATTGAAATAAATATCTTTATTGTAAACAAATTACTTACTAATGCTCTAATAACTAAACTTGCAGATTACTTAAGCCTCCTGTTTAATTGTAAACTTTAAATTACTACTTGTGTGAGTTTGACCACAAGTAGGGCATGAAAAGACAGATGTCAGTGTGACAATATTATGTCCCTTTACAGCTTGTATGAACTTAACGTTTTCAGGAGACAGTAAACATCTACAAGACTTTGAAATATTGCAAAAGTGGAGAAAAAAAAATCCTTTGTTTGAGACTTGCTTCAAGTTATACCAATGTATTGTTATAACATTTAAAAAATATTTAACAAATTTTTGGTAGTTCTAAGGGAACGACCATTTAACTTGAAGGGGGGGGGGGTTATGGTTTTTTCCTAAAAAAATATTCTGATTCCCAATGTTGTTGAAAAAAATATTCTGATTTTGGTGGAGGAAAAAAAATAATCTGATTCAGAGTTTTTGTCATATAACCTAATGTTAAATACTGGAAAAAATTTCGCGCTTTTAGCGACAACAAAAATAAATATTCTAACTCTCATGTTGTGCGAAAAAAATTTCTGAACGAAAAAAAAAACTATAACCTCCCCCGCAAGTTAAATGGTCGGTCCCTAAAAGCAAAACAAAATTGGATTTAAAAAAAGATGCACGATGTAGCACAAATATTATATTCTTCTATGAACAGTATTTCACTGAAATAACCTTTTTAAACATATTGGTTTTATAGGATTTGATAAGACATGTAAAACCTTTCATCCTACTTAATGTGCAAGAATCGTTAATATTTAGTAACAGCATCCATTTTGGTCCTAGGACGGGACTACCAGACAAAATTTTTAAAGGGGATCGATTATTAATGGATTATTTTAGCAAAGCTTATATCCAATTGGCCCAGTAGTTTCAGAGGAAAACAAATAAGATTTCATCCCCCTTTTCTATTTTTAGCAACAGTGGCCATGTTGGTTGGATGTCTAAATTGCCAGACACTATTTTAAAAGGGTGTCATTTGAGGACTATTTAAGCAAAGTTTAGTTCCAATTGGCCCAGTAGTATCAGAGATGAAGAGTTTTAAAATTTCATCCCCTTTTTTATTTTTAGTAACAGCGACCATGTTGGTTAGAGGTCGGGACTGCCGGACACAATTTTGGAAGGGAATCACCCACAGACCATTTCACCAAAGGTTGGTCTTAAGTGGCCAAGTGGTTTCAGAGAGAGGAGAATATTTTTTAGTAATAGTGGACAGACGGACGAAGGACGCAAAGTGATGACAAAATCTCAAAGAATTTATTGCTTCAACAAAAATTTCTTAATATATAATAGATGATTTTAATTTAATTTTAAATTTGATATCTCCAGTCGCTCACCTAAAGATTACATAATACATTGAAAATAAAACTTTACGACATATAATACTTTGGTTATTTAAGAGAATATCCCTAAAATTTAAAGTTTAATACAGATATACCATTAAAAGTAATCATATTATCAGTTATACTCGAACCCCCTTTGTCTGTGTGGGGCGTAGGACGACGGACGCAACCAATCAGAAAACTACTAAATTACTTGCTTATTACATGTGCTTTAAATCCGACTTGCTTATTATAAAGTGCTTTAAATCTGACTTGCTTATTACAAGTCAGTTATTTTCCTACTCATTTGTATCTGGGCCACGGTTCCCTTATTATAGGGAAAATTATTGTGTAAATTATATGAATTAATTTGATTTGATTTTTGGTGTTTAACACCACTTTCAACAATATTTCAGCTATATCATGGCGACCAGTTTTAGTGGTGGAGGAAGCCGGAGAAAACCACCGACCATGGGTAAGCAACTGGTAAACTTTATCACTTGCGGCTGCGAGTCAAGTGCACCCTTTGTAATTTACAAGCCGTGTGCGAACCCACGCCGTATTGGTGATAGGCTTGTATGAGTTGTTAGATCCAGCGACCTAACTCATTGAGCCACCCGGTCCCCTATGTGAATTGGGAAAAGATGGGAAGAACAATACATTTATTAGTTTGAAGGTCCAGTAATAGAATAGCAATCATACTGTACCAAGGTTAATGCCAACAGTAACAAATCTTGTGATGAGGAAGAATGACCACAAAACAGTTCACAAAACTTACCCTTGGTGTAACACACTGTCATATAGCCATGGGTATTTTTGTTCATTTTCCATTGAACTGAACACCCTGGCATCTGGTACCATGACCTCTGAACCACAACTGTCCGAATCAGAGTGACAGTCAGATTGCGAATATCAACATCACCACTATTTGCACTATTTACATGTTGTTGGATGTCATTTGAAGCTGTGTTAGGTAATAAAGAATTTGAATCTGTTGTTTTTGGAGTGACACTGGCAGTGGTAACAAGGTGTTCAGCTTCTGGGCATGTCAAATGTAAATAATGCTCTAATGTTTTCAATAATGTCAAGAAAACTATTTATGTCAGACTCCTAGAAAGCTTTAAGTGTTAATGTTGTGCTCTGTTTGATGGTAGATGAGTATAGAGTACCCCAATAAAATAATCAAACACATATTTGAATTAAAAAAAAACTATATAAATATTTCATTGAAAACAAAACGAAAAATAAACAACATGTGGGTTTTTTTCTTAATTATTAAAGTGTAAACTTAGACAGGCTCTCTTGTTCCCTTTCTTACTAACAATAAAAATATATATATAAAGAATGGAATCTAAGGTTTCTGATTTGTTCATGACATAAGATATCTAACTTTGTTCAAAGCAATTTCTCTTTCATTTTGATAAAGATATGCTTCCATTTTCAGAATTATGTAGATAAAATTTTTAATTAGCTATATAACAACAAACAACAAACTATGCTTGATATTGTAGCTTAACCTGAATTCCTTAAAGTACTAGTATATGTAACAATTTGATAAACAAAAATGACTTGATGATAACAAATAACTAAAATCAAAACTAGAGGCTCACATGAGCCTGTACTGCTCACACGATTATTCATGCACAGTTTATGTTAAATCAAGATTCTGAGGATAGGTTTTTATTCATATTCCTATAAAGTTCTATGTCAAAGTACCGGTGCATCCTTTGTAACATCGTACACAAACTGGATGAAAATAGCTCACATGGACCTTTGATCTAGGTGAGCTAAACATGAAATGCAATGAAACGTGATGAGCATTACCATAGAATAAATATAAATATCAAACTCTTAAAAGGCTTTACTTGGGTTATGGGTGTTCATGGTAGCTTTCAAAAATATTATGGGAATATCGGTGAATGAAACTTGATCCCTATCAAGCTCCTTTAAAATCTAATAAAAACGCTGCTATCGAATTTAGTGTGCATGGCATTTCTCTGGAATTACCATCATCAGATGATGCTCAAAATAATTTTAAAGTCTTTCATTGGGAGCAACATTTACTGAACAATATCTACATGCTCCAAGCTGAATTTCTAAATCTTATTTCAGTGTATGGACATTATCTTTCATGACTCAATGTAATTTATGATAAATGATTCAATAAAAATGTAGATATCAAATTTAGGCTATGGTCACAATTTTTTTTATGAGATTGAGATTTTCATTAATTAAATAATTAGATAATTACCAGTCATGGTGGATATCAAAATGCACAGATATTGCTCACATAGTTTAAGCCAACTTAAATACAAAGTTCTTCTGTCTTACTTTTTGTACATTTTGTATATGGAATTTGTGTATTTCTCTGTACCGTTGTTCTTTGGAATATGAGAATAAAGACATATTTATATATACATATACAAGTTGTTATATATCTTAAATACTGTTCGCTGAAAACCAATATTTGTGGTTTTCGTTGTTATCATCAAACCATAAAATTTAGTGAACCGCAAGAGAAGTAAAACAACAAATTCAACTGTAAACGAAAATCTCACTGTCCATTTGTCCACAATAATTGATACCGAAGAAAATAAGTGAAACCACGGTGCCTCCAAGAGAAAAAAAATAAATTATACACCAAAAAAACTCTCCTCAAGTTATTAAGGATTTATAAAATGACTGTAGAATGTGGATACAATATTTTTTTTGTCATTGAACTCTTATTTCTAATGTTTTTTATATTGGACTATAACAATTTAACACATCATTTTGTACATTCAGAGAAGACAGAAGTTGAACTGCAACAATTTAACGCATCGTTTTGTACATTCATTAGAGAGTACAGTATAAGAGAAGAAAGAAGTACATTTTGTTTGAAGTGTAAAAGAGCTTTTTGTACTAAAAAAAAAAAAGTGACTAGCTAATGAAAATTCACTTCAAAGTTAAAATCAATTAAACAATGAAATGAGTTTTCTCTTTTAGTATTGTTCTAGTACATTTACATGATTATCTTTTCCTGAACGATATTTTTTAGGGAATCTGACATACCATTTATTGTTAGCTAGTTTATTTATAGCAGTTGTTCTTTAAGGTCAGGGGCCGTCGTGGTCGTGACCATATGGTAGTTGGATTTACAACTACCTATGTCAATCAGTGCCTATCACCACTAACATTGTGAGTTCGAATCCTGCTAATGGTAATGTGTACTTGATACACCACTATGTGATAAGTTTGTCAGTGACTTGTGGCAGGTCGATGGTTTTCTCCAGGTACTAAATAATTTTAAAATGTTTAGGAGCAAGTAAGCCAAAGGGCCTAAACAAGATAGCCAGAATCTTCTTAAGGGCCTAAACAAGATAGCCAGAATCTTCTTAAGTTACCTATGACCAAGAGAGATAGAATGATATTAGTTTCATGTATACTAAATTATATTATTTAGGTACTGTAAGCATCAAACATAAATACATCTAATTAACCATGTCAGTACCAAAGTAATAACTACTGGGCGTATGATACCCGCAAGGGCAAATATGCCACCAGCAGAGGTAGCCGATCAAGTGATGGTAACAGTCTTAGTGCTAACCCACTTGCCCGAAGTGTGGGACAAGTAAAACTGGATTAGAACAAGTGAAAGTTATGAAAGAATGTGTTTGAATGAATAGAAAATTTTTCTAAATTTGGCTTTCGGGCGAGTAGGTGAAAACAATTAGGACAAAGACTGTGGTAATAAAAACGTAAATATCTAATTAAGTGGGAATAAGCCATCATTACACACAACAGGAGTAGAAATTGCTATGTCAGACTACAATTCTATTTCAGGTATATCGTGAACTACAGATCTTTAATGGCATGCAATATAATACATTAATAATACCGTTATTGTATTAAACAGTATCAAATACGAGTCAATTTTTGCATACTTTTATTATAATCTTATCAAAATAAATAATCGTTAAGGTTATCAGCGGTAACTCAAACAATGTCCAATCAAACGGCACAATAGATTTTAAAACACAGTGACGTTTATCTAAATCGTGATCAGCTGATGATAGCGATCAATGCTGAATTTAAATGGATTAATATTTATAATAATTGGATATTGAACAATATATCGGATTGATTTACTTTTTTCCTATCGTGTTGATTTTTATAGTAAAATAAATATATATATATACATAAAGAGCCATGTCGAAGGACAACAAACTACATGCACTATTTTATGTACTTATTTCTCAAGGATGTATAGATATATAGATAGATAGATAACACAAACTCAATACAAATTTTTAGCACAGATTCAATACAAATTTTCTTAAATTGAACAGATATGAACAAATGTCTAAACCTCCTTATTATAGTCTTTTTTTTAATATTCAGAAGGTAAACGCTTTACACTTGGTCAAAACCTTCACAGAAGATGATGATTCAATATGAAAATCAAAGAGTTTACATTCATTTAGATTATTCTTGCCGAATAAGGGTTAGGGTTATAGTGTATAAAACATTGGCAAAAATTTGCGCTGCCGGGAAACAACCCTATTGTTCCCCGCCGAACAACACATATTGTTCCCCGCCGAACAACCCAATTTTCACCCACAAGGGAGATAACCTATAAAACATTGGCAATAATTTGCACTGCCGGGAAACAACCCTATTGTTCCCCGCCGAACAACCCAATTTCCACCACAAGAGAGATAACCTATAAAACATTGGCAAAAATATAATAAAACAATTACGGCCCTCTGTGTAAAGAAACATCCAGATTTGTCAACCCTCGGGTGGTTGTTTTCCCCTCAGGTTGACAAATCTGGATGTTTCCCTACACAGAGGGCCGTAATTGTATATTGTACCTTTTTGAATCAAATTTAGATGTTTTCAAATTTTTCAAACATCTATAATGTATATATACATGAATATTATGAAAAATCATAGATATCTCTGAAAGTAGACGGTTATTAGATATGTGAAATTTTTTTTTAACAAAATTTCACATGTAGAATATTGGTGTGGGGCTTTTCAATGTTTTTTTTTCTCATCAATTATAGTTTAAATATTGTTGAAAGTGGTGTTAAATCAGAATCAGTTCCTTTTTAGCATTTTAGCAAGTTTAAATATTTTAAATTGAAAATTAAAGAAAAATTATAAACATCTATATAATAAATCTTATGAAAAACGTAAAAAAAAAATCAGTATTATTTTATTTTTATTGTAATAGAAAATTAAAAAAAAAACTCACCTAGTTTTTAACTTGAAGTTATTGTTGACAGGACTGTCATACATTCTATTCAGTTTACTGTTATTAGTAAACTATTGATTAAACTGTTATTAGTAAACTATTGAAAATTATAATTAGATTTTCCTTCTAAATTTCTGCAATACACAAAAGCGTGTCCATTAGAAAAACAAAAATATTAAAAGTCCTTTTGTAAATCATTGTCGTGTCACTAATAAAATTAAAAAAAACAACAAAACAACACGAGAGAATCGTCACAAAGTGTTGATATTTAATGAACTGTGTTAGACAGCATTTACATGAATAACTTTAAAAATTGTCTCTACGATTTTTGTCTATTGAAAATTAAGCCGTAACCAAAATTGGATTTTTAAACGACTGATCGGTCAGAATACATTATCTATACAGTATTTTGATGTCTTTCATTATATAAAGGCTTCCATCATTATCCTATTCAATTATAACACAGTAGTTGAAAAAATCATGATAAAGAGAGGAATTTTTATATTAGATCGAAAAACATTTAAATTAATACCTACTTTCAATTGAATACAAGCCCTTGAATCTGATATCGTTCTTGGTGGGGAGTGTTCCTCTTTAAATAGTTTAGTTCTACAAGATAAAAATCATTAAATAAAAAGTGTCAATTTATTAGCATAACTATTTTTAGAAATCTCATGAATATAAGCTGAAGATCAGTCTGAAATCAGGGTTGTGGTCGTAATCATATGATAGTTGGATTTACAACTATTGTTGAAAGTAGTGTTAAACACCATAACCCTAACTCAAACCCTCTTGTTACAAAAAATGCATATGTTGATAGTATATTTTCAGCTTAATTTGTGTTGGATAACTCAAATACCCTGATATTTCAATTAAAAATCTATCTGTCCTTTCCACTATAACTTAAGGATGTTCGGCTGTATTTCCAATGATGTCTGTTCTGTACAAAATACACCTACAACCCTCCAATTATCATTCATATACACTGTGAACAGTTCAAGACGTAACAGTTCAGTGGTACAAAAAACAATGCCCAGTAGAGCTAAAAAAAAACAAGTGATAAACAATTTTTTCTGTGAAATCATATGTCACTCTATGTTTTATGATTCCATCATGGTGGTCACATTGTATATCAAATCTTTCCAAATAAACCAAACTTGGTAAATGACCATCCAATGGTTGTTCACACATGGAAACATTTTGATATGTTATAACAGTATTTCTAAAAGAGGAGGTTTTAGTTTTTCTTTTTGACAAACTAAAAAAAATCTGTGAAGAATAATTTTACATATTTTCTAATAGGGCTAAATATTGACTATTTTGTAAGTTTATGATTGCAAATTTCTGGGGGTTTATCTATGTCCTTTTAGTCTAATTGGTGATGATTGATTGATTTTTGGTGTTTAATGTCACTTTCAGCAATATTTCAGCTATATCATGGTGACCAGTTTTAGTGGTGGAAGAAGCCGGAGTACTCAGAGAACCACAGATCATGGGCAAGCAACTGGTAAACTTTATCAATTGCGGCTACGAGTCGAGTGCACCCTTTTTTGTAATTTACAAAGCTAGGCGTGAACCCATGTCATATTGGTGATAGGCTTTTATGAGTTGTTAGGTAATCCAACTACTTAACTCATTGAGCCACCGGGGCCCTTAGTAAAATTGGAATGCTAATAAAAAGTGAATTGCTGACTACTGTAAAAATTGAATACTTTCAAAATTTGTTGATATACAGTGAGACATGGCTTTGATACAAAACCTCACTAAATATGATTGACATAGGATTTATAATTTATATGTTGTAACTGACCTAATCACAGAAACATGACATTCAATATTACAATATTAAGAAAGTCTGTAAAGATCATGTAAAATTAGTAAAAGACATTAACATTTATATAATAAATGTGGTGCTTAAATATAATATACTATAGACTTACATCTAACGACAACCAATATGTGGGGTCACATTCTCAGCGACCAATCAGCGATGAGTCTACTCAATAATTAGGTATTAAAAGAGTGATTTTCCTATACTGTCTTACATGTGATTGGACGGTCAAAGATGAATGAAAGGTGACCTGACATGACCCTAGTCAGGATGTTGTTAGATGTTAGAGTGATGGTCAAAGATGAATGAAAGGTGACCTGACATGACCCTAGTCAGGATGTTGTTAGATGTTAGAGTGATGGTCAAAGATGAATGAAAGGTGACTTGACATGACCCTAGTCAGGATGTTGTTAGATGTTAGTGTGATGGTCAAAGATGAATAAAAGGTGACCTGACATGACCCTAGTCAGGATGTTGTTAGATGTTAGTGTGATGGTCAAAGATGAAAGAAAGGTGACCTGACATGACCCTAGTCAGAATGTTGTTAGATGTTAGTGTGATGGTCAAAGATGAATGAAAGGTGACCTGACATGACCCTAGTCAGGATGTTGTTAGATGTTTGAAAGGTGACCTGACATGACCCTAGTCAGGATGTTGTTAGATGTTAGAGTGATGGTCAAAGATGAATACAAGGTTACCTGACATGACCCTAGTCAGGATGTTGTTAGATGTTAGAGTGATGGTCAAAGATGAATGAAAGGTGACCTGACATGACCCTAGTCAGGATGTTGTTAGATGTTAGAGTGATGGTCAAAGATGAATGAAAGGTGACCTGACATGACCCTAGTCAGGATGTTGTTAGATGTTAGTGTGATGGTCAAAGATGAATGAAAGGTGACCTGACATGACCCTAGTCAGGATGTTGTTAGATGTTAGAGTGATGGTCAAAGATGAATGAAAGGTGACCTGACTTGACCCTAGTCAGGATGTTGTTAGATGTTAGTGTATGTCAAAGGAAAAATCTGAGAGAAAAAAGATACAATAAACATCTAAGGCAACAACCATTTTCTTATCTGGGAGGGGGGGGGGGCTGGCATTTAAAAAAAAAAAAATAGTTTAATGCCCTAGCTTACCGAAATTTTTTTTAGATTTTGCATTGTAGCTGAATTTTTTTTTACCGTATGCTGTCACAGGCTAGAAATTTGTTGATGGGAAAATGTATGTCTGTTCGACATGATAGGGGAAAAAAATTTTGCTTTCCCTCTCTTGAGAAAAAAATATTTTGACTGAAAAAAAAATTACGAGCACAATGAAAATCCCAGCCCCCCCCCCCAGATAAGAAAATGGTTGTTGCCTAATCTTAATTAGATTGTCAAGGGCAGAGACATGATAACACAGACAAGACAAATATTGTCAGTAAGATGTTTTCTAATATAGATCATTGTATTCAGGATTACTTTAGTACTTAAGTGTATTTGAATATTTGTCTACAGGGGTAAGTCAGTCTTAGATTTTATTGTCACAAATATAAAATTATAAATCCTTCTTCGAATACAACTACAATTTTTATAAAAGAAAGCAAATCTAGAGAGTACAAAGGGTAGATAACCCCATAAAAACTGTCCACATCAATAAAATTTCTAACAATAACAAGAATTCAGACACCTAAATATCACTCCACCTAAAATATTACACACAGGGTTATATCATTAAGTTATTTTGTCCAGTAAAGAATAACCATTATACATTGTACCTGGAAAGCATATTCAGAGGAAAAGTCTAAAGATATCAAAAGCCACAAATCGAAGAAGGACAGAGTGGACAGGAATGGCCAAAAGAAAAAGGACCAAAAATGATCTACAAAACACCACATAGAAAACTAAAGATTGAGCAACATGAACACCACAAAAACATAGGGATGAACTCAGATAAAACTAAAGATT
>MJUT01054794.1:778431-788708 GCA_002080005.1 Gigantidas platifrons
AGCAACATGAACACCACAAAAACATAGGGATGAACTCAGATAAAACTAAAGATTAAGCAACATGAACACCACAAAAACATAGGGATGAACTCAGATAAAACTAAAGATTGAGCAACATGAACACCACAAAAACATAGGGATGAACTCAGATGTACCTGAAGGGTAAGCAGTTCCTGCTCCACTTGTTGTACCCATATAAACTTGGTCAAGGGAGATAATTGTCAAATGTTCCTCATACTATTTCAATGTGAGGCTTTGGTGGCAAAGACTTCTGACCACAATACTAACATCACTGACATGAGCTTCTGTTCTGATAGACACCACAATATGATTTCCAGACCCCTATATAAGGCTGGAGGAATTTATCAGTCAGTATGTAATAACTGTCAAGGCTTTCCTCCTCCCCAACGTAACAAATTTAGTTACGTCACGATATATACATTGTATCTGAAAAAAAATTGTTGATTGTGACGATCAACACATATAAATCAAATCCTTCCAAAAGGATCACGGCTAAAATCATTCCTGCAAATTTAATCTGTATACAAGACTGGTGGTTTTAAAAATATAAAAATATACATGTGTTACATTGTTACTGTTAGGTGGGGTATAAAAAGCAAATACAATATAACAATAATTATTGAAATCTTTGTTGATTCAATTATGATCAATATTTTTTCTTTAGACATTTCTTTGAACTGACAGGAGATGTACTGCATTGTTAGATATTATAATAATGGTTTTATATTTATTGTAATAGTAGGCAAGCATTAAATGTTAAATCATGTCAGCGTATTATATTATTTTTCATTAATATGCATCAGTTCAAGATTGAAATAGAAAAAAAAATAAGTGTCAGAAAAAAAATTATACAATTAATATCAACTAAAATTACTCTATTTCTGTTTGTACAATTTCACTTTTCACAACTTCAGTAATTAACGAGTATTAATCAATTACAAAAGATTGATGAATGCCATATAGCTGAATAAAAATCGGCTGAGATTGTTTCTATGGATAAGAATGTAATGGTATCCTATCACACTAGACACCAATCTACCCGGTACAATCAAGATCAATTTTCAATCATTAAAAACTATGGCTAAGATAACGATTTTCTGTATGAAAACCATGAATGAATATTTCAGGGGAAATTGATAGTCTTTATCATCCTACAGTGATGTAGAAATTTGAACATTTATTGCAATTAGGTGTTATTTTAGCTATACTGATGTATTTGTTTTTATGATCGGTAACTCAGTCACCCATCCTGTAATGGCTCAAGTGGTTAACAGTTATATAGATGGCTACATAGAATTTGCAGTTTAATGGGTTTTGTAGCAAAATGATAACTTTTTATAAAATCTAATCATCCATGCATGATGGAGCATCATCCCTGGAGAGCGGATGTAGTATCATGTAGATGATTAGAGTGTTATATTTTTTTCCTCAAAAAAGCAATATTTGAATCTTAAATACTAAAATAGCTGCCAGAGTATATTACAAGTGCAAACAAAACAAGTTTGGGAGTAGAAGATTTGTATGTAATAAAAACTGAGAAATCAATTTTAGTATGCACGATTCGTTTCTGGAATATAAGTATGATAGACCCTGTAACAGCTCACTCGTACAAATCTTCATCTACAAATCCTCTGAGATGAAAATTTTGGAAGATTTACTTAATTTTCCCGTTTTTAGGGCATGTACTAGCCCCTCCCCATGAAGCAAGGATCAACTTCTTTTGTACAAATCTTAATCTCTTCATCCTAAAATATTACCAATGTTTAGTTTGGTTCTATTTGGTTTAGCAGTATTACAACCTGTATGTGATGTTGTAAACTAGTGAGGATATATGTATTTAAATAGGAATAAGGTAAAAATAGCAAAAGAAACTTTATATACTATATTGATTAGTGAGTTAAAATTTGATAAGAATATGAAAAGAAAGTTTAAAGAAGCGATGGTCATCAATTCCACCAATATCAACAAAATGAACATAACTGAACTCACTGAACACAAAAAAGAACCAACATATGACGAAAATCAAGATCCTGGCTTGAGACAGGCACAAACATGTGGTGGGGTTAAATTGGTTAATGGGATCCCAACACTCCCCTCTTGATAACTGGATCTACAAAGATAAACATTTAATAAAAAACCTGCACAGATTCGCCTCCATTCAAAAAGACCATATACTATCACAATATTGAATGACAACATAAACATGGAAAGTACAATGACAGGGTCAATGAATGCTAGTAGTTAACTAGGAAGATAAAATCTGTTATTAAAGACTATTACTCTTTATACAAAATAAGCATAACTGATACTTCTAACAGATCTGATATCAATTAATCATGAACATCCAACGAAATTAAGGGGCCCCGGGTGGCTCAATGAGTTAAGTCGTTGGATCTTACAGCTCATACAAGCCTATCACCAATATGGCGTGGGTTCGCTTCAAGCTTTGTAAATTACAAAAAAGGGTGCACTCGACTCGCAGCCACAAGTGATAAAGTTTACCAGTTGCTTGCCCATGGTCGGTGGTTCTCTCCTGGTACTCCGGCTTCCTCCACCACTAAAACTGGTCGCCATGATATAGCTGAAATACTGCTGAAAGTGGCGCTAAACACCAAAAATTCAAATTCAAATTCCAACAAAATTAATGATTGTCATGTGAGACCAGAATTAATAGGTCATCAAAATGTTGGAATGAAATATTGAACAAAAGATAGTAATAAAATATGAAATGAAATATAAATGTACTAATTTAATTGCCAATTGGACCTATAAGTTGTACTGGCAGCTTGTCAATATTTTTTGTAAAGTAAACCTGCCTCAAAGAGTGAACTATAGTTGCTAAGTCATACCCTTTACAAATAATATTTTTCAAAAATTTTATAAGTTTGGGTGAATAAAATTCTGTTAGTGGAAATCAGTGTTATAGCCATTAAACAAGCATTCACATGCAGATCTACAGTTATCAGGGTTTGTGAAATTGCATATGAGTTTGGTGGCCCTAGCTAAAAAAAAATGTCAATCCTCATTAATTTACTATTGCAAAATACCAATCTTGTGTCAGTCCTTTGCAAAATTTGCCCAAATATTGCTGGTCATGTCTGACAGGACTGACATATTTCGCGAACTCTGTGTTATAGCATGACTTTTTTATTAAAAAGCAGCAATATTTATTATTTAAATATTATCTTTCCTTTTATATGAAGAATTTTTAGCCAATATTATTGAAATTTAGTTACAAAATTATATGAATGTGAAAAAAAAGTACAGCTATTATTATAATAATAATATACAATTTTCTTACCTTTTTCCTTTTTAAGGTGTGAAAAATCTTCACAATATTCTGTGTACTGGTAAATATATGTCCATTATCTTCAAACAGTGTTAGTACATTCTTTTAATCCTCCCTGTTGATATACAGAAGATCAGATTTTATCTTATATTATTTTAAATCGTTGACAAAACAATCAAATACCGAGAGAAAATGAATGATATTACAAATCTATGGTCAAACAGATTCCATTCGTGTTTACTTGTAAATGGGTTTAAGACTGATTTCAATTAAATATTTATATAAATATTAACAGTGACGAAAAGGAAAAAAATATAAATAAGCATTAAAAAAATAAAAATAAGCCCTTACTGTTTACTAGTTTACGTGTGTGTAAGTAATACCATTTAAATTCTAAATCCTACTCACACACGTACTGTCACTGATTTTTTTTTCAGTACCAGAACTTGAATTTTTTGTATTAAAATGATACAGCTCTGTTAATCATGGTTCCTATAAAAAAAAACATTTTAAAAAATACTGTCCAGTTTAATTTCTAAATCCTACTCTCAGTCACAAATTATTATTTTTTTGGTACATTGTACCAGTACTTTGAATTTTTTGTATTAAAATGATATAGCTGTTAATAGTGGTTCCGATAGAAAAGCATAAAAAAAATACTGTAGAGTTTAAATTCTAAATCCTACTCGCAGTCACCGATTTTTTTTTGTACCAGTAACTTACTTAAATTTCTTGTATTAAAATGATACAGCTCTGTTAATCATGGTTCCTATAGAAAAGCATTTAAAAAAATCCTGTCAGGAAGAATAATTTTTATTTATGATATACCATATAAGTTCTAAATCTTACTCACAGTCACTGATTTCTTTGGGTACAGGTACTTGAATTTCTTCTTGTATTAAAATGATACAGCTCTATTAATCATGGTTCATTCCTATAGAAAAGCATATAAAAAAAACTCCTGTCATGAAGAATAAATTTTATTTGTGATATATTTCTAAATGTAAAGGTAATTTGAAATGCTATAGGTATCTATTGATCTTCATTCAATTATTGATGTAATTTAATGAGCTGCTCAAATATTCCATCACATAAAATCTATACAAATTATTATATACCAGCTGGGATCCTATTTAAATGTACAGAAGTTTACTGACTTATAAAATTATTTATTTTAATTCATGTACCAAATTTTTTTTAATTTTTTCTTCAGACTTTCTAAACAGTTGTATAGTCTCTTTTCATTGAAGGTTGAGGTGGGCATAAAATTTTACATGAATATTCTAGTATTTCAATTATAATTTTATTGCTATAGAATGATAAAATGTTGATTACTGGATGAACTAGTGTTCACTATATTGTGAACAAAAACTAGAGGCTCACATGAGCAGCTGCCTGATCATGAATTGCTTCACAGATAAAAAGAAAACTTATTGAACTATTGCATATATTAGCATCTGTTAAATGTTAATACAAATATTTTGAAAGTCAATTGTTCAATGTCACAGCAATTATTCATCTTTTTCCAGAACTGTTAGGTTGCTTGATATTTTTCCCAAAAATAGTAGGTCTGAGAGTCTTCCAGGATATTTACCAAAATAAGAATTTAAATATTTTGACACTGGCAATAATTTTGTATTATTGACTTAATAATTATCGAAAACTACTGTTACGCAAACCAGAAGTAACATATTTGTTACTGATGTAAAAAAAAAACGTGTCTATTGTACAGAAAGGAAAATGAAGTCAAATTTTTTTTTAAATGTAAAATAATTTTTGAGGGGCAAGTAGGGATAATAATTTACATTTTAATGTTCGTTGAAATAAGCAATAAGCCAATTGTGAAATTATGTCCTCCAGGACAATATTTTATGATTATGTTGTCATGGAATTTTGTCTTATCTATGATATTTTGTCCTTTATCTGGACAGTATAATGTCATGTTATAGACAATATATCATAGTGAAACTGTGTCCTAACAAAGGGAGATAATTCGAATTCAAAACTTGGACATTATTTCATGACTAAATAGATCATATTACATGTATTGATGAATCTGACTATATTACTTCTGCTCAATCAGTTTTTATGTCCCCAATTAACCAGGGTTCATTTGATTTGCATAGTGAATCTGACAATTCATTGAAAGAAAACTTTCTATTGAATGAAAGTAAAAAAATAATTTACTTAGTGAAATTGAAGTTTTAGAATCTGACATACTAGTTACAACACTCCCTCCGAAATGTGCACGAAAATTAAAATTCGCCAATCTAGTATTTATGAATATTGTTATTAAATTTTCTGTTTTTGCATAAATTTATGTATTTCTGGAATATATATGTATTTGTCTTGGGTTGAGCAATTTGACAATGGTTGTTAATATATTTCAAATTGAATCAAATATAGTGTAATAAATATCATTTCTATCACAAAGAAATCTCTTATATTTTGAAATTAAGTATAGTATAAATATGTGAAGCATAAAAATATCATATATCAAGTTGATGTCGGACATTATTTCACAGTTACATAATGTCCAGTAAGAATGGACAATATCTCATGATGGAGGACACAATTTCATTATGAAATAATGTCCAGGACACTATTTCATTATAAAATAATGTCCATGGACAATATTTCATATGATATTTTGTCTGGAGGACATTATTTCATGGAGGACACTATTTTATGTTACACAATAACCTTCCAAAATAGTTAGACTTCATCAAGGAGCAACTCCCAAGGCAATCCCTTGGTTTTAGATTAGGATTTACCTTTTCATCCTTCAAGGTATAACCACTCCATCCGCCATGTCTGTTGTTGATGCAAGACCATTCAAATACATAACTTGTCGGCTATATAGGATGTACATTTGTGCCACATGCAGAGAGATAAAGCTACCCTCCTTACACAGTAAGAACCAAAGTAGCAGTTCCTAAGGAGAAATTGCTTGTTATAACTGGCCATTGGTGCCTATAAAAAGAAAACAAATTCTACCCTATTGATTATATCATGTACTGGGTGTTATTTTTGTGATTCAGTTTGTAGATATTTCGGTATAAATTTCATGTATAAATTCATTAATTTATGTTTGCTTATATGACAATAACAAAAAATTAAGTGGTCACTTTTTATAATTATGACAGTATTACTTTGAATGTGATGAAATAAAATTAGAATAACTTCTTAATATTGAAAAAAGGAAATATAACCATGGGAAAATTTCTTCAATCAAAATAGAAAATGGATCAATGTCATCTAAAAACATTGTTCCCAATAATAATTGCATTTAATTAATAGGATTTAAAATTTCACTTTTAAATCCCTTATCGCATGGGCTCAGATAACTTGGTCCGTTATCACGCTTTGGTCAATTGTTTTAATTTTGGTAATTCTTCAGATTATCGATTTCTTATTGATTGAATTACCCACAATCCTTTTTTGTCTTGCTGAGATTTGAAGAAGACGACCAAAATTCACGGAGTCTATCTACTTCAAAAACCCACCCTCCCTTGCCCTTACTTTTGGAGGGATACTGCTCTTTGTTTATGTATTTGCAGGTTGATGTGTGTATATGTCAGAGTGTGCGGTTCCGGCTGTAGGACCAGAAAAAGCCCTTTTCATGCACAACTTGTGAAGACGTTTGGAGAATCTGCATGATTGGAAATTGGAGAAACAGCCATTTTGATACTTTCCGTCATTCTAGTCCTTACTTCATGTGTAGTTGTGAACTTAGTTTCTTGAAGTACTGTACCATCTTCCAGTCTGGATTTTTTAACTGTGATGGCTAATTTTCGGTTCACTTTGATACTATAATTTCAGTTGAGAGACTTTTAATTCTGGCTGATTTCGCTTGTTTACTTCTATGATAGCATTAGCCTCTGATTTCCAGGGTTAATCGCTTATCTAATATTTGCCCGTTCACTATATGATCTGCCACCTTACACATTTTCGGCAATCATCATATGACAATTAGACAAATACAGATTGCAACTTATTTAGTACATTTCATCTGCAATTATTCACATATATACATTTGATAACATATTTTCGGTTAATAGACTTGTTTACTTCTATGATAGCATTAGCCTCTGAATTCCAGGGTTAATCGCTTATCTAAAATTTGCCCATGCACTAGATGATCTGCCACCTTACACATTTTCGGCGATCATCATGACATTTCAACTTATTTAGTACATTTCCTCTCATATGCAATTTTTGCACATATGTACATTGCATCTCATCTGCAATTTATTACATATGTACATTTATATATATTAATAAATGCTGTGGCCATTTGTTGCCAATCATACTTGGTTTCTTTTTATTTGAGCCTCAGAGATAATTTAGCTTGATGTTTGATGTATTTATCTACATAAATGTGTCAGAAGTGTGACAAATATGCAATGTTACTGTTTTCATTTGATTATTTCTAGATTATACAACCACTGATCATATCAACTTTTCTTATATTTATAAAGGCATATTATATAAATAATTAATTTACAACTTATTAACTTCATCAGATCATATTGTTCATGCTTGTGTGAAAGTTTTAATAAAGTAGATTTTCTAAAATATACAATAAAAAAAGTGTTTCTTATATGATTATATTTTAACTGCATTCTCATATAAATTTGGTGTCAAAATATGCCTTTCTCATATCATTATCAAATGATAATACACTATTAATGTTTTTTAGCATACCCAAAACAAAATTATATGCAGACTCAGTACCTCTGTAGACTGCAGAACTGTACATTTCTTATAATTCTGTATTTGTTACAATACAATTTCATCATTTTGTTGCTAATTAAAGTTGTGGGGGAATTTGTCTTCATTTATTGTGCTGACCAAATGTATATAGTTTTAACCTTTGATTATTGTATATATGTTAAACTTTATGTATAACTAAATTTGATACGGTGCTCGGCCAATAATCTTCAGTAGTGAATGATGACAAAAAATGTAAAGAAGAAGACCAGCTGAACTAAAAAATATATCATATTGACACTATTTTAGGACCAAAATTATGTCAATTTGTCCGATTTGAAATTTCACCATGCATGTAGGCCTACTCGATTGATTATGTACTTACCAGTAAGATATGGTTCCACTATGAGTATGATATCCCGAGAATTCTTCAAAAACATCACTCATTCGCTAGACAGTTTTATTTAAAAGTATTGTGCCCTGATCATGAGGCCTTTAATTAATCCTAGGAGCCCGGTGTCCTATAATTATTAGCTACCATAATTATTAGCTACTTTTTGACGTTCGGAACGAGATTTTGGTAAACCCCAAAGGTATTCCAAATGATAGCCATGAAAATTAGCTACCTTAATACATTAAAAATACTATTCCAGTTATTCCCCTTTTACCATGTTTTGATAGATTCTTGGTAATTAGTATTTTTGAACAAAAAAAGGGGGGGTAGGGTGGATGTAGGCGAGGAAATCTATTTAATTAGATAGATCTATCCCAGAAATGGATAGCAAACTCCTATTCATTCCATTTACATCAAGGATTTGTATATATAAAGCCTTGTTTACATGGAGCGTGACATTTTCCATGAAAATAGGCTACCTTACATCTGTTCAATGTATGACACAGGTTTCAAAGTGCTTTGTAAGTTACAAAAAAGGGTGCACTCGACTGCAACCGCATGTGATAAAGTTTACCAGTTGCTTGCCGTGGTCGGTGGTTCTCTCCGGGTACTCCGGCTTCTTCCACCACTAAAACTGGTCGCCATGATATAGCTGAAATATTGCTGAAAGTGGCGTTAAACAATATATCAATCAATCCCCCCCCCAAATCAACAAAGTAACACGGTTAGAAATAATAAAATTGTGATTAATAATTAATATATACAAGAAGTATAATACAATTAAAATACGTTTTTTCATGAAATTTAAATTCCGACTTGGAACAAATGAATTTCCATTATCAGATGTGATCTTATTAAGTTAAAGAATAATTTGTATAGTTTGAACATCAAATAAATATTAAATTCTACCATAAATAGTCCACCAATCTGTTTTTAATACAAAAATGTAGAGGACGTTTAGTCCTCATTACTATAGACCACCCCGGTAGACCCCAGGTAGACTACATACTGATGCTCTCTCTATTTCTCGCGTCGGTCTCGCGTCTATACTAATCACGAGACTTGCGGATGTTGGGGCGCCATTTAAATCCGGATGTGTTTATATTGTATCCTGCTAGGTGGCATTACCATCTCGTAACTTCGTACCCAAATGGTTTCGTAACTTCATATCCATATCGTAACATTTCGTACCTTTTTCGAAACTTTTCGTAACTTTGAGCTTTTTCATTTATCTATAGATATATGGTATTTTCAAACTTCTCAGTGACATCATAAGCAAGCTGGGTGATGTCAATCGACCTTCCTCTTTGATAATATAGAATTATCTGTTAAGAATAGACTCTTACCCATGGAACGAACAGTTTTAGTACGAGCTCTCGAGCCATTGGTGCTCGCATAACTTCGTAGTGGACCCTAACCCCTGTTTGCCTAGCGATCTCCGCTCCTGGGAGCTTTGCTCCCATATTAAATAATAACTAACACAGTGTAAAGGGTACTCTAGATTCCACATGACAGTGTTTAATGGTAAACATATTAGGTATATATAATATAATACACATGTACAGTGTACTGTAAATAAACACAGCACTTTTTTCCAGATAACTTAACCTTCCCATTGTTATCCCATCCTTAATTTCCCCTTCCCCATCCCCCACTACCCTAATCCTTCCCACTACCCTTATCCTTTACCCCATCCTTCCCTTTCCCCCTTAACCCTTCCCTACCCTTTCTCCATCACCCTTAACCCTTAACCCTTAACCCTTCCCCATTCCTTATCCCTTCCCTTAATCCTTCCCCCATTCCCTTTCCATATCCCATTCCCTTTCCATATCCCTTCCCCCTTAACCCATCCCCCTCCCC
>MJUT01054794.1:788728-827007 GCA_002080005.1 Gigantidas platifrons
CCTATCCTCATCCCTATCCCCCTAGACCCTTTCCTTTCCACACACCCATAGACCCTTTCCTTTCCACCTCAACATCTATGAGGAACTGGAATTGCAAATACCCTGCCTCGGATAATCCTCATTGGCTATATGGTACTGCGCTAAGGAATAAAAATGTAATACATAATATTATAAAATTCATGATATTGAAAAGAAGAGGTAAACGTGGCAAACCATTTTAGCAAAGAAACTATTATTTAAAAGGCCATTAAAACGGAAATTTGTTTAATATGTTTAGGTTGTCAGTATTGATTTTGTTCATATTTCAACTTTTGACAAAGATTTCTTGAAAAAATGCTAAACTAGAATTTTCGAAATAAGGGTAGTGTGGGAAGGGCAGTAATTATTTTATTAATAGGTATACAATCATGTACATGTACTGTCTTTTCTTTGCTGTAGGGCATGTATACAGTTAGTTAATTTATACTCACTTGATAATATTAACATAAATTAAATTATGTTCTAATTCACGCTGTTCAAACGAACATAAAGAATGTATGTACTTAATTTGTGCAATTTTCTGAATAAAATCATTCTCAATATGTAAATTGATAAACAAAATCTTCTTTTGTTATACCTTTTTATGTAAACTGTTAAAAATCAACAATACGTAGTAGATGTTGAAAGGCGCAGTGACCATTTATTATCATATAATACATAACATCACATTACTATCATCACAAAGTTCATTTTGACAGTTTTAAATATATTTTAAAAAAAAAGTTCATTTTGACATCATTTATCACACATAAAAGTTCATTTAAACACAATCAATCAGCATCATCCGAAAGTCAGACTATTATCTATCTAAAGATAATTTCAAAATTAATATACAACATTAATGCAAAGGAAAAAACAAAACAAAGCAAAAACTAGATCATAAATAAATTGAAATATATCAATATACATTCAGAGATAATCGTGGGTCTGCTCGATGTGGTCACTGCCCAATCCTCGATAAAGAAAAATACTGATGCACGCTCTTTAAATACCCTGACAACTTGAAAAACCGATTAAATCTATTATTATTCAGTACCTTGAATAATTCGAAAATTAATACACCGCACTGTACATAAATATATAGCTAATTCTCTTGCAGTATGAAAAGGTAAATACCGGTATATTGCAAACATTTCTGAAATAAGATGGAAATTATGGATGCTTATGTTCAGTTTGTGATTTCATGGATTATTACTATACTTTTCTTGAATGGAGCCAAGTGCGAGATTGATACACGCACTTTTATCGTTAATTTGATACTTATTCAGCGGACATTCACGAAAAAATGGAAAAAGGTACACATTGTTGGTTAAAGACAAATGATACTAAGATGTAAATTTTAATAGTGTAAATTAATAATGACATTCACGAAAAAATGGAAAAAGGTACACATTGTTGGTTAAAAACAAATGATACAAAGATGTAAATTTTAATAGTGTAAATTAATAATGACAATGTCCAGCATAATCAGCTAGTGATATTAATGAGGTCAGATTTCTGTCATTCTGTACCGACTGTAGAGAATCATAAATAAGATCTTTGGCCTAGAACTTTTCACTTTTATACCAACACTTACGTGATCTTTTTGATTGCAGTATTCATTATTTTTGTCATAAGTGAATTAGTCACCCCCCTTTCATGCAGGTTAATTTTAAAAGGAACATAATCAGTTAACTGACTAAAAAGATGAAAACAATTAAAAAAAAAATGTGATGCATTATAAAAATGTATGCAAATGAGTAAATGATTTATTTTTAGAATTCACAACTATGTCATGTCATTTGTTTTCTTTATAGCAAGTGAACACATACAATTAACTGTAGGCCAAGTACCTACTGACACCAATTATAGTTATTCTCTATACCAAGTATTAGTCTTTCCCCAGTTATAGTTATTCTCTAAGCCAAGTATTGGTCTGACATCAGCTATAGTTATTCTCTACACCAAGTATTGGTCCGATACCAATTATAGTTATTCTCTAAGCTAAGTATTGGTCTGATACCAATTGTAGTTATTCTCTACATCAAGTATTGGTCTGATACCAATTGTAGTTATTCTCTAAACAAGCATTGGTCTGATACCAGTAATAGTTATTCTCTACACCAAGTATTGGTCTGGCACTAGTTATAGTTATTCTTTAAGCCAACTATTAGTCTGATACCACTTATAGTTATTCTCAAGAGAAGACTTCATAAGTTTACAACTTGTGTCTTATCCATTTGTCTTGTTTTGTATGACAATAAAATATGTTTAAAGTAGTTATTCTCTACACCAAGTATTGGCCTGATACCAATTGGAGTTATTCTCTACACCAAGTATTGGTCTGACATCAGATATAGTTAATCTCTAGTATTGGTCTAACACCAGTCACCACTTATATTTATTCTCTACACCAAGTAAAGATGGTCGAATTGTCACTTGGAAGATGTGATTACAAATTACATGGACCTATCATCACATTACGATAGTGTGAAATGCTATAAATTATTATTATTATTTACAATATTTATATAGCGCATGATAAAAAAATCATACAATAAAACTGAACATAGAATACATGTATAACAACAAAATAATTAACTAAAATAGAAATATTTTTCTTAAAGGAATTCGAGAAATTAACAATGATTTACCAAGAGATGAGCTTACTTTATCACTTGACAATGAAATTCTCAACGATGATAAAAATAAATAATGTTTTTGCAGCTTCTAAACTTCATTCAAGACACATGTCGTTTCACCTTAAATTGACTACTGTTTGATAAGGTGTTTTGATGTTTTAATTGTTTAACGTTCGCGACTGACCTCGAAAGCTTATTTCTATTGTTCTTTATTTTCTTTTTTCTTTTTGTTTACAACAGTATGCGATAATGGAGAACTCATCTTTAATACAATATAATAATACATAAAGTGAACTAAAAGTACTTACTTTTTCCGAAATAATGTCTTATTAATCCAATAACTAACAACACGTGCTACTATATATGTCCCAGGTTTTTTTTATACTCGGGTCTGTTTGATTGGTTACTTTTAAAATCATAATAAGCAATTCTAAAAAGATAAGTTTTAACATTTTTCCTAAGAATTTCACTGGAATGTTCATTTCGGATTTCACTACTAGCAGGTTATTTCAAAGTGTGGAAGCTGTCTTGTCAAATCGTTTACCACCATACGTTTTTGTCCTTACACGTGATTGTTGAATCATTATGGCGTTCTCTTACCGTAGCGACCTTAATTTATGGTTGATAAAAATTGACAAGTTTCCTAAGATATATACAATAATATTTGTATTGGAGATCATATACCGCACCGGAAGCCAGTGAAGAGACATGATAACTGATGTAATACCGTACCTTATACCGCCAAATCTTTAACCGTCCTTATGGACAACCTCCGCTCGGAGTGTTTCCCTCCACCATTCTGAATTACTTCTGGATTTCAGGTCGATATTAAAAATAACTTTTGTCGGATGACAGTATTAAAAATATAAAATCTTATTAATTAAAATGGTTGCAGTTCAATTTATCTGCTTGTTATATGTACATTGTAAAAGGTAAAATGTAAAATAGCAGAGACCATCACCATACCGTATTTAAATCTAGTTACATAATTATTGTACATTCTGGTCAAGCGTGGAATATCCCACACCAACCCTACTCATTCAATATTGTAAAGTCAAACATCATCACTACTATTTCAAATGTTATCAACCATAATGTCTCCTCATACTGTCATTTTCATTTCCTTTTCTTAATTGATCTGATGCGAACACTGTGTAGTGCATAACACATTTTTCTTGAGAGATGTTCAATGGTTCTTTCTAGATCCTTATTATATTTGAACCATCTGTGATTTTCATGATTATATAATTTTGTACAGTCTAAAATAAGTTGTAGGCAAAAGACAGATGGCAAATCCAATAGTTGTTTAGAGAATGTTCCCTGCAGTATATCTGCCAATTCATTTAAAAATGGCGCTCTGACACATTGTAAGATTTTACATCTTAGAATAAAATGCTCAATATCTTCATCTTCTTCACTACATAGCTCACATATCCTTGTATTTGTTGTTCTAAATTTTGCAGCTCTCACTTGAAGTGCCGGTGACTAATTTGAGCTTAACCGCAATGCGCACTGCTTCTACTGATGGATCAGTGGTGTTATCACTCTGTATCAAATGATGGACTTTATTTGGTTGAAATACATCGCAGTTCATATAGTTGAAAGAATTATACATGTTGGAATTTTCTAAAATTGCTGTTTTCCAATGTAATGTGATCATGCCACCGGTGATCAATCTAGCTGCTGTGTTTTGATCACGCTGTAGCTTCGAGATTATGTTGAGTATTTACTCTATACAACAAAGCGTTGCCATAATCCACACGTGACGCTATAAGTGAGCAAACTAATGTTTTGCACGCATCTTCTGTGATGTACGATCGATTACGTCCGATATTGCGAATTTGAAAGTAGCATGACTTTGTAATAATGTAATTATATAGATAGATAGATTTATTTGATTAAATATCAACAGCAAACATTACAAATACAGTAAACATACAATTTATAAGACAATGTAAAACAATGCAAAGTATTAAAATATCATAAGACATACCATATACAAAACGGTCTACCTTTTATGATTTACTGATACAAATTTAAAAATCATGTACATGAATTCCAATACTACATGAATCATTGAAAAGTAAGAGCAAAAAAGTTGATATTTAATCAGGATAGCCCATGAAAGCCGTATGGCTTATTTCCAATGGGGTCCCATTTGGCACTCATCTTACTTAACTCTGACTAAAAAACCAAAAAGATTTCATGACTTTGGCAGGTTTTTATCATTGAAACTATAAGTTAGAAAAATATGTCAATTTGTTCGAAATTTGTCAGATAAAAATTGCTTAACACCAATTTTAAAAGCATTCGTATTTTTTATACTTTTTAAACTATTTGGCAAAAAGTTCCAATCCTTTATTGCATTATAATAAAAATTAAATATTTGTTGACCTATTACAGATGGTACCCAAAAATTAAACTCGCTAGATCTTGTATACTGTTGATGGCAGTCCTTAATTTTTGTAAAGTTATATTTCATGTAAGACGGGCTTTTGTTATAAAATATCTTATGAACATGGTTCAGCCGAAGTTGTTTCACTCTGTTTTCTACATTTAATAAACCAACACTATCCAAAACATTAGAATCTATACTGGTTCTGGAACCCATGTTCTTTATAAATCTAATACATTTGTTTTGTAAAACCTGTAATTTATGTTGTAATTTTTTACATATAATTGCACTTGCTTGTTTTTGCATGCATAATGTCCTGTCGAAAAATATGCCGAGGTTTTTAATAAAGGAAGAATTGATTACTATGATACTATAGTTCCGTCGAAAGAGGGACAACATTCTGAAAATTCCTTCTCACGGTGTTTCGTGTTAATACAAGTTATGCTTTGTTGGGTACCTGTAAAGTGCGAAACGAAATAAAAACGGAACGAAACGAAATTGGCCGAAGCGAAACGAAATGAAACAAAACGGAACGAAATCAATCAATTTTAGGAAAAATTTTACGAAATGAAACAAAACCAAACGAAATCAATACTTTTTTTTTTAATGACAATTAAATTGTCATTTTAAAACCACAGGCACTCGACTAGATACGATAACGTAACCCTCATTCCGCTTGTCGTCCCCTTTTTTGTTTACGATATTTCACGGTTTGAATGGATTAATTCTGTTGGTAATCAATTTCTGCGGTGTGGGTCTAACACCCTTACTAGTTTTTTCCTAGTAAGGGTGTCAGTTGGATTCACACCGCAGAAATAGATCCCCAACAGTATTAACCAATCAAGAACAGAAGGACCTATTCGGGACTTCGGTATTGGGCCTTTTATTCTCGGGAATTCGGGATCCGGGAATTCCTATTTTCGGGATTTCGGGATCAGGCCCCCTCATGCCCCGTCCCCTCATTAAAACCGTGAAATATCGTAAAAAAAAAGGGGGGCGAGGTCCAGTGGTCGAGTGCCACTAGTAAGGGTGTTCGACCCACACCGCATAAATTGATTCCCATCAGAATTAACCCATTCAAACCGTGAAATGTCGTAGAGAAAAAAGGGAGAATGACGTCCGGTGTTGAAAAAGAGGGGGGGGGGGGTTTCGGGACTTCAAGATTGGGTTTTTTTAAGCTTGGGAATTCGGGATTAACACTTTTCGGGATCCGGGAATTCCTATTTCAGATTTCGGGACTTCGGATTTGCAGTTCAGGACTTCGGGATTCCCAGTTTTTAAGTTCGTGATTTCGGGATTAGACCCTCTCATGCCAGAAATTTTGTCCCAGCTTGACCCTAATGACAGGGTCAAATCAGTGATGGAGCTATCGACGAGAGGCTGCACGTGCTTTGTCAGTATCTGACTAACATTTAACAACATTGTCATAAAATGTAATACAAATAGCACGATACTTCAAAGGAACCTGTCAATTTATCGTATAAAGTTAACGGGAGGATGATGACTCGGTACACACTTGATTTGTCATTATAGGGTCGGGTTGTGACATATTTATTGCACTGGTTCTATATCGCTATCCACATGCTGTTGCCAACCCAGTCATAATTTATATTATCATTTCCTTAATTTCTTTCCTGAGAGGGCATTAGTTGTAGTTGTACTAGTTAACGGCCGTCTTTCCTTCCGTCCCGTTTTGGTCTCCGTTCGATAACTTCAGTTTTACTTAACTGATTCATTTGAAATTTGGATATGTTGTTAGAAACACTTAAAGATAGGTCAAGATCGATTTTGACGGGATTCGCCCCTGACATCTCGGAGTTATGCCCCTTTATAAAGGGTACCTGTAAAATGCGAAACGAAATCGAAACGAAACGAACCGAAACGAAATAAATCGAAACGAAATTCACCGAAACGAAACGAAATTTACCGAAACGAAACGAAATCGAAACGAAACGAAATAAATCGAAACGAAACGAAACGTAATAATACAAAATGAAATAAAATTAATCTATTTTAACGAAACAATTTCTTGGGGAATTACAAGAAAAAAAAAATGAAAAAAAAATAGAGAAAGTATCATTTAAGCGTAGAAAAAGATAGTTCATTGTTTTCCGACCAGGTTATATTAAAAAAATCGTTCTTCATCTAGCAATGACGAACTGATTGATTCATCGATTGTTGACTGCTAAACGCAACATCAGTGATATTTCAGCTATACTGTGCCGAATGACGAAATGAAAATGACTGTTACGCGGGGGATAACTTCCTTTATACATGTTGATGTTCTATTTTTGATCAACTGTATGAAAAAGGGCATAGGCTTTTGCTTGGATTACTCTTAAAAAATTCGGACTTAAAGAGGCTTTAGTTAGACAACAGTCTGAGATGAGGTATAAAATTGGCATCAGAATCAGTCTGTAAAGGGGTCGGGGCTCAGCGGCCCCAGAAGAACACCCCCACCTTTTTGTAAGGTAGATCGGGGACTGTTACTTGAGAATGCTTAATAGTGCCGCTTCGAAATAATTGGAAAATTTAATAAGCCATGTCAATGTCGAAGCACTGACTACTGGGTGGATGATACTCTCGGAGCTTAATATACCACCAGCAGAGGTATCGCCTCAGTTATAGTAATGAAAACATAGATATTCAATTATTTATTATATGTATTTTTTTTTTTCAGTTTTTGCCTGTGAATTTTTTTTCGTTGTTTTCTTACAGTTTACCCTTTGCTAACGATGAGATAAACAACATATATTCATATTCAAATATGCAACAAATTATGGCTTCTATTATTATAAGAAAGACTGTCGAGATAAAAAGACATTTTAAATCAGTCACGGACCAATCTGGCAAAAATTAAACAGTATACTGCACAACACGATACACTCATCTTACAAAACTACGTGTTAAATTTCTTTTTTAAGACTTAGGGACCGACCATGTAACTTAAAGAGGGGAGGGGACATGCACATAGGAAGGGGCTGCGATGAGTGCGAGCGCCCCATCCCCCTTAATTTTGGCAAGAAGTAAAAAAGAATCAAGTTCAGACACAATACTTGGGAATTTTACGTCTAGATATGAATTGAAAGCCGAATGTTTTAAGAATAATCCAAGCAAAAACCTATACTCCTTTTCAGACAGTTGTGACAAAAAGTATACCCCATTCCAGACATGTGCCAGACAGATAATCAAAAATAGGACCCCGATTGTTAGAATATCACCATGTACATGTATAAAGGAAGTTATCCCCCACGTAACAGTCATTTTCATTTCGACATTCGGCACAGTATATGGAATATCACTGATGTGGCGTTTAGCAGTCAACAATCGATGAATCACTAATTTCGTCATTGTTAGATGAAGAACGATTTTTATATAACCTGGTCGGAAAACAATGAACTATCTTTTTCTACGCTTAAATGATACTTTCACTATTTTTTTCATTTAAATTTTGTCTTGTCTTTCCCCAAGAAATTGTTTCGTTAAAATGTGTTCATTTTATGTCATTTTGTATTATTCCGTTTCGGTAAATTTCGTTTCGTTTCGGTGAATTTCGTTTCGATTTATTTCGTTTCGGTTCGTTTCGTTTCGTTTCGATTTCGTTTCGCATTTTACAGGTACCCCTTTATAAAATCCGAAACAGTAAAATTTCAGGTTTCCGTTCCATTACTTGACTTTGATTCTGATACGGCATATTTTAATCTTTGGGATATGGAATATTTTGAAATTGTTTAGGGATGTTTAATGTGAAATTTTTATGGTTATCGAATATCCCCGTACAGAAATCGATAGCCGTAGCTTGCATTTGAAATATAAATTTTAACAAGCATGCTTAAAACTCATGCAATGTTTTCATGAGCTTGCATTAAAGTTGTGATGAAGAGACAAATTAGATCTTCAGAAGAGCATAGAAATGTACTTCTAGCATTACTTTTTCAATTTTTTGTCCCGGAATGTCGACAATTTCTATTGAGTCTGTATTTCGGTTGTTTGATATACTGCATGTATGTGACGGTATAAGTTTCTTTGATTGTTTTTACTCGCCGTAATGTAGTCATTACGCGCTGACGCTGTTGGGATCTATTTCTGCGGTGTGAATCCAACTGACACCCTTACCAGTTTTTTCCTAGTAAGGGTGTTAGACCCACACCGCAGAAATTGATTACCAACAGAATTAATCCATTCAAACCGTGAAAGATCGTAAGCAAAAAAGGGGACGAAGTGGTCGAGTGCCTGTGGTTTTAAAATGACAATTTAATTGTCATTTAAAAAAAGTATTGATTTCGTTTGGTTTTGTTTCATTTCGTAAAATTTTTCGTAAAGTTGATTGATTTCGTTTCGTTTTGTTTCATTTCGTTTCGTTTCGTTTTATTTCGTTTCGTTTCGGCCAATTTCGTTTCGTTTCGTTCCGTTTTTATTTCGTTTCGTACTTTACAGGTACCCTGCTTTGTTCTGGTTTAATCTGAACATAGTTAAGCTCATCCACACACTAACGTCTGATAAACAAGTCTCCAGGCGTCTGGATATATTTTCCCAGTTATCAAGTGGTTTAATTACATGCTACACTTGGGTGTCATCGCCATAACTCTGATGACTAAAATTATGGCGTCTGTAACTTTCACTGATTGGTTTTGCAAAAATACACTTACAGGGCCCTAAGACAGAACTTTGCCACACGCTGCGTTGAAGTTGCATTGCATTTGACACTACTGAACCAACAGCGACACGTTGAGTTCGGTCATTCAAATAGGACTTCATCCACATCAAAGCTGTGCAATGTCGTCTTAACAGCACTATAGACCCCAGGCAAAACAGTGCACTGGGACCCTACCTACACAACCACTCACAGGAATAAAAATATAAATGGTCGATAAAATTAATCGTATATTTATTGTATTGGTACGTTCAATAGTTTATTGCTTAAACATTAAATAACATGCCATAAACAACATCCCTAGATTAGCATGGGACCCCTATGCTCGTCGGGATGCCGGGGCCTGGGTGGCTCAGTGAGTTAGGTCGTTGGATCTAACAACTCATACAACCCTTTCACCAATACGGCGTGGGTTCGCGCCCGACTTTGTAAATTACAAAAAAGGGTGCACTTGACTCGCAGCCGCAAGTGATAAAGTTTACCAGTTGCTTGCCCATGGTCGGTGGTTCTCTCCGGGTACTCCGGCTTCCTCCACCACTAAAACTGGTCGCCATGATATAGCTGAACTATTGTTGAAATTTGCGTTAAAACACAACAATTTAATCAATCAACAAGAAGAAATATATTCTCTGTATAATTTTGTCACAGATAATTTTAAAGAGTATGATTTAGATAGTGAATATTGCCTTATTATATATACATACAATGTAAATATTTTGTATGTGAAAGTGGAGACATATCTGATAGAAGCGGTGCCTATATCATTCTTTTAAAATTAAAAACTATTTTGTTCACTTTGAGCTAACATAATATTGGCCGAAATACACATACTTCAAAATGTCGAAATGAAGATTATCAGTTTTACAGTAACCGTACGCAGTGCGGTCTGATGTATGGGCACAATGGGCAGTTGCCCGGTGGTCCCACGAGCAAACGAACCCCATACTAATCTATGTATGTTGTATACGGCATGATTTTTAATGCTTAAACGCTGATTTTGTTGGAAGTACCAATACAAGAAATATATGTTTAATTTTATCGACCATTTACAGTTTTATTTCTGTGAGTGTTTGTATAGATAGGGGCCTCAGTGCACTACGTTGACCGTGGTCTATATTGCTGAAAAGACGGCCCTGACCGTATGTCATTCATCATAAATTTACACTTCATGAACATGTATCGGCTGTACATAGCATGGCATAGGCCAATATTGCTTATGTATGCTGGTTGTATTAATTGATATTTTCGTAATAAAACTCTTTTCTTATGACTTAAAAGACCATATTTTCATTTTACAGACACCGGCGTCTACTACCCCCTTTTAAATATTTTTTATTGTTGGCTTTCTGATACTGTTACTATAGTCACAAAACTGGCATTGCCCATAAGTTCATTCTAATGGCATGGACCCTTGGTACTTCAAGTAGTCATACTATTTCTTTATTTTAAGATACATTTTATTTCCTCCTCAATTGTTAGAGGGATCAATACATACCTAAGACTATGGCTCTAAACTAGTGGTGAACACATTAATGCTATTTTTTTTCTCATCTTTTTGTTATCTTATAAAACAATTGTAATAAATGCTCATATTGTATATGTATATGCCCCCCTGTGGGCCCTTGATTGGTGAATCAATAAACCGTATACTTATACTTATAATGGTTGATACCACGTACCGCGTTACAGTAATACTTAGCCTTCAATGGTTTGCACTGTTCCTAGTCCAACAATAAAAGAATCCATACTTTTTTCTCGTAATTTTCTATTCTACTTCATGTAAATGTCCAGTGGATGTCATAGCCTATTTCAAGTAGTCATACTATTTCTTTATTTAAGATACATTTTATTTCCTCCTCAATTGTTAGAGGGATCAATACACACCTAAGACTATGGCTCTAAACTAGGGGTGAAAACATTAGTGCTATTTTTGTTCTCATCTTTTTGTTATGTAATAAAACAATTGTAATAAATGCTGGTATTGTATATGTATATGCCCCCTGACCCTGTGGGCCCTTGCTTGGTGAATCAATAAACTTATACTTATACTTATAATGGTTCATACCACCGCGTTACAGTAATAGATAGCCTTCAATGGTTTGCACTGTTCCTAGTCCAACAATAAAAGAATCCATACTTTTTTCTCGTAATTTTCTATTCTACTTCATGTAAATGTCCAGTGGATGTCATAGGGGATATAAAGGTATTTTTGCCATTAATTTCAAATACTTCCCTCCTCTCTATATAGGCCGCGCAATGCCTACTCATATTAAGGGAGATCAATCCTATAAGTTTATGCTACGAGTAGCTAATTTTCATAGGTAACTAATATTTATAGCTCCGCCGTATGAAAATTAGCTACAAATTTTACGACACCGGAATTTGTTCCGCCATTACATGAGTTACTTCCCTTTCCTTTAATGCATCATGGGAACAAATCAATAGCATCGAACTTTTGTGTTTTTCTTGCTTTGGAAATAAATAAATTATCACGAAACATTTTCTTCCATCGGTCACGTAGGATCGAAAGTCGACAAGTGAATGATTTTACTACAAATAAATGTTTCTGCACAAATGCAGGATGACATAATAGGAAAATATTCTTAACAAATCAGTCGGGAAAGCCGAGAAAACTAAATAAAATAAATGTCTATATAATTTAACTAGAGCGACGATACAGTACACTTACAATCTCTGTTGAGAAGTGAATGCCTAATGATCATTTCGGTATGCCATATGTAATTAGTTTTTTCAGAATTATATGGAAAATTGTCGTAGAAATATTTGAAGCACAATTTTTTTTTTTACCGAGATCGTGTAATGGATTTGTACACTCCTTTTATGTGTGTCTTCTTCCACGTTCGCGCTCGATCTATATAAGCAAGAACAACCGTCATTCGTAGTTTGAATCTCACAGTGAAAGGATGGCAGCTAAGAATTTATTATTTTTACGATTATTATTAATGTTGATATATGTAAATAATAATGTTGATACACAAAATGTTGATAAATGTAACGCTCATTTTTGTCCATTGTTCTTATTTTCGATTCATTAAAACAAAAATGAAATTTGGCCACAAGTCTTGTGAAAAAAATCCAGATAGTTTCGCCCCGAATCCCTTTCGACAGCTATCCACAGGCTGACTTTTCACATAATGGTATACGTGCGTTCATATTTCTTTAGACTGACTTGCTGTCCAATGACAATGGCCTGCATGAGTGCGACCGGCTGTCCTTCGATTGACTTTTTGCCTAATGGCGAGGGCCTGTATCAGGGCGACCGGCTGTCGTCATGCTGTCTTGTTGCCTAATGGCGATGCGACAGTTTGAGTGCGGTCGGCTATCATTAGGCTGACCTTTTCACATAATAGTGATTGACCGGTGTAGATGCGATCATATTTCCTTAGACTGACTGATGGGCCTGCATGAGTGCGACCGACTGTCAATAGATTGACTTGTTGCCTAACGGCGAGGGCCTGTATAAGGGCGCCAGGCTGTCTTGTTGCCTATTGGTGATGTGACTGTCTGAGTGCGACCGGCTATCCTTGGGCTTACTTTTCACATAATGGTGAATGACCTGTATAGGTGCGAACATATTTCCTTAGGCTGACTTGTTGTCTAATGGCAATGGGCCTGCATGAGTGCGGCCGCTTGTGCTTAGATTGACTTGTTGACTAACGGCGAGGGCCTGTATCAGGGTGGCCGGATGTCTCCATGCTGTCTTGTTGCCTAGTGGCGATGGGGCTCTCTAAGTGCGACCGGCTATCCTTAGACTGACATTTTGCATAATGGTGATGGGCTTGTATAAGTGCCACCGGATTTCCGTGGGTTCGGTTGTTGGATAATGGCGATGGGCCAGTATGAGTGCAGCCAGCTGTCGTTAGGTGTATGTGTACAGCCGCATTGTTTTAGGCTGGTCTGTTGTCTAATGGCAATGGCCTGCATGAGTGTGACCGGCTGTCCTTCGATTTATTTGTTGCCTAACGGCGAGGGCCTGTATAAAGGCGTCCGGCTGTCGTCAGGCTGTCTTGTTGCCTAATGGCGATACGACTGTCTGAGTGCGTCCGTCTATCCATAGGCTGACTTTTCACATCATGGTGATTGACCGGTATAGGTGCGATCATGTTTCCTTAGGCTGACGTGTCTAATGGCAATGGGCCTGCATGAGTGCGGCCGACTGTCCTTAGACTGACTTGTTGACTAACGGCGAGGGCCTGTATCAGGGCGGCCGGCTGTCGCCAGGTTGTCTTGTTACCTATTGGCGATGGGACTGTCTACGTGCGGCCAGCTATCCTTAGGCTGACATTTTGCATAATGGTGATGGACTTGTATGAGTGCCACCGGATTTTTGTGGGCTCGGTTGTTGGATAATGGCGATGGGCCTGTATGAGTGCAGCCAGCTGTCCTTATGTTTACCTGTGTATGACGATGAACATGTACGAGTGCGACAAGTTGTCCATACGCTGACCTGTTGTGCATAGTGATGGGCATGTATGAGTGCGACGGACATGGACTCTTAACAGGAGACAGAGAAAAGGGAATGGATATCGTCAGACTGTGTCAGTGGTATCAACAATTGGAGATATGGACCCTTAATAGGAGATAGAGCACATTGATGGTTGAAGGCAGCAAATCATCAGCACGCAGTGCCTTGCTAGAAATTGTAACACATGCTGGTAATTTTCCTTTGTTCAGCATGTATGTGTACAGCCGTATTTCCTTAGGCTGACTTGCTGTCTAATGGCAATGGCCTGCATGAGTGCGACCGGCTGTCCTTCGATTGATTTGTTGCCCAACGGTGAGGGCCTGTATAAAGGCGGTAGGCTGTCGTCAGGCTGTCTTGTTGACTAATTGCGATGCGACTGTCTGAGTGCGGTCGGCTATCCGTAGGCTGACTTTTCACATAATAGTGATTGACCGGTATAGGTGCGATCATATTTCTTTAGGCTGACTTGTTGTCTAATGGCAATGGGCCTGCATGAGTGCGATCGGCTATCAATCGATTGATTTTTTTCCTAACGGCGATGGCCTGTATAAAGGCGACCGGCTGTGGCTGTCGTCAGGCTGTCTTGTTGCATAATGGCGATGTGACTGTCTGAGTGCGTCCGTCTATCCTTAGGCTGACTTTTCACATAATGGTGATTGACCTGTATAGGTGCGATCATATTTCCTTAGGCTGACATGTTGTCTAATGGCAATGGGCCTGCGTGAGTGCGGCCGGTTGTCCTTAGATTTATTTGTGACCGACGATGGCCAACAAAGTAAACAAATCTAAATCAGTTTATTGATGGTGTTTTATTTAATGGTGATCAATGTAACCATGGTGACTGGTCTTTCAAACTTAATTGTAATAGAGCATTTAATCCTACTTGTTTGCTTGGTTGTAAAAGAAGCAATCCCGATATTTTAATTTCATGTTCCGCTGTATCTATAGATGATGTCCTTTCATTAAATAATTCTAAGTTTGGTGATTTTGTTGGTCGCATCTACCCCACTGAACTTGAAATAAAGAATACCACAGATATAGCTAGGTCTGCTTCATATCTTGACTTACACCTCGTAACTGACAGTGAGGACCGGTTAAGAACGAAACTATACGACAAAAGAGATAAATTCAATTTTCCCATTGTGAACTTTCCATTTATATGTAGCAACATTCCAGAACTTGTGGTTTATATCAGGAATGCTTTGACATATGGTTTACTGCTAACAAAGAAGTTACTGGAACAAGGGTTCATATTAGATAACTTGAAGTCATCACTTCGAAAGTTTGACGGTCGCCACCATGACTTGGTTAAACGTTACGGAACATCAGTGTCATACATGTTCCACTTGTCGCGGGATCACTTCCCGATCATTTTATCCTTCAAGGCTTATCACCGTATTTGTAACTAGAGTAACAAGAGTGGAGCAGGAGTTGCTTACCCTTCCGGATTACCTGAGTTCACATCCGGGTTTAATGGGGTTCGTGTTGCTCGATCTTTAGTTTTCTGTTTTGTATATCGTTGTATATCATTTTGTCATTTTTCTTTCGGCCATTGTGTATTCTGTTCTTTTTCGATTTAGGGATTCTGATTACCCCTTTGGTATCTCCAAACTCTTCCTGACATAATAATAGAACCAAAAAAAAGTGTTACTTTGTGGATTATTTTGGAATTGTCTAAAAACGAGATTTCTGGTTTCCTATTGAAAACTAGGTTAGAATATTCATTCCAGATCTTGTACAGTAAATACTAGATCAATCTGATTAAAATCATATTCTCATCTTGATTTTAATCAGATTGATACTAGATGAAAAGTCTTTCCGCGTTCGAATATTTTTCTATCAGTATTTTTAAAATAAAATCTTTTTTTTATTATTATTCTTGTCAGGTAATTTTTTACTTGATTTCATCGGAAATTTTCAACATTAAAAGCTGAATTAAATATAGTTTCTTCTTCCTATAAGTTTCATATTATTTTATTTCTACTCAGTTTCTTTAGAACATGTTTATTTTTTTCATCAAATCGAATAATTTAGATTTACTGTTAGAAAAGATAGAAAATTGTGACCGTCCGTCGAGAATTTTGTGACTTTAAATTATAGTCTAATAGCTTGTAAGTAAAAGTTCGAAAGATTATATGAAAATATTAAAATAAACTAACCGGGTTTGAAACGGGGAATGTTTTGAAAATAAGTGGTTTTATATGAAATATACCAGGAAATACTTTTGATTCGTGAATGTATACCAGTGCCGTGAAAAAAATAATAATCACGAAGCTGGGGTTGCTCATAAATACTTTTTTATCCTGCAACTGGGATTATAGTCCCAGCCTGCAATCAGTACATTTGCTGTACAAATATGCTATACGAATAAATTTTTGCTTTATTCGTACGAGACGAATAAACTTTTCAGCCTACGAATAAACTTTCCTGGTACCTAGCTGTAGCTATGTACAGCGGAGGGCGCAGACAAGTATGATACTAATGTAACGCGGACCACGAAGAAGACGCCCTTGACAACATTTATGAAAGGCGAGGAATGACGCTTATTTCTGTCGTTTTTGTTTAAATCTGACAAGTTTTCCTACTTTTTTTACATTGCAGGATAAACACAATCGTTAAATATAAAATAATTTGTACTCGCTGCGAAACAGGCCTGAAAAGCTCGCTAATCTGCCTGTTTCTAAAGCTCGTACAAATAAATTTTATATTTACCGACAATGTACGTATATTGTATATTTTTCTCGCGCCCACATAAGTGTACATACTGCAGTGTGCCGCTTTATTAATCAACACTTTATACTGCTCTTTTAGCTGGTACTAGCAATATCAATAACGCAATAGAGATTGATGCGACTATAGTGATATAAAGGACAAGAAAGCAGTTTCAAAACATCTTTTCCAATCAAATTAGTTGTAACAAATTACATCGGTTTCGATGTAAACAAATGGCTTCGGGCACTGCCAAAAAATTAATATCAGTTGATTTTGAGGTTTTTGGGAAAGTTCAAGGTATTGTACATAGATACAGACAATATAAATACATTATCGGCAAATATAAAATTTATTCCTACGAGCTTTTCAGGACTGTTTCGCAGCGAGTGCAAATAAATTTTACATTGACCTATAAAAGGATAATTGACTAAATTGTGTTTATCCTGCAATGTCAAAAAGTACAAAAAAACGACTAAATTTTCTGAAAATAGCAGAAACAAGCGTCGTTCTAATCGCTTTCAATTATGTCCTCTTTGACGTCCGCGCTTAAACAAGTAGATTATCTACTGTTGTAGTCCGTTTGACTTCTATAAATCTTCAGAAAAAAATTCTTAAAAATCCAGTTTTCAAATCAACAATTTTTTTTCTAGATGTTTATTAATATATGATATATACGAAGTCTGACAATTAATTTCAAAATTTTTGATCCATTATTAAAAAAGTTGCCCATTAGGTCTCTATGTTAATTATATTTTCTAAAGTGTAAAAATCTGGATGGAGTACAAATATTTGATAGTGTAATAGCCATGAAAACAAAATAATAGACATCTGCTTTCAATGTATATTTCATTGTAACATGTGACATATTTCATTTAAATACCAAAAGGCTACTCATTAACTGACCATAGGTGATAGTCAATTGTTATTGATGTACTTTAATATTTAAATGTCCTATGTCACATGGTACAATGAAATATACATTGAAAGCACATGTCTATTATTTTGTTTTCATGGCTTGGCTATTACACTATCAAATATTTGTACTCACTCCATCCAGATTTTTACACTTTGGTAAATAATTAACATAGAGACCTATTGGGTATCTTTTTGAATAATTTGACCAAAAATTTTGAAATTAATTGTCAGAGTTCGTATATATCATATATTAATAAACATCTAGAAAAAAAATTGTTGATTTGAAACTGCATTTTTAAGAATTTTGTTCTGAAGATTTATAGAAGTCAAATGGACCCGTTTCTTACCGTCGCTTTACATGAATCCTGTACCAGAAAAGTTATTTATCAGCAAATTCCCGTTGATGTGTGCCGCTAATAAACTCTGGATCACTGAACAGACCTTGATCCACAAAAATATTAGGTCAGTTTGTAATTCCTATGCGCAAGTTTATATGTCAATCAGACGTAAAACATAGTATGATGTCACCGATTAAAAAAACAATAACTTCAGTTCTGAAGGCCTCGACAGACATTATTACAAATATCCCAGCTTGTCCTGTCAAACTCTCTTGAGATATTAGCAATAATGTCTGTCTTGACCTTCAAAATTGGCATAATCTTGTGCAGTGACAGTATGTAGCAAAATATTTATAGTCTATTAAGAAATAATTGTATTTGAATAGTTGCCAGCGTCAAGTGGGGATTTGAAGTCGAAAATGCAGCTTTATTTTGTGACGCGTAGCGGAGCCGGTAAAATGGATATTTGAGATTGTCAAATCCCTAATTGAAACCGGCAACTATTCAAATACAATACATTTATTTCTATTCGAATGCAAGACAATAAAATCTCTAGTGATATTAAAATTACAAAAAAAATTAAAATGCAGCGAAACTTCATCATTTACTTGGGCACATAGACTTCATTAAAACTTGTGAGGTCACATGAAACTTTCTACGCAGAACGTAAACTCTGAACGTTATTTCGCAAGATGTTTTCCTTCATGTTTCTATGTCCAAAAGAGGTAGGTATGCATACATTGTAAATATGTCTTATAATTATGTTGACTGTATATTAGTGTAAAGCGCTTAGAGTAGTTTTATGATTATATTATGCGCTATACAAATATGTTTTAATAATAATAATACATGTACTTCAATTCTTTTTATCATCAAAAGGAAACAAGATTGAATTGTTCTTTTTTGTAATATTTTTATATATGAAAGTAATTTTATCTCTATACTGCATTGCTTCAAAAACCATCAATCCATGGATACCATATAATTTCTTTCTTTTTTACAGGTGTTTTCTTCAGAAAGGTAGGGCTTGTTATTTTTTTTTAGACATAATTTTTCAGTGTCAATAAATGTTTTGAAATACAAATGAAATAAATGTATTGCATTTTAATTTAAGAGGACTTAAAATATTTCTCCAATTCTTAGTGCATTTAATCAGTTGGTTAAATTTTCATATTTTTAATCACAACTGTGGTTAAAATTCTGCATTACCGGTATATCCTCTCTTTTTTTCATATGGTGTTTAACGCCACTTTCAATAATATATCAGTTATATTGTAGCAGTCAGTTTTATTGATGGAGGAAAACAGAGTACCTGGGGAAAACCACCGACCTGTTGCAAGTCATTGACTCTGGGAAATATCATACCCCTTAAAAATTAAATGGTCCGCTGTCCAGTATAAGAATATTCTGGCAAGTTTACAAATTGAAAATCAACAAAAATAGGTAAAACGTTGGTGCTAGGATTGTACATGGATGGGAAGTTTTTAAAATAAATGTGATATCATTATATATATTTATTGCTTTGTGTCTTATCATGTCTAACGGTAAATCTTGCACATATTTTTACTATTTTTTTCAGAATACACAGAAAACAGCTAAATTACATGGCATTGTTGGATGTGTAAAGAATACAGCAAGAGGAACTGTCCAAGGATCATGTCAAGGAATTGATACTAAAATTAAAATAATGTTAGTATTGTTAAATGTCATCTACAGAACAAGAAACATGGATTGAATCTATGAAAGTAACAGCATTATTGTTGAACCAGGGCCATCACGGTCGTGATCGTATGGTAGTTGAATTTATAACTACCTATGCAATCGGTGCCTATCACCACTAACGTTGTGAGTTTGAATCCCACTCGGGCAAGGTGTACTCAATACAATATATGTGATGAAGTTTGTCAGTGAATTGTGACAGGTTTGTTGTTTTCTCCGGTTTCTTCCACCAATAAAATTGACTGCTGCAATATACAAAATATAACTGAAATATTGTTGAAAGTGGCGTTAAACACCATAACACTAACCGCCATTGGTGAACCAAGTTAAATCTTATACATGTATATATAAATTAATATACAAAGAAGAGTTTGAAGATACCAATCATAATCTGTATAATATGATAATAGGTGTTACCTAACTTGGGACGAAGTCCAGTATATTTTTTTAAACAATATTAACTCGGATATATGGACCTATAATATTTTTTCAAAGTAGACCGAGGGTGGATCCAGATTTTCTTAAAAGAGAGGGCAAATAGTGGGACCCAGACCCAAATCTTCCGTCGTTTTTTTAAGTCCCGATCTAGGCACGAAACGACCAGGTTACGAAACGTTCGCATCCGATTTTCTGCACAGATTTAACCATGTATTGACTTCCGGTATGTCATTTCCGGTGCATGAAAATTTAGTCATTAATATATAGAAAAAAATTGCTATTTCTACCATAATTGGGACTTCGTCCCATATCAAAGAAGAACAGACAACACAATGGCCAAAAGGACAAACAACGATCTACAAAACATACACAAAATAAAGATTGAGTAACACAAACCCCAAACTGGGGTGAACTCGGGTGCTCCGGAAGGGTTAGCAGTTTCCGCTCCACGTCATGTTAATCTAGTTACAAAGCCGGTGATAAAATAGATAGATATTAAAAAAACAGAAACAGTCTTTACTAATTAAAATTTAGAGCATACAAATTAAGTGCAATCATCAAGCACGAACCACCCAATACCCACCAGTGACAGTGTATCAGTGTAAAATGAAATGTTGAATAACAGTTTTTATGGTGGTACCATACACTTCAGGTAAAATTTGATCTGCTCATTTAATTTTCTTATTTTTTTGGCAGTGTGTTTGAATATCAAAATTTTAGCATATTCCAACCAACAGACTCAGAGCTATAAATTCACTAGCCACATAGCAGCTTTTCTCTCTGTGGTTTTGATCACTGAGATGCTTGAAATCTGCATACAAACATCATATGATCAANGGGGCACCTCCCCTTGAATCCACCCCTGTTAATATATAAATTAATATAAGAAGAAGAGTTTGAAGATGACAATCAGAATCTGTATATCAAAGAAGAACAGACAACACAATGGCCAAAAGGACAAACAACGATCTACAAAACATACACAAAATAAAGATTGAGTAACACGAACCCCAAACTGGGGGTGAACTCAGGTGCTCCGGAAGGGTAAGCAGTTCCCGCTCCACGTCATGTTAATCTAGTTACAAAGCCGCTGATAAAATAGATAGATATTAAAAAACCAGAAACGGTCTTTACTAATTAAAATTTAGAGCATAAAGATTAAGTGCAATCATCAAGCATGAACCACCCAATACCCACCATTGACAGTGTATCAGTGTACAATGAAATGTTGAGTAACAATTTTTAAAGTAATACATTATATCTTTGTTTTCTTTACAGGAAAGAATGGTTGTCAAAAACAGGAAGTAAACATTCTAGAATTGATAAATGTGAATTCAAAAATGAAAGAACTATTCAGACATATGACTTTAAATCATTTGACATCATTAAGTAAAAACAGATGTGTATACTCCTTTACAAGTCAAAATTGTTGATTGTATATTATTATTTTGTGATGGCAACATCATATCAATATTTATTCAATATTATATATTTTTAATATAAAAAAAGTAAACAAACAAAAAATGTTTTCATTATAAGCAATCCAATTGCCTGAAAAAGGTCAATAACTGTATTTATCATATCATTATTATTATATTCATGACAAGGTCAATCACATGTGACCCGCAATGGGGTGTCCTCCGATCTCTCACATAATACCGTTGTGACACATCAGTAAAGGGGAGTAAGTGAGAGATCTTACTTTGATCAGATAATTGATCCACCTATTTTCATAAATAATGGGGGATGGGCATCATTGTACCATTTTTATAATAAACCACAATTTGCTATTGTCAATTGAAAGCTCAGGTTTGTATTAGGGGTGTTTAATGCAGCCTTTAACTATTGTTTCAGTTATATTATAGTTTATTGGTTGAGGAAGCAGGAGTATTGACCCTGCATTAGTCACTGCCAAAAAATTTTATGTAAGGTTTTAGCAAGTATAGTACACCTCGTTATAAACTGATTAAAAACGTACATAGTGGTTGTAAATCCTAGAATCCTACTAAATTTGTTTTAAATTATTTGGCTTTCTCATCTTTTGACTTGAAATGTCCCTTATGAAAGTAATTCACCAGTCAGTTTGTTATATCTGTCTGAACTTTCCTCCTCCCAAAAAGTCTGGCAGCCATAATAAAACTGAAAAATTGCTGGGAGACGATAAAACAGAGTTACTGTGACACTACATAATTCAGAGGGTATGATTAAAATGTTGATTCTGAGGAATGCTAAAGATCTGCGAGTACATACAATCAAAGTCCCTTTCCTCATGACATAGCATTAAAATATTTGACTTCCCTACACTTAATACAACTATTACTCTCTAAGCTAAAAGAGTGGACTGATTAAAAGAATTAGTTTAACATTGCTTCATAAAAAAGAATGGCCTATGTAGGTACAAGCATCTTGTTTTGGGTAGGGACACATCTATCTTGTAAAATAACATTCCTATTTTATCAGAAAATTCTTTGAACCTGATGTCAACAAAATGGGTTTTTGATTGACAACATACATGTACTTGTAATGTTTGGTGGACTTGTTTTTCTTGAGTCAGATTCCTGTGGGTACCAACTGTGTTTCTCCTTTTGCCAACTTGCTCCTTTATGCAGGAACTTTGCAAGAAAAACGAAAAGAAGTTAGTCCAGTCCTGTAATTTCATGTTGTGCTACTGGTATATATATTCTTTCATTGAACAAATCATAGTTTGGCAACTGCATGTGTATATTGATTACATATTTCACTTTGAACTTGAAATATAGGATACCAAAGATACAGCTAGGTCTGCTTATACCTGGCCCTAAGCCTAAATATTGACTAGGGATAATTGGGAACAGAGACGACTTCAATTTTCCTATTGTAAAATTTCCATTTGTATGTAGCAACATACATTTGTCGTAATCACATTCCGACAAATGTCACTAGTGGTGCAGGAATTGTTTACCCTTATGGAGCACCCGAGTTCATCTCCGGTTTTTAGTTGGGGTTGTGTTGTTCGATCTTTAGTCTTCTATGTAATGCTTTGTGGATCATTGTTTGGCCATTGTCATGGTATTGTCTGTCCTTCGATTTACGGAACCGGATTACCCCTTTGGCATCTTCAAACTTTTATTGGCAACTACAACCTGGAGGGTTAGGGTTATGGTGTTTAATGTCATTTTCAACAATATTTCAGTTATATCTTGGTGATCAGTTTTATTGGTGGAGGAAAACCGAGTACCCAGAGAAAACCACTGACCTGTCACAAGTCACTAACAAACTTTATCACATAATGTTGTATCGAATACACCTCGCCATAAGCAGGATTCGAACTCACAACTTTAGTGGTGATGGGCACTAATTGCATAGGTAGTTGTAAATCCAATTACCATATGATCACGACTACGACAGCCCCTGTAGGATATGGAAAAATCAATACTTTGGTACGTACATAACTACCTTGTGAACTGAAGGGTAAAACTTCCTGTACAGTCCTCACAATGATCACCATTCCTCCAGCCAGAGCAGTAAAACTTTGTTTGGATCAATGAATTTTTCAGTTTTTATTTAGATTTCCGTAAGGGGCAGTACCAGGTACTATTACCCGCCTAAAATGGTCTTTGGTATCTCCTGATTTCAAAGAGTGCTGTACATTGTATAAAAAGTACTGCCTGTAAATAGTGAACTACTGGTAGACTTGAAAAATACTGATGTATATATAATAAATCCAAGAATTTGATTCGGACCAGTAAGTTAAAATTTTCATTTCGAGGACTGTGGACATATCTATGAAGAGACTTGTGCACATAGCTATCTAGCTGGAATTTTTTATTCTTCAAAAGGCTGTTAATAAAACTATCATCCATTGTTCTTACAAAATTTATTTCACACGATTAGTTCTTACATTACAAATAATAAATACTTTTACAAATTGCAAGGCTGTACAGCAACAGCACTTTCAAAATCTTAAACAAATTTTGTCATGAAAAATATTGAAGTTAATAGATCTTTATGCATATACATGTACATGTAATAACAAACAAAAATAAATTCTCTAAAGAAACAAATTTATACCCAACTGAAATCAGCATAGATTGTATCTATTAATCTATTACTCTCTACATTTTTACATGTAATAATATCTTGCTTATTTTTCTATATCCACTTGCAGTGGAAGATACTTCTCTTTCTGAATATTAGGAATTCATTTGGATTACTAAAAGAAAAAATGATTTGCTAAGCTAATAAACTTTAAATGACAGTATTATCATTGCATCTCACGTAGCACTTGTTATTAATAATTTTCTTATTACGCAACAGGTATGCTAAAACAACTTTGCAAATCTGCATTCTTGATGTAAAAAGATTACAAAAATAAATCGCAAAATAGAGTTGTGCATATTCAATTTGAAAACACAACAAAAACAATTTCAAAAATTGCATTTTCATTTATTTCATGAATTTGAAAAATTAAACAAAAAAGTTTGAAAGCTTTATGAATGGTTTAAGAGTACCAGGATCATAATGTGAAAAAATTGACATATTTTACAAATAAAAAAGACACATGTGTCTTAGGTAACTTCAGTGGTAAATTGTTTTGTTTAGTTAATCAATATTTCATGTAGCAATTTATTAATAGATCACATCGGGGAAGGAATATAAAAAAAAGTATGTCTTGAACACTTAGTGGATGACAGATTATAATGACAAATGTTTAAAGATGAACATGTTGTGCCATGTAAATCTATACACCACCATCTATTTGATCACTTCTTCTTATCTTCCACACATTACCTGGAGAAAAAAAAGAAGATTATTATGAAATTATGAATCGGGGATGATTATGGATTGAAAATCAATGAAAAATAGTTGAAAACATCTACACCCCTTTCAAATTGTCTATTTTTGACCTGTTCTGACAGTGTCCAGCAACTCTGCAATTTCTATTTACACCACCCCTTTCAAATTGTCTATTTTTGACCTGTTCTGACAGTGTCCAGCAACTCTGCAATTCCTCTCCAGAGGAAAATAGCTGGAATCAGTTAAAAAACTTTTTTTTTTTTTATCCCCGATGAACTAGAATCTGATCAATTTTATACAGTAAATGAGACATGTACTTTCAAAATCGAACTGGCTACATTTATGAATTTCTAATTTGCCACATAATGGTATGCATAATTTTTTATGTACTATCCAAATACAGTGAACCTGTTCTAACCGAAGCTCCTTGTGACCATCTTTTGTGATCAGAATAGACATTGTATGTTAAGAAAGTTTAAACAGCGATGGTTAACAATTCTATCAATATCAACAAAACAAACAATCGNATCATAATGTGAAAAAATTGACATATTTCAAAAATAAAAAAGACACATGTGTCTTAAGGTAACTTCAGTGGTAAATTGTTTTGTTTAGTTAATCAATATTTCATGTAGCAATTTATTAATAGATCACATCAGGGAAGGAATATAAAAAAAAAGTATGTCTTGAACACTTAGTGGATGACAGATTATAATGACAAATGTTTAAAGATGAACATGTTGTGCCATGTGAATCTATACACCACCATCTATTTGATCAGTTCTTCTTATCTTCCACACATTACCTGAAAAAAAAAAAGATTATTATGAAATTATGAATCGGGGAAGATTCTGGATTGAAAATCAATGAAAAATAGTTGAAAACATCTACACCCCTTTCAAATTGTCTATTTTTGACCTGTTCTGACAGTGCCCAGCAACTCTGCAATTTCTATTTACACCCCTTTCAAATTGTCTATTTTTGACCTGTTCGGACAGTGTCCAGCAACTCTGCAATTTCTATTTACACCCCTTTCAAATTGTCTATTTTGACCTGTTCTGACAGTGTCCAGCAACTCTGCAATTTCTATTTACACGTCCTTCAAATTGTCTATTTTTGACCTGTTCTGACATCGTCCAGCAACTCTGCAATTTCTTTCCAGAGGAAAATAGCTGGAATCAGTTAAAAAACTATTTTTTTTTATCCCCGATGAACTAGATATAATCTGATCAATTTTATACAGTAAATGAGACATGTACTTTCAAAATCGAACTGGCTACATTTATGAATTTCTAATTTGCCACATAACGGTATGCATAATTTTTTATGTACTATCCAAATACAGTGAACCTGTTGTAACCGAAGTTCCTTGTGACCAGAATAGACATTGTATGTTAAGAAAGTTTAAACAGCGATGGTCAACAATTCTATCAATATCAACAAAACAAACAATCGTCTCTCATTTTAACTCACTGAACACAAAAAAGACCACCACATATGATTGTCTAATTCAATTAATTTTTATTTCTTTAATCTAGGAGGTTCAGGAATAATTAACAGTGGTAAACATTCTTTTTATTTTAAATTTATTGGTACACAGAAACCTGATTAGACCAAATCTCATTGGGACCAACTTTTGTGTTCGGAATAGACAGGTGTTTGGTTTATACAGGTAAAATTAACCAATTTCACTTTATACAGGATTTCGGTTTATCCAGGGTTCGGATTAAACAGATTTTACTGGTATATTGTTTTACTATATATAGAAACTATTAATGTCCAGTAAATTTAAATTCAAATGATCATTTTTAATGTGAAATAAAAAATGCTTTTAAATCATCTAATTCTGTAAACATAAAACATTTACTTACAATATCATCAATTTTCATAATGCTCCTTACTGTTTCCGAGGCTAAATGAATGGCACTAGTTGAAACAAGTAGTGGTTGTAACACATTCTCCTCCAGAATATTGGTTATTGCACCCTAAAAATAAAATCACCATATTATGATTATAATTTGAGCAAGGACATTCACATTTAATCCCTTATAATAAATGGCAAGCAGTAATGCACAATGTAAGACCAATGAGGGCTATTCCAGAAAAGAATCAACAATGTTATATTCAAGTTATTGTTTTTCTTCTATATACACCACCTGAATAAAATTTAAATTGATTGATTGACTGGTGTTTTTGACACCAACTTTAGCAGTATTTCAGCTATATTAATTAGAATTACCGTATATAAGTGGTTTTTTTTTCGCGGGAGCCAAATTTCGCGATTTTCTTTCAAATTGGTGGAATATTTTTAGCAGTACTTAATTTTCATGATCCTGAGTTTTAACCAAAATCAAATTTTAGCGGATTGATCGTTATACATTGTATTAGAATTACATTATCTGAATTGGTTGACCAACAATTCAAAATAGGAAATGTTTTGAAATAATTGAGTATCGTAATTTCTTATGCATAATGCACAGGATTTTGTCCAGATTCTTTATTTTGCAGGAGAGGTGGGGTGTGCATTATAAACGAAAATGTTTACTATTGTCAAATATTTTGGTATTTCTTTGATTGTTTGGGCACTATTCCACACAATCATTAAATGCATATAATACTTTTAATTAAAACTCTCTAGTGCAGTTGTGTTTTGAACCAGTAAACGTTTACAGTTGATACGAAAATAAACTAAAAATAAAAGTCAGTGATTGGGATTAGAGGGGGCCATGCACCATTTATCACATTCCATCTGAAAATGTCCCATTGAAATCAGAAATATTGACAAAGAATGTTAAAGAATGGCCCATTGAAATTCTGATGTCAATAGAAAATGTCCCATTATGAAAATTTTAATCCTAATCACTGAAAGTGCGACTATATCTAACCGTGCATAAAATAATCAATAATATTGTCGATAAGATTCATTGTGTTTATATTTTTTTCATAAAGGTGTCATAATTACTTAATGTATAATTAGACTGTCAGGCTGTGTTTACACAAACTTTTAATGATTGAAATAAAAGAAAAGAAGTACTCAAATGTATTTGTCAATTTTTATGTCAAGTCTGGAAGTTTGATTATACCCAGCTGTGAAGTATAATCCGATTAACAATAAATTATCTCAGTTACAATTGTATGGCTTGGATGATATTTCATCTCTTAAATAATAAGGCATTGTTTGTTGTTCATTCATGATCATTGTCAACATATGCAGTTTTCGGGAAGGATATACAGTACTTTTATATATATGTAAACTGTATATATTTTTTTTAATAAAACGTCTTTACCAGCATACAATTTATATATGGAGAGCTTCTCTAATTACAAAACTATGGAAATACCTTTTTAAACAGGAATCTAAATCTTACAGCCAATCTGAAAGCATTTCTCTTTTGAAAAATTAGTATTGTATTTATCCTAGTCTGATAGAACATACAAATGTAACTTTATAAATAACATACCTTTCTAACATTAATGCCAGCTGTGATTTCTCCCAGAGCATGTCTATTTCTAAGTTCTGTAACTGTAGCTATTGGATTTAAACCTGCATTTTCAGCTAGCGTGAATGGGATAATTTCTAAAGCTTCCGCAAATGCCCTAAAACAGTATTGTTCTGTTCCTTTCAGAGTATTAGCATATTCCATCAGTTGTAGGGACAACTCAATTTCTGGTGCACCTCCTCCTGCTATTATAAACCTGATATAGAAAAGATATAATTTCTAAATTACATTTTTGCTGGCAGAATGATTGTTGTGTATATACTATCATTACTTTTGTTTTAGAAGAATGGATCTCTCAAAGCAATATCACATGTACAGTCAAACCTGCCAATGAAGTAACCTCTATAAAGCAGTCACCTGTATTCAAAGGTCACCCTTTTCTTGTCCTGTCATAAAAAAATTCATATGAATTGGACCTCTTTTAAGAGGTCAGCTGTCTTATAAGGCCATTTTTTCTTTGTCCCAAAGGTGCCCTCTTAATACAGGTTTGACTGTATTTGTTTATTTATTTACACTGTATCTTATTTATTTACTTATAAGCAGCTCTTCCAACATATTTTCACAAATGAATACAACTTAAAAATATAGGTAACATTGCAAGATGCATTATTACCCAGTCCAAATCTTACCTCTTTTTAACCAGGCATCGAATGACACACAAGGCATCGTGAAGCGATCTGTCAGCTTCTTCCAACACCAACTTATTTGATCCTCTCATTAATACTGTTACTGTCTTTCCTGGACAAGCAATACCAGTAATCTGAAATAAACATAGCATAAACAATGTGAATTGTCTATTACAACATGTCATTAAGTTATCACGTGATAAAAAATGTTATAAACTTGTTTTTCTTAATGACAAATGATCAAAATTGATTGATTGAATTTTTCAGTAATTTCCAAGAATATTTCAACTATATCATCGCCGAGTGGTGCAGGAAGTCAATGTACCCTGAGATAACTGCTAAAGATACAAATTGAACAAATCTCAGACTAAGCTGGGTTTGAACATACACCTCATTGGTGAAAGAATAGTCTGTTCAGACTATCAATCTACAAAAATGTACTAATTAATATCATTGATGCATGTATACATTTCAATTCAGTGCATATATATAAAAAAAAAATCATAGTTTGTATACATTGTAAGTGTTAAAATCAGTTGAATATTTGTATTTTTCTTATATTTTAAATATTATTACCCAGTTTGTGTTTTTCTCTCAAAGAAATCGTGAAATGAATAACACACTAAAAATAAGCATCACATTAAAACATGTACAAGGGCTCCCACTACTTTCAAATTAGAAAGAGAAGTGACTTCTCTTTCAGGGAGCTCACAGGGAGAAGTGGGAGACAACAGAGAGCGGTGGGGAGACTTCTGGGAGAAGTTAATTGCGATTAATCGAAACATTGTTTCGCGGCCCCTCTTACATTACCCTGCCCAAATTTAGTAAATAATTAAAAGGCTGTCTGAACTGATTTGTTTTATTCATAACTACCTTTAAAGGACATCTATTCAATGTTACATTTTTATTTCTGTATACCTTGTCTATTGCCGTATTGGAGCCTTGCATACCAGTGATTTTTATATGTACCCCCCCTCCCCCCTTTTTTTCCTTTTGAAATATTACTGTATTGTGACCACACAAATTGTAATAACTCATGATCATATCTGTGTGATCTTCAACAGAAGAACGATATCTCTTTCAATTTGCTCAATGGTTCAACTATATTTAGCTTGGGAATGAAAATATAGCACAAACGTAAATTGCCACTGTCAGTCAAAAACTGAAGAAAATAAAGGCTGTAATTATTATTTGCCAGACCTCAAATCAGATTGCAATAACGGCGGAAAGCTACTGTAGTTCCAAGTTTATTTCTTAATTGGATATATGCATTAACGTTTACACATGTCTGTTCGATAGATCGTAATATATATTAACCCGGTGTCGAGTATAAAATACCAATGCGGATGGATAAAAATCTGAAGCGTCTACGTGCATTTCAACGATATTGAATTGCAATCTTCGCATATATGAACATATTTGATATAAGAACTATGATTTTATGTCACAGAAATGAGAAACTACAGGCTCACATGAGCCTGTATCGCTCACCTGACATAACTAAGTCCTCTTAAGAATGTCTGCATGCCAAATACATCTAAGTTACTATTCAAATCCCATAGGGTTCTATGTTAAAACTATGTCTGCTCATGGCAGCCATCTTGGATGGAGGTAGTAGTCACCGGACACAATTTTAAAAGTATACTACCCAAGGACCATCCATGCCATATTTGCTTTAAATTGGCTGACTGGTTTCAGAGGGAAGACTTTTAAACAATTTTCCCATAGGGTCCTATGTTAAAACTATGTCCGCTGACTGCAGCAATCTTGGATGGAGGTCGGGCTCACAGGACATAATTTTGAAAGTTGACCACCTAAGGACCATTCATGCCATGTTTGCTTTAAATTGACTTGCTGGTTTCAGAGGAGAAGACTTTTAAACAGTTTTTCCATAGGTCCTATGTTAAAACTAAGTCGAGTCATGGTGGCCATATTGAATTTCCGATCAGCAAACGATCCACAATTTTAGTACAGGATCACCCAATGATCATTCCTGTAAAGTCACAATTCAATTGGCTTAGTGGTTTCTAACAATAAGATTTTTTAAATTTCGACCAATCAGAACACATTATGGGCCCTGGCAGCCATGTTGAATTTCCGATCAGCGCCAAGAACAAAAATCTTGTATATGACCAACTAATGAACATTTCTGCCAAGTTTGGTTCAAATCTGTTTCGTGGTTTCAGAAAAAAAGATGAAAATGTGAAATTCCCATAGGGTCCAATATTAAACTAAGTCGAGTCATGGCAGCCATCTTGGATATGCGATCAGCACAAAAATAACAAATTTGGTAGAGGACCATCCAGTCATCATTTCTATAATGTTACAATTCCATCGGCTGAGTAGTTTCTGACAAGAAGATTTTCAAAGTTTCAACCAATCAGAACACATTATTGGCCCTGGCGGCCATGTTGGATTTCCAATCTGCACCAAAATAACAAATTTAGTAGAGGACCTCCCAATGAACATTTCTGCCAAATTTGGTCCAAATCAGTTCAGTGGTTTCAAAGAAGAAGAAGAAAGTATGAAAAGTTTACAGACGCGGACGACGACGACGGATGCAAAGTGATGACAAAAGCTCACATGACCCTTTGGGTCAGGTGAGCTAAATATAAATCAAAAGATAGTTTTGTTGAAAGTAGCAGCGGACAAAAAGTTCGGTCATTATTTCCGGTAGCACAGTACCGCATTGCGTCCCCTTACCAAAATGGTGCCATTGTTGTTTGCTTACGAAAAACAAAATACAAATAGTTTTCTTTTAAGCCGGGCATATATACAGTAAACAAAAGATCTAATGAACGAAATTAAAGTTTCTATAAACCATAATGGATTACTTTCCAAGAAAATCACTTTCAAAATACTTAATAACGGATACGATAGATTTCAATAATTGACAAGTGGAGAAAATACGAGGCCGGCGACATAGGGAGACTCTTCAAAATTACAAGGTGACTTGAACTTCTCTTTTGACCAACGAGAAAGCGAAGTCAACCTTCACAAGGCGACTTCTTCGCCCTCCAACGTGAGCCCTGTGTACATGTGCATTGTGGTCAACACCCTAGTACAATTTTTTTTTAAATAATTTTCAGTCAGTTTTTATTGTAGTATTACATCATGATATGATTAATTTGTAATTACTTACCTTTACAATTTTACTTGACCCTGTTTGAACTTCTTCTACTAAATCAGCACTACCTAAATTCTCTGGTAGAAAATGGTCTATGCTGGCAATAGGTTTACAGGCTACAGACTGAAAATATCAAACAACTGATTAAAACAACTGCTAAAATGGAATTTAGGATACATTATAAATAGACACAGGTCATACATAACGAAGAATACTATAAAATGTCTGATATTTATTAAATGTTTTTTTTAGACAAGCAAAAAGCTGCAATAAAAGGGGTTAGCTTCACGAATGCATAATTTTCTAGATTCTTGTGAGAGAACTGCAAAACATTTTGTCAAGCAAACACAAAGAAAAGCATGTCTGAATATCCTTTATTAAAATTACAATGATACTCTTTTTTAACACAAAACATTTTTTAGATGCTTGAAATAAGTAAAGCCTTAGTAAACTGCATGTTAAAATAGTTCAAATATATGATACTGGTCAACTCTTTACTATTTTATTACTGTGACTAACCTTACAAACAAATTCTATTTCCTCCCTTTCAATATCTTTCACTACTAAGATTTTCATCTTTGAGAGGAAATGAAGAGCTAAATCACTGACAGCATCTCTATAAATTAATATCATATACAATACATTTAAGTAGTCTCAAAATACAAATTCACAATGTCGACAAAATGATAAAATAAATGTGTGGTGCTATAACAGATTTCTAAAGAAACAAGATGTTGCACGCTACGTCGTACTAAGAATACCCCCACTCGTTCATTTGTAAGTCGCACGGTAAACAGGAAGTAGATGTGCGGTAAACCTGGAAAGGGGAGACACGGTACAAGTCACCATGCCAAAGCCATATATCAAATATAAAATCATTTCTTCCAGTAGAAGCTGAGATAACTGTTACGAAAGTTTTCATTACGGCAAACATGAAAAATTCTAAGTCGCACTGTAAACAGGAAGTAGATGTGCGGTAAACCTGGAAAGGGGAGACACAGTACAAGTCACCATGCCAAAGTCATATACCAAATATAAAATCATTTCTTCCAGTAGAAGCTGAGATATCTGTTACGAAAGTGTGAACGGACGGACGGACAAGGTGATTGCAATATAGCCCCCTCTCTACAAGTAGGGGTATAATATCGATTCGCATGCAATTAAAATGGGAAAAAAACTTTTATTTTGAATATACAGTAAAAACAAAAATAGTAGGATAATTCAATTATATTTTGTGTAACAAGTATGCAAGACTGTAAATCCAACTACCATACGATTACGACCATGATGGTCGCCCGATCATAAACATTCCTGCTACTATAACAACTAATAATTTAAGATGTAGTCATTAAATAAGATAATCCAAATATAAATACCTTAAAATAGACTTCTGAATAAGAAGAACATTACATCCAGATTTCTTAATCTTTTTAACAATATCTAAAATATACTGTCTCTCTTCTCTTAGAACTCGATCCATCTGTGTGTAGTCTGATAGGATAACACTGTTATCCATCTGAAAAAAACCCAACAACATTTATGTCTAATAGATGTTTATTGAATGACAAGACGTTGAGATTGATTTTTCAAAGATTTTCTCCCCAGTATTTCAATAGTGATTATTTTGTTTGTTTGTTCGATGGTGTTTAACGCCACTTTCAACAATATTTCAGCTATATCATGGCGGTCAGTTTTATTGGTGGAGGAAACCAGAGGACCTGGCGAAAAACACCTAACTGTCGTAAGTCACTGAAAAACTTTCACATAATGCTGTACACCTCACCCTGATCGAGATTGAACTCACAACATCAGTGGTGATAGGTACTGATTGCATAGGTAGTTGTAAATCCAACTACAATAAAACCACGGCCACGACGACCCCTCTATAGTGATTGATCTTCAAATTTAGCCTACATAATTGTGCTAAAAGTTCACTATATTGATGATGTCCCTCGAACAATATGGATTGTATTCATATTTATTCCCACATGTTTAGCATTATACTGTATGTTTTGAAGCCATTTTCATATCACTTTCAGATTTGTTTTTTTTAGACCTACTTTGTCACAAACTTTACCCATTTGACAGTCACTTGACTATCAATTAATAGGAGGGGCCCAGATGGCTCAAAGAGTTAGGTCGTTGGATCTAACAGCTCATACAAGCCTATCACCAATACGGCATGGGTTCGCGTCCGGCTTTGTAAATTACAAAAAAGGGTGCAAAAAAGAGTCGCAACCGCAAGTGATAAAGTCTACCAGTTGCTTGCCCATGGTCAGTGGTTCTCTCCGGGTACTCCGGCTTCCTCCACCACTAAAACTGGTCGCCATGATATAGGTGAAATATTGTTGAAAGTGGCATTAAACACCAAAAATCAAATCAATCAATCAATTAATAGGTACATGAGAGCGAAAGAATAGAAACATTTCCACGGGAAAGAGTAATTAAATAGATGAATGAAGAGTGATGAACTTCAAATAAAAAAAAGACAATGAATGTGTCAGACAAAAAGTCCAATGTCCTTCTAAAAAGAAGAGAGATTTCTTTTTTTCTTTACACTTACATCAGTTTTAGGTGGTGATATACAGAACTGGATGAGACCAACTTTAGCCTTTTCTACTCTGTTTACACCACCAGCACCTGTAGTCTTTTGTGAGAAAACTAAACCATCAATTAACTCAGTATCTTCTACTGTTCCTCTGTAAAAAAAAAACAAAACAATAATAGTAGATAATTAATTAACTGGGTATCTTCTACTGTTCCTCTGTAAATAGTTAACTGTAACATTATAGTATCTTAATTTCTTACACAACACTAAAACAAAAAGACTACACATAATCCCTGGACCATCTTTTGACTTTCTCGCTGTAAAGTTATTGTATATATATAGATTCTTCTTCAGTTGCACGTGGGTTACGATATTTCTCCACTCAAGAGTTAAATTAAAAATTTTAACCACGAGTCGTGAGGAGAGTGGTTAAAATTTTTAATCTAACTCTCGAGAGTGGAGAAATATCGTAACCCACATGGGCAACTGAAGGAGAATTTGTTTCTCCCATTATTTAATACGAACTTTATTTCAAAAGCCGTCAAACGAGTCAAATGCGGGGAAAGGCACGAGACATTTTAATCTTCTAGAGGATTACAGATTTTTCCACCACTGGTTCAGCGGGGTTAAAATAACGTCATAATGGGAGAAAATATCATAGCACTCCATAATCCAATTTCACACTACAACATGCTACATGATAAATTACCACTAATACAGCTGAAGGAATTATATGGAATTGGCGTTTAATGCCATCTCCAACAATATTTCAGATTAACCGTTGCTGTTGTAGGAGGAAAGTTGATTACCACAAGAAAACAACAACCGGACAAACTTGAGTGGTGATAGGTTCTGATTGCAAAGTCCTAAACCATTCAAGAGTCATTTAACTTTAAACTAAAATAGTAATTTAGTAATCTATGTTAAATTAAGCTGAACTTTTCTGGGATCATAGCTTCCACTTATATTATCCTAGACTGATGACCTTTCAAGAACATGGTTCAACTGTAAAAATGTCAATATTCTTTTGCTAATATGCAAATGTTTACCCCAGTCTCTTCACCATTCTGATATCTCTAAGATCTACATTGGTATCTGATGCAGGGTCAATAACTTTCATAACAGCATCTACGGCAATAGGTGACAGCAAACTGGAGTACTGTGAAACTACCTACAAATACCAATTAAATAATTATTACATAATGTTGATTATTAAATAAATATAAATAATTCTATTCTTACTAGAATTTATCAATAACTCGTAATCCGATTGGATATCGTCACTTATTCTACGTCATTCAAAAGGAATTTATAAATCGATATTTCCGTTTACCAGACTACTTTTTTAACCGGTCATTCCACGCGTATAAATCTACGAGCAATGATACTAACAAGGATCTGCCATCTTGAAAATGTGAAATTCTACATGTCATATTTACAACAATACACAAAAATATTTAAAAAGCTTACCTTGAACACTTATTTTAGTTAAATTGTATCAAACTTGAAGCATACACGAAGCCAAATAACGTCTAATCTTTACGTTTCAAACTGGAAGTCTTCATATGACGCCAATGACGTCATGTCGGTTATGTTCCAAAGTCGTCAATAACATTTCACGGATTTTTTTCCAGTTTACAATCATGTGTATTGTATGTCCATTGTTTGAGACTCTCCTTGTGTATTTCTTTAATAGTATTTAGTGTAGAAAAGAAACATGATATCCAAGAATAAGAATTATAAGGATTAAACACTGTGTTTTTAGGAAATTATGTATGTATAAACTCCGGCAGTTCACTCACAAACTTTACATAAAGTCCTTCGTTCTGACTTTATTCAGTTTGTGAGTGAGTTGCCGGAGTTTATACATAGATAATTTCCTAAAAAACAGTGTTTAATCCTATAATAAACAAATTTTAAAAATATATTTTAGTGACAAAATATTAAGATACTGGTTTGGTTTATGGTGTTTAATGCCACTTTCAACAATATTTCTGCGGCAGTCAGTTTTATTGGTAAAGGAAACTGGAGTACTCGAAGAAAACCGTCAATTAATTTAGATTAATTAAGATACTGAGAAACGGATAATGTCTTAATAAATTTAGAAGAATGCACAGTTTGTGTATAAATTTTGTTTGAACATTAAAGGAACTATTTAGTTAGTGCACTTACAAGAACATCTGCAAACTTTTTACATCTATATAAGCCATATTTCATAAAAATTAATATTGAAAATATTCAAATTCGACTGATATACTGTCAGTGTATAAATAAGGTTTGAATATGTTACTGTTAGTAAAATAATTTGCTGGAGGCTGAAAAGAACATTTTCACATCATCAAAAAATATCTTATTAAAAGGAATCAAGACCATTGGATAACCTATACAAATTCTTCTTCTTCTCCAAAATGTCAACACTTGCCTTAGAATTTAATGATGTTGATGCACTTTTCAATAACGATTCTCTATCTGACAATTTTACTGGAGTTGCTATGCCTTGTAATATCTGTATAGCCTTTTCTGAAGCTTTCTGAAATGCCTCTGATATACTGGTTGGGTGAATACCTACAAGCAAAATACATCATATACAAATCCAGCAATATCCTGTTATTCTGTGATTGAAATGCTTAAAATGTCAAACTTTTCCCACGACACACTTGCATGATGTTCCAATTGGATTGTTAATCCCTTCTTTTCTATGCTAAATAAATGAAAAAAGAAATCATTAAACAATTTCATTTTTAATGGTTAATTCTGGGTTATTAGAAGTAAATTTTGTATAGGGCCTCCACAAACTTTTATCAATACTACTCTGGGTTTTTTCCTTATTTTGATCGAAAAGACTAGAGATGAAAAAAAAAATCGCACATATCTACATTGTATATACAGTACACTCCAAGTGTTACGACGCTCATACTCTCAGGTCGGACATATTCCTCCCAAAATGTTCGACTCACTCCAGAGAAATGTCCGATAAATTTGAGAGTCAACACCCTCTAACTCTGAGTATTTGGTCGGACATCGTGGATGCACTCCGAGTATTTGGTCGGACGTGAGAGTGGATATTTAAAGAATTTTTTTTTACATTTCTCGAGGTGAACATGTCAAACATTTTATGATCGATGTGTAATCGTGCCAGGAAAGGTAGTTCAAATGTCAATATTTGTCACGCTCGTTCGATGCATAGGAGCACCTCATAATCAAAAGGAATTGTACAACAATTTTGAGTTACACCGTTTGTGTTTCTTTAATCTGTTTAATTTTAATAGATCTTTCTAGTATATTTAAATTTTACGATTACAATCGGAAATGAATGCTAGAAATATCGTAACTTTTCTGAAATCGAAACTTTTAAAATACGAGTCCAGCCCTGGCTTGGATTTCT
>MJUT01054803.1:0-25177 GCA_002080005.1 Gigantidas platifrons
AACTATTACTATGGTAAAATACAACTTGGTGTCCCACCATTTAATATAATAAGAAGAGTTAAGACAGTATTTAATAATTAAAATAGAACTATATGTTTTCGGTCTCAAGCTTCAGTACCGCCTGTCCGATGTCCTTTTCTGATGATGGAAACATTCCTGGAAGAGCTAGACCTTTTACGTACTCTGCTTGCCGCATCCAATCCGGTTGTTGCAACATAACATATTCACCAGTTTTCATCCAGGCTAATTTGATTAACTCGCAATTGATTCGTTATGCAAGAGCCAGTAGCAATTATTCTGATTTCTTGAAGCGTCATCTTTGTCTAAAAAAACAGGCTACTGGACCAGGGTTATAAAAAGATTCGCCTTATTCGATCTCTTAAAAAGTTTATATTCCGATATCAAGATCTTGTCGAAATATATTCTGTCTCTGCAGATACAATAGTAAAAGATACATTTTCATATAGTGAAAATGCATAAAGATAAGGATTTGGTATACGTGGTTTACAATGTCAAAAATATGTTTTGTGAATGTGTGACGTAAAAATGCTTTTGACATATACGGTCGTAATTAAAATACTTCAAAGGACTCATAGTTGATGGTGATGGTTCACGAGATATATTAGATACTGAGTTTGGTACTGATTGACTGCTATTTTGCCTGTTTTTTCCAGTATTGTTGTAAATGCTGTTTTAGTGAAAACGGGAACATTTGAACCGTAATGGAAGCGAGAGGTTGGCGCCGTGAAATCTGATTCAATCCACCATTTCCTTAGAAATGCCTGTACCAAGTCAGGACCATTGCGGTTTTCCAGTTTCCTTGTTGTTGACTGATTTTGCCTGTTTATTGATTTATGAGTTTTGAATTTCCCTTTGGAAGATTGCTCTGTGTTCGTTAATTTTGTTATTACCCTTAATTGTTTCTTCTACGTGCAGACTTTCTAGAGACAGCGTTATCTTCATCTTCGTCCTTGTCTTCATCTTCATCATCATCTTCAGGGCCCTGTTGTCTTATCCTTTGATGAAATAACTCACCAGTTATCTCTTCTATATCTGGTAGAACATCAGTCTCTGCACGTGTATTCGATGGTTCTTCAATAGATGTTTCATTATTCACTGTAGATTCTGACAAGTAAAAATCTGTGTCTGTTGCTTCAAAGGTCTCTGTTGTGTTCGATGTTGTAATCGAATCATCTATCTCAATTGGTGTCGGTTCTGAAGGTTTTCTGTCTATGACTTCTGTTTCCTTGTGCTAGGCGTCCTCTGTAACATCAGTTTCCTTCACTTCATCTAACTCTAGCTGGGATAGGTATGGTACAGATGATGGATCATCTATCTCTGCAGGTTGAGATCGAGTAGTTTCTAAGAAGACAGATTCCTCCTCCGTTTGATCTTCATCGCTATGATCTGGCATGTTTACTCTTATCTGGTCTCTGTTTGGTAAGTGGCCTACCGATAAAAGTAAGTTCCGATGCAGTGATCTCTTTTTACCGGTATCGTCTTCTCGTCTTACTACACAAACTGGGGTATCTAAAGTCGAATTTATTGCAAGCAAACTGGTTAAGGTTTCAAACTGGTTTGGTAAACTTTTCATTTATTTAAGAAAACCGGTTTAAAACTGGGTTGAAACCCAAACTGATTTTCATGTTTATCGAGTCCAAACCAAAATTTCCAGAATTTTAGCAAACCGCACGAGAGGCGGTTTTACATTTTGGTTTTGAAACATTGCGGCAGCGGAGGAAAAGAAGAACATGCTTTGACTTCATATTGATAATTCACAAATGGAATGAGTATGTGAACAACATCAGAAAGACAAATATATTTATGCAAATGCCTATTATAATCAAGTTATCGGTTAACAGAGGGATTTTTCCTACGCTTAGTTATGAAAACCAACAAAAATGTGAATTGAAATGTTCTGTGAACAAAATGTTGAAGAATATAACACAGCCATGCATCAGAACTTTCATTCTCACTTTATGTTAAGCTGTTTATCAATATTCGGTCTATAAGATCATTTAGTCTGGAGTGTCAGCCATCTTTAGAAACCACCAATTCACTGAAATGTGCTAAACCATGGCTTAGTTAGAAACTGGTTTATATTAAACTTAAAACTGGTTTGCTAAACTGTAAACCCTAACCGAAACAAGTTTGATTGCAAAACATTCTACCTAAATGTTGTTGCTTGAGTACGATATAAGGTTGATCTTCCCAATGATCACCGAGTTTGTGTTTTCCATCCATCCCATGCTACTATCTTTACTAACACTGTATCGCCAACATCTACAGTGCCTTCTCTTGCCTTGAGATCGTTCCCATCCTTTGATGTTCTTGGGCTTTCTTTGTGGCTGATAAGGCAATCTTATATGCTCTTGACATTCTGTCTTTTAATTCTTTGACATATTTTAAAGTTGGTATGCTGTTGTTGTTACATGGATGAGTGTTGAAGGTAATATCTACTGGAAGTAATGGTTCTCGTCCAAATAATAGAAAATACGGTGTCATTCCATTAGTGTCATGCTTAGTGCTGATATACACATGCATCATGGTGTTGACGTGCGACTTCCAATCCCGTGTCTGTTCTGGGTTGAGTGTTCCAAGTATCGATAGTAGTGTTCGGCTAAACCTTTCACAGACACCATTTACCTGTGTATGGTAAGGTGTGGTGCGTGATTTTGTCATACCAACAAGTTCACATAACTCTTTGATTAGTTTGCCCTCAAAGTTGGCTTCTTGGTCACTGTGTATGCGCTTGGGAAAGCCGTAGTGGACAACAAAGTTATTAAGAAATGCTTCAGTTGTTGTTCTTGCTGTGGTGTTTTTGGTTGGTACCGCTAGCGCATACTTAGTAAAATGGTCGGTGATGACTAGTATGTATTGATATCCTCCTCTAGATGTCCAAGAAAATCCATACACACTAGTTCAAGGGGTTGTGAGGTTATTATGTTGACTAGGAGTTTTCCTTTTCAAGCATCTATCGGATGATGATATCCACTGCTTTGCATCTCTAATTAAACCATACCAAAATAATATATCGCGAATGCGAGATGTGGTTCTGTCTCTTCCCTGGTGGCCCATCTGATCATGAAGAGATCTTATAATCATTAATCGATGACTACGTGGTAGTACAAGTTGAAAGTGTTTCTCTCCAGTTGTACTGTTGGTAACTAACCGTCTAAGTACCTTGTTTTTTACCTGTAAGTTATCAAAATTATGGAAGAAAACACGTTTTCTAGAGTCTTAGGGACACTGTATACGCGTAGCTTCTGTCCCGATATGACCTGTGAAATCCAAAAACGAGGAAATCCATCTTTATTCTGGGCGTCTGCTAAGTTTACCCTGTTAGAAATGAAAGGATCTGATAAATGATTAGTGATCTCAGCTGAAAAAGAAATAGTCTCTATAGCTGGACTGAAATAAAATTACAAATAGCCTATACTGATGCTGATGGTAATTCACTGATGTTGTCGGTGATGTTTGCTAGTTCTGGTAATCTTGACAATGCATCTGCATCTGCGTTGTTTGCTCCGGGTCTGTATTTAATTTCAAAATCATAAGATGAAAGTGCAGCAATCCATCTTTGAGTAGTGGCATCCAACTTTGCTGATGAAAGAGCATAGGTAAGTGGATTGTTGTCGGTGTAAACGATAAATTTGGATGTCATAAGGTAGTCACTGAGCTTATCAGTCACGGCCCACTTTAACGCTAAGCATTCTAGACGATGATCTGGGTAGTGCTGTTCTGATTTGGTGAGTCAATGACTTGCATAGACAATGACACACTTATGACAGTCTTATTCCTGACAGATGATAGCTCCTTATCCGCGTCCAGAAGCATCTGTATGTAATTCAAATTGTTGAGTAAAGTTTTGATAACCAAATGTAGGCGGTGTAATAAGACAAGACTGCAAGGGGGTAAAAGCGTTTTATTGCGCTTCTCCCCAAGTCCATACTATTCTAGAATTCTCTACTTTAGACTTCTTTCCTTTCTTTTTCGTAGTTATTGGTATGAGATTCGTTAATGGTCTAGCTATTCTAGAAAAATCCTTGAAAGATCGTCGGTAGTAGCCAGCAAAACATAAAGACCTTCTTACCCCTTCATGTGTTGTTGGTGTTGGCCAGGACTTAACCTTTTCAATTTTATCTGGATCTGGCTCTATTCCGTGCTCGGATAATACATGTCCGACATAACGAACTTTTGGCATGAAAAATGAACATTTCTTAGGAGAAAGTTTCAATCCTGTCTCTCTCATTAGTTGGAAAACCAAATCAAATATGTGAAGATGTTCCTCATAAGTATCTGAAAATATGATGACATCATCTAAGTAAACAAAACATGTTTCCATGTTCAGATCTTGTAGAATGGTTTCCATTAGTCTTTGATATGCAGCTGGACTGTTTGTTCATCCAAACGGCATGCGTTCATATTCATAAAAGCATATTGCGCCTACTATAGATGCTGTTCTCTCTTTGTGTTCTTCTTCTATCTCTTTTTGATGATATCCTGATTTCATGTCTATGACAGTGAAATATTTGTTATCAGCTAGTCCTTCCAGAATCTCTTCTGTCCGTGGTAGTGCACGTGCATCTTTGATGATGTTCGTGTTTAGTTGGCGATAGTCGACACACATACGTAGTTTTCCATCCTTCTTTCGATACAGAACGACATCCGATGTCCAAGGAGAGAGCGGCTGTTTGATGATTCCGATAGCCAATAGTTGGTGGATGTGGTCTCTCACCTCCTCGTACATTGTAGGTGGAATATGTCTGTGTTTCTGTTTGAAGGGTAGATCATTCGTGAGGCCTATCCTGTGTCTGACAATGTGTGAGTGTCCGATGTATAAGTCATCCTGAGACATGATGTCCGTACAGCTTTGTATCAGGTCTCTGCCCTTATTAATCTGAGATTCGGTTAGTCCATCAGTATATATATAGTTAATTCAGAAGAATCCATGTCTGATTCTGCTTCTTCTTCATACTTCTACTACTTCAGACAGTTTGGCAGTTGTTTTTGGACTTATTGATAGTATAAAAGCATTAAATGTACAGTGTTGGTAAGGATAAAACTCGTTGAGAAATAAGCAAAGAAAGCTCGTCACGGTCTCGTGTTTTACCTGTTACTAAAGCTCGTATTTATAAATTATATGTTTGGTATTGTGGACATATGGTATATATGTGTACTGATATATTACTTACATTATATATAAATATATTAAATAATGCTGTGTTGATTTTTTTGTTAATCAACAGACACTTTAACTTCACTGCTCAGCAGATATCGTGCAATGAAGAAAATAAACACATTATATCGTCTCGAATAAGCACCATTTGTTATGTTAAGATCATAATTCCGGCTTATTTGTCAGTCTTGTACAATATGATTTTGATATCTCGTGTGTTTATCCATTGTAGATTAAACAACATAACTTAGGCGTTCAGTGTAGACATATACAATATACATTGTACGTACATTGTCGGTAAAAATAAAATTTATGTGTAGAGCTTTATAAACAGGCAGAATAGCGAGCCTTAGGCCAGCTTTTCAGGCCTGTTTCGCAGCGAATACAAATGAATTTTATATTTAACGACAATGTACGTATTTTGTGTTTATCCTGCAATGTCAAAAAAGGCGGAACACTTGTCAGATTTAAAACAAAACGACAGAAACAAGCTTCATTCCTCGCCTTTCATAAATGTTGTCAAGGGTGTCATCTTCGTGGTCCGCGTTACATTAGTACCAGTGTCATACTTGTCTGTGCCCTCCGCTGTACATAGCTACAGGGTACCAGTAAAGTTTATTCGTAGGCTGCAAAGTGTATTCGTAGGCTGACAGGTTTATTCGTCTAGTACGAATAAAGCAAACATGTATTCGCATAGCATATTTGTACAGCAATTGTACTGATTGCAGGATAAAAACTGAAATTTGTGCTCTGATATATGTTATGTGTCGCCATCATACGTGACAGGTAACTTCACGGAACAGGTGTTAATGAACTATTCAATCCACATGGGGTCAACATCAGTTTTATATTAAGTTAAACTTTGTAGTTATCGATGTTATGTGTTGACGATGTCATGTTATCTATAGTAGTCTCTAACATTGGTTCTTAAAAGACACATACAAAACATTTTGCGCTTGTACCAATATCCAGCGGCATATTGCATGACATTGTTATGTGGTCAGTGGTTTGAGGGACTTGTTCGTTTTGTTGATATTGGTGGAATTGTTGACCATTACTGTTTACATGTTCATTTCATAATACATGTACCTATTTCATCATTTTATGTATTTGTTTTATTATTGTATTTAAATACGTCATATAAAAGACAAACTTTTAGATAGAACAAATTATTGTATCAGTTAAGTGAAATTATCATTAGCAAATTATTGAAACAGGATAATGTAACATTCTATCAATCAACTGCATAATAAAAAAAATACCGAAAACGTTTCACATTTTATATAGCTTCATATTTTGTATAACATCATGTTCGTATAACTTTGTATATTTGTATTACTTCAGTTTTAGTATAGCTATTCATATTTTGTATAGCCTAATTTTTTGAATAGTTATTGGCATATTGCATTTCATAACTTCATATTTTGCATAGCTTATCATTATGTTGTATTTCGTTTTATTTTTTTGTTGTAGCCAACATTGCATTGACAAATGCTCGATTTCATAAGGCTGAAATATACAACCTCTATTTAAGTAGCAATATATGGTGTTTATCTGATTTATATCAATGTTTATCATACCAGTATTAATCTAATTAATTACTGTATTACAAAGCCTCATCTAGGGTTGGGTGACGTAGTGTCAGTTCTAAGCTAATTTTATTAATAATAGCATGCTGATTTTTATAAATTAAAACGTCACATTAATAATTAATCGTTGCTTTATCTCTGATCTGCATTGTTATGTTTAGGGTTTTTAACATCAGTTTCAATTTTATTTCAGTTATGTCGTGGCGATTTGTTGTATTGCTGGAGAAAACATGATTACCTTTATTTAGGTAACATTGTGTTTATCTGATTGCTATCAATGTTTATCGTATCAAAATTGATCTTAATAACTGTATTATAAAGTATCGTCTAGTGTTAGATAGCGTAGTGTCAATTATGCATTAATTTTATCAGCATGCTCACAAAATTAAAACGTCACATTAATATTTCCTTTTATCATATACTTGTAGATGATAAAGCTAAAATTTTACCCTGTAATAAAATTTTTGATTAGAATAATAAGAGAAGTCATGTTTATTTCTCCCAGTTTCACAAGAATAGTCCAAGCGGGCTGATAAAGCAAGTTTATTAACTGCTTCCGGAATGTTATTACATGCCTTTCCGTCAATGTTCGTAAGTTTACCTCGTGAATTTCCGCGAAACTGTGCTTACAGACAAGGCGGATTCAACTGTTTTATGAAATATTTGCACAGAAAAATATTAACTACCAATTTCTGTCTTACGATATTGAAAGTGCTTAAAAACATGCATTTATTGGATTTGTAAATTAAAACAATAATGTTCTTGTTCTACATGTATAACTATATACATGTACATTTTATTTCGGCCAAAACGACTGAACATTTTGGTACAAATCAGTTATTTCCTCTGTTGAAGTATATGATAAGCACATCATAGCATGTCATTTTTCATGTCATACCTTTTATCAGCCCTCGTTCATATATCATCCCTTTAGCCTAACGGCACTCGGGCTGATAAAGTGTATCATATGAAAAATGTCATGTATTAATCTATATTTATAAATCAAAACGTCACATTAATAATAATCGTTCCTTTATCTCTGATCTAAGTGGTCAGGGTTATGATGCCTTGCGCCACTTTCAGTAGTAGTACAGCTATATCATAACCAAGGTACTCAGATAATCCCCCCCACCCAGTCTGCAGCAAGTCACTGACACATATCATATTATATTATTGTATATGGTGCATCTCGCTTGAGTGGGATTCGGATTTACAACATTAGTGGTGATAGGGACCGATTGCATAGGTAGATATAAATCATTATTTCGGGGATGATTCAATAGTTATAGAGGACACGGCAATATTCATCACAGTGGGCGTCTAAAACATAATAGTTTTAGAGAGATGACCCTAATTTGGTTTGTATTTGGAAGACGTGTAAAGGTATATTACTTGTAATTAGAAGATGACAATTTGCATAGACACACGGTAGTTTATTAAATTTAGTGTGAGGCGCTCTACATATATCTTCTGGCGAAAATACATTCCTTAACGTGGAATCAAACACAAAATACGATAAGAAAAGATTGAATATGAAAAAGATGTAATCATCAGGACATACAACACTGTGGTCAAATCAAAAAGGACAACAAGACAAACAGGGGTCGACAATATAATGCAAAGAAATGTATAAAGAGTGATCAACCTTTACACACCGTGGTTGAACTATGTGATTCTGAATGGTAAGTAAGTTCTATTCCACCGGTGGCACCATCCCAGTTACTCATGCTATGAATCATATGTACAGGACTGGAGTATGACTACAACAAAAGACATATTCGCGGTAAACAGTGATACAGATCTAGATATTCTGTAACAGTTGACAAAGTTATCATGGTGAGCACAAAATATTCGAGATGATGACTTCATTGGTATCACTAGAAATCGTTTATTTGGTAGTTTCGGTTATATTCGTTTCGGGTTGGTCTATCTAAATGAAATTTTACACTTTTCTGGTGTAATCCTGGAATTGTGTCAATTGTAGTACTAATATAGGGGGTCAAATAAACTTCAGTGTTGTTTAGTAATGGACATTATAAAACTTATGTGGCACTTGATTCATCCAGAGTGACAAAGCGAAACGGTAAAATAATAAGCGCTCACGTCACAGATAGCATCAATAAAACAATTAGAACTGACGCTTGTATCAGATATTTGCAGACAATTTGGCAGCTGTTTGGACATTTTGATATTGCAGGATAAATACAATATATTATATTTTGGTTAGATATAAAACTCAATTTGGTTTCTACGGAACAGACCAGAAAAGCTCGATTTCTACCTGTTTCTAAAGCTCGTATAAATAAGTATATTTTTTTTCCAACAATGTACGCTTTGTTTTATATTTATTATACAGTTTCCATTCTTACTATTACTAGGTTTAAGTATCTATCAGTCTAGACCACGAGCGTATAATTAACCTACTAATCCATTTACTAGCTATTCTCCTTACATAGGAACCTATAAATAATCTAATAGTCCATTCATTGGTAATTACTATTTTAATACATTCACAGTCGTACATATATTGTATTATTTAAATATAAAAAAAATGACATATCTTAGTGGCTGTCCTCTGTTTTATTTGCTTATAACCCAGTCTTCTATCGGTTGTAAGCATTCAAGCGATTTATGTCCTATTGTATATATGGGTTCTGTATTACAAACTGAAGTGTTTATCTAATGATCTAACGTTTTATACACCATTTAACACAATCAAGATAACTTCCAATTAAAGGGTTACTTTCAGCTACTGCTATAAGTAGCGATATCCCTACTTATATGGTTTACACAGTTTAAGGATAGTTGGTGCTCGGTTTTATGAAGTCTGGTATTGATAAAAAATAAAACAATTACCATCATATGGGTCAGCCTATTTCTGTAACAAACAATACACTATTGATTGAACCGCATTAGTAGTGTATGGTTGTCAAACTAAGTAGTATGATATTTACATATGTTACATTACCGCTAAGCACTCTACATTAAGGAATAACAGCAAGGACTAGTTGGCTCGGAATCAGCATAGTGTGTCTTAGTGGAGAGATACATCTACAAAACGACTGTTGCTTCTGAGAACTATCACAATACAATCAGTCTAAGTGTGTTGGCTCAATGCAAAGCGGACATCATCACCATAACCAAATTGAAATGTATATTATTGATAGTCTGCTCACAACAATCGCCTATTCACTAAACCTCTATACAAAAGTATAAAGCAGACATCGCTGCTATGTCCCACAATGTATGAAGTGAAATTCAAAATCACACAAACGCCTGCACTTTGAACTTTAATCACATTCATGTTGTTATAATCATTGTTTGTGATACAAGTGATTACATTATGTATATTGTATTTAGAAGGTCCGTGCAAGTGGTAAAACAATTGACACGTGACTTCGGAAATTAAACCTCATCATTTAATCACGCCCGCATCCGTGAAAACAAATAATAATACTGTTTTATATAAATATTGAATATATGTTTTTTTTCTTGGTTTTATTGAAGTATATTTATATATGAAAGCGGAATAAACTTTAATCAGCGTCGCTACATGCCAATAAAACAAATATATATTTAATTCTTAACTGAATGCTAATTAAATCACAAAAGGTTCAAATAAATTTGAGAGAAAACCGAAGTGGTACAATGTAATAAAGTACAGACAATTCAGAGACAGCATTGTGTACACGTCAGAGAATGAAAACAAACAAAGCAAATAAACACATCACAGACAACGATAAAGATAGCAACAGGGGCCGCACTGAAGCACGGGGATGAACCCAGCTGTTCCAGAATGGCGTGTAGTTCTTGTTTCTTATAAGACACCCACAATCTTACCTATAATTAACACAATAACTACTTTGAATGAATTGCAACACCTGGTCGTGATTCTATGGTAGTTGGATTTATAACTATTTGTAAAATCAGTGTATGTCACTACTAAAGTTGCGCTTTCGAATTCCACTAATGGCGAGGTGTACTCGATGCAACTTTAAGTGATAACGTTTGCCAGTGACGTGTGTTCGGTTTTTTGTTTCCCCCATCAATAAAACTGTTCGCCACAATATAACTGACATATTGTAGAAAGTGACTTTAAACACCATGCCCATATCCTTGTAGACGTGGCTACATTTGGAATAAGAAAATCGAATTAAGGTAAGCTCGATGAGTAACTGGCCAATCATCATTGACTTTGAAATCATATGATCATATGCAGGATAGTAAGATATATTAATATTATGATCCGATGTATCTGAGATAATATATGTATACCACACTCGTTACTTGATAATATATATTGTCACGTGTAACGATCAAATAGAAAATGTATACATCATCAGATAAACTGATAAACAAAGACGTAAATAATATACAGTTAGTCAATGTGCAGTCAGGCAATAGTATGCAGTTATTGACTGGGTCCGAGGACAACAGCTGTTTTGTTTGACCCGAGGACTGAACTGTTTCCCGAAGCCGAAACTGATTTGTTATACCTTACCACGTGACATACGCGTGCTGCTATTTCAAGTAATCAATAAAAGTAGGGCAAGCAGTCAATAGATCGGACGCGGTCCAACAGACCGAAAACTGTTGACGGCAACAGATCGCTGATTCAAGGATTTTTTAGATTTAAAAAAAAAAATTATAAAGTATAACAAACCAGTATAGTGTTTCCAAGGTACTGGGAATACCTCAGTGTTCTATTGATCAAAGCCCACGGATGAGGGCAATAGAACACTGAGCTGGACCCATTACCGAAGGATATATTATTCTGGTCTATTGCCTAACTACACATTAAATAACTGATTTTACCTGATCTTAACTGTATGATACACAAATATGTCAAGTGGCAAATAATACTACACAAATCTTAATTAATAAAATTGTATTCCATAAACTTAACACTTAATAATATTCGTACAAACACACACACACACACACACACACACACATATATATATATATATATATACATTTTTTGTATATACATATATTTCTGAAAATTAAACCAAATAGTGTTAGAATTAGATTTTGAAGCTGTCAAATTTTTGTGCTTCTCTCGACGGGATTTGAACTCACACCATTGATACATTGCAGCACCATTCGCTTATCCTTACGTCCAGCGCCCTAGACCATTCGACTACATCCATTCCTTACAAAAGAGCTTCATTAGTCGTAGTGTTACCTTCTCTCGTAAGGTTTTAATCTAGGGATAGACGTAAGACATTTATATAAGCGTGTGTAGATGGTATATATATATATACTTAATATTATAATTTAAAAGCAATCTAACTCAGCAATTTTTAACATATTGTATAGGATAATGAATGAATTCATTATACCGTCACGGGAAATAAAGTATATTATACAAACGTCTAAGCAAGTGACAACCATACAATATATCTGTCATACTGGATCTCAAAGTTACTAAGGATACTAGGTTAATACTAAATATTAAATATACGTCTGAAAATTAAACCAAACTGTGTTAGAATTAGATTTTGAAGTTGCCAAATATGTGTTCTTCCCTCGGCGGGATTTGAACTCACACCATTGATACACTGCAGTAACAGTCGCTTAGCCTTACGTCCATCGCCCTAGACCAATCGACTACCTCCACTCCTTAAAAAAAGAGCTTCGATAGTCGCAGTGTTACCTTGTCTCGTAAGGTTTTAATCTAGGGATAGACGTAAGACATGTGTATAAGCGTGTGTAGATGGTATATATATACTTAATATTATAACTTGACAGCAATCTAACTCAGCAATTTTTAACATATTGCATAGGATAATGAATGAATTCATTATACAGTCACGGGAAATAAAGTATATTATACAAACGCCTAAGCAAGTGACAACCATACAACATATCTGTCATACTGGATCTCAAAGTTACTAAGAATACTAGGTTAATACTAAATATTAAATATACGTCTGAAAATTAAACCAAACAGTGTTAGAATTAGATTTTGAAGCTGTCAAATTGTTGTTCTTCCCTCGACGGGATTTGAACTCACGCCATTGATACACTGCAGCACCATTCGCTTAGCCTTACGTCCAGCGCCCTAGACCACTCGACTACACCCACTCCTTAAAAAAAGAGCTTCAATAGTCGTAGTGTTAACTTGTCTCGTAAGGTTTTAATCTAGGGATAACGTAAGACATGTGTATAAGCGTGTGTAGATGGTATACATATATTTAATATTATAATTTGACAGCAATCTAGCTCAGCAATTTTTAGCATATTGTATAGGATAATGAATGAATTCATTATACAGTCACGGGAAATAAAGTATATTATGCAAACGTCTAAGCAAGTGACAACCATGTATATATATATATATATATGTAAAATGTTAATATAGCCGTGCGATTGATGAATATACTAAAAATTAAAACAGAATTCTGGAACTTCAATCACATTTTATATAGCACAAGCGCTTTCACTGTTTACACAGATCATCAGGTACAATAAATAATTCAAATGTTTTTCATATTAGTAAACAATATAAAGACGTCAACAATAGAGTGACGTTATAACTATAAATGCGGGAAAATTTTCGGGAAACAATTCTGCATCATTTATCATTTAAACCCGGCTTTAAAAGATTGATTAACAGTTTTTCCTTTTCTCCTCTTAAAGAATCTCCGCCGTAAACTTTATATAACGGGAAAATACGGAAATGTCCTCCCGAACATTGACGGAAATGTTCATTGGAACGCAGTATTGTAAGTTCGGGATTATTCGTCTGCTGTCGATGTAAAGTCATTCTAGCCTTCAATTCCATTCGTGTTTCCCCGACATAAAATTCATCACAGTTTTTACATATAATAGAATATATCACATTTTTTGTTTTACATGAAATATTTTGTTTAAGTTTAAAGTGTTTACCGTTTTTGAAAGTAAATTCACACGAATTAACAATATCGGGGCATGTTTTACACCTTTTATCACTGCATTTCTGTACGGACACTGTCGTTTCAATAGAATCAAACTTTGAAGATGATAATATACGTTTGAGATTTTTAGATTGTCTTTTACTGTTTAAAATTACAGAGAATAATTATATTGAAACAGATTTATACTCTAAAACTACGGATTCTCATTTGTACTTAAATTTTAATTCGTGTCATCCGAAACACACTAAATTAAATATTCCCTTCAATTTAGCATCCCGTATTGTTTCAATTGTCAATACGGAAGAAACCAGAGACAAAAGACTTTCAGAATTAAAATCGTATTTGCAGAAACAATGTTATCCGGAACAATTAATAAATTTTGGAATTTCGAAAGCTTTAGAAAAAGGTCCAATACAAACATCTAATAGACAAAGTGAAAAACAAGAAGTTATTCCGTTCGTAATTACTTATAATCCAAGAAACTTCAATATTGTTGGATATATGAAACTAATTGAAAATAATTTAAAACTTAGCCAAACCATGGATAATGTTCTACAGAAGAAGAAGATCATAAACAGTAAAAGACAATCTAAAAATCTCAAACGTATATTATCATCTTCAAAGTTTGATTCTATTGAAACGACAGTGTCCGTACAGAAATGCAGTGATAAAAGGTGTAAAACATGCCCCGATATTGTTAATTCGTGTGAATTTACTTTCAAAAACGGTAAACACTTTAAACTTAAACAAAATATTTCATGTAAAACAAAAAATGTGATATATTCTATTATATGTAAAAACTGTGATGAATTTTATGTCGGGGAAACACGAATGGAATTGAAGGCTAGAATGACTTTACATCGACAGCAGACGAATAATCCCGAACTTACAATACTGCGTGCCAATGAACATTTCCGTCAATGTTCGGGAGGACATTTCCGTATTTTCCCGTTATATAAAGTTTACGGCGGAGATTCTTTAAGAGGAGAAAAGGAAAAACTGTTAATCAATCTTTTAAAGCCGGGTTTAAATGATAAATGATGCAGAATTGTTTCCCGAAAATTTTCCCGCATTTATAGTTATAACGTCACTCTATTGTTGACGTCTTTATATTGTTTACTAATATGAAAAACATTTGAATTATTTATTGTACCTGATGCTCTGTGTAAACAGTGAAAGCGCTTGTGTTATATAAAATGTGATTGAAGTTCCAGAATTCTGTTTTAATTTTTATTATATATATATATATATATATATATATGTATATACATATAATTTGTTCGGATTTTACCATATAATGCATTGTGACATAATAATTAATATTTTTTTCTCGATGAGGCCTTCGTGGTCGTGATCGAATGGGAGTTGAACCTATGAAATCAGTGCTCTGCTCAGGCGACGTGTACTAGATACAACGATATTTGATAAGGTTTGTCAGTGGCTTTCGACATGTCGATGCTTTTCTCCAGTCCCCTCACCAATAAAAACTGAACGCCACGATGTGATTGAAATATTGTTGAAAGTGGCGTTAAACATCATACACAGCCCCTATTTTTTCTTGCTCAATGTGCATTCACCTCTGACAGGATACTTCGGGGATATATCTAACTTCGATATGATTTGGCACCTCCATTCGTTTCTATTTGATATTTTTCAAAAGGAAATAGCACCAAAACATGCCTTTAGTAATTTAATTATATAAGCTATGTCCGTACAACTTAATGACCTGTTTAACACTCACGTGACCGCATCATTTCTCTAGGAGGGGACGTTTGGGACTATCAAACAGGTATAATTCCACCACATTTTACTGAAATACCAGGTCAGGAGAAGAAATTTGTGCTAGAGGTATCGATGGTTTGCATGATTTTCATTTTGGAATATGTTACTGTTCTGACATTGTTTCTGATAATTTTGTTTTCTTAATTTTATTAACATCTTTTAGCAGATCACATGATGGAATAATTTGATATCATCTTTTTGTAGAAAAAATAACGTGTAGCATTTTTTGTAGCGTTCACCTCATACATAATACATTAACCAGAGGATGTGATCATGAGTTGTTGGTACTTATAGTCACTCTCAGACAATTGTAGTCAAATCGCGACTATATGAGATTTCATTGTGGGGGACAGAACAGTGATACTATGGTCTTGTGTATATTTATAGGAACCTGAACATTTGAGGACAATGGAATTCTAAACCATGTCAGTGGTGATTGGCTTGTGGTAAGAAATTAACGACAGTAACCACTCAATTACCAGATCCCTGTGTCTTGTGTACTCAATAGTGCCTGTGTTCCTGGATGTATTGTGTCTTTGATCTGTGTCCTGTGTGTTCAATGTTGTCAGTGGCTTTTGGTAAGAAATCAACGACGGTAACCACTCTGTGTCTTGCATACTCAATGCTACCTGTGTTCCTGGTTATTTTTTCGTCTTCGTTCTGTGTCTTGTGTGCACAGTGTTGCCAGTATCTCTGTGTTATCCATTCTTGATTATTCCCTTCGATTTTCTCTACTTTTACTTAATGAGACCGGTGAATTTGAAGTTATTTGAAAGTCAGAATCACCTACCGGTATCTAAATCACCCCTGCGATTACATTACTTAGTCTATTCTGTTGAAAATAAAGCTTATGATTTACAATTGATTTATTTACATTTAAAGAATTTACATTCTGGGGTAACAATTTGTGTGCATTGCTCATAAATGAAATATTCATGGGTTCCTTTAAACACAATTAGCTTTCGTGATCGTAAATGTTATCAAAATTGGTAAAGAAATAACCTTTTTATATTTTGTTGGTTGAAAAGTTATGGTTTTATATGAAATTATATTGAGGTCACGAACAATGACATCCACTTACTGTGCAGTATGATTTACGATTGGCTTTTGTAACTGATGTCACTTTTTACTATATTCTTACTAACTTTATGAATATTGTTTCCGCTAATTGGTATTTATTGTTATATTTGTCTTATCTCAAGGAACAATCATTTAACTTTTAGGACGGGGTTGTGTTTTGTTTTAATTGTCCTGTTAAATGCAGAAAAAGCAATATGATCTGTGAAAGATGCAAAAAACAATAAATAATCCGACACTCCTAATTTCTACAAGACATTTTGGTTAAATTTAAAGAATAATTGCGTTTTGTATGTTCAAAATTACCGAATTTTTATGTCCGAATAACTACCGATTTTTTTTAATGTCCGAAATTTACAGTTTTTAATGCCCGGTTGAAATCTGATTCCTTTTTCGTATTAAAAACATTGTATGGTTCTGTGACGAGTAGAGTGCTCCATACGTTAAATGGTTGGCCCCGATTTGAGACGGCAATATACTGACAAGGTCAGATGGTATTCATATACCTATACAGAAATAGCTGATTTAGATAAATTCGACACATGATTAATTTCCATATCTTAATTGGAATGAGATACCATCATCATGATACTTTGTGTGGTAAATATGTTTATATTCGGTAAAGATATTTAAATTAGTTTGAAAAATGTGACAATTCAACCATGAATTAACCGATTTATCACATTTATGAATCATTTAGACCCTGTTTTACGCCTGCTCGTCGTGCTATGCTTAGTGTCTTATGAAATATAAATTAGTGAAGAAAAAAACATACGCATTTGGTGTGAAATTTGAATTCTGAAATTAATTTATAGCTATGACCATTGGAAAAAACAGATATTCGTCAAACAGCACACTACGAAAATTGTGGGGATAACCAGAAGTCGTAAATCGAAGGATAGACAATGCAATAGTCAAAAGAAAAAGAAATCAAAGGGACAATGATTTAGTCAACACCAACCCCATCACTTTAATACTATACACGACAAATAAATACATTGCATCATAACATCGTAACTATATATACATTCCGACAAAAGGTAAGCACCACTTGACTTGTTTCAATAATATCTTTTCTAATAATGAACTCATTTCAAATCGGTTTGCTGTTTTCGTTACCTGTACGCACATACTTACTTACCTGTGAAATTTGAATTCTGAAATTAATTTATAGCTATGACCATTGGGAACAAAAAGATATTCGTCAAACAGCACACTATGAAAATTTTGGGGATAACAAATGGGTAACCAGAAGTCGTAAAAGGATAGACAATGCAATAGCCAAGAGAAAAAGAAATCAAAGGGACAGTGATTGAGTCAACACCAACCCCGTCACTTTAATTCATGACAATAAATACATTGCATCATAACTTCGTAACTATCTCTATATATATAGACTTTATATATATATATATGAATTGCCGATTCCCATTGTCAGGGATTCATATATAGGCGAAATCAAAACACAACGCCATTATTGCTTACTACCAATCTAATCTCAACTAAAAATATATGTAGAACAAAGAGAATCAGATTACACATACACACATATACAGAGTACAGTGAAAGTTAATTAGAGTGCAGACGATGTACTAAAAATAAACTAGTGAAATTTGTAAATAACATGACACCCAAAAATATTGGTGATGTGTACATATTTGATTGAAATCATTAATTTTTCGCTTAATTTAAATTAGAAAAACCATAATCAAATGAATATACTGATTGATGAATAGGAGATGCCGATACTCAAACAATTGAAGAACAATGGAAATCAACTACAAATAAGTAAATGTGTATTCATAGTTTTACTAAATAAGAAAGGAAAAAGAAAAGCCGAAAACTGTCGGTCAATAGCAAATTATTTAGAGCTGATTGATGATTTCGGTAATCTGAAAATGAACTAGTACTATACCAACACTATCCAAGTTTATCATAGGTGATTATGATATATTTTAATAAATGATCGCAATTAATTAACTTCAAACAAATTTGATCAATTGAAATCATATATAAAAGTTCTTCTGTCTGCTTGCACAATCATTCTTTAAAAAAAATCACTATGGATGTTCCTAACATAGTAAAGAAAGGCAGAGGCGTCAACCTTTTACACAATGGCTACCGTTATTCAAAAGACAAGAAAAAAATAGCTGATGTACAGTACTGGAAATGTGCCGTAAGGAGCTGTCCTGGCCGTGCCCACACTACTGTAAATGAAGAAGTACAGCTACTTAAATCTACTTATCATGACCATGAACCTGATATGGAAACCACACTTTCAGCTAAGATGAAATCAGATCTCTGCGAGAGAGCAGCAGATAACCCAACCATACCAATGAAAGAAGTGTACAACCAGTACATGTCTTCAGACGCACCACCCGTGGAAGATGATTTACTAGAACCACTACTCAGATCATGCAAGAGCCAGATGTATAGGGCCCGGCGACAGAATATTTAAAATAAAAAATAATATTATGAAATTTAGTAATTTTTAACAAAAGTCGGCAATATGGGAATCGGCAAACTGGGAATCGGCAATTTGGGATGCTACCATATATATATTTACAATTTATTTTCATATATATATATATTATGAACATAAATTGTAAACAGTGATTGGGGGGGGGGGCAATATCATCTTATTTTTACTTACTGAGCACAATAAAAAGTATATTTGTCTTGATTTTATTCCGTTAAGAGACACACATATTATGAAAAGAAAGTTTAAACAGTGATGATCAACACTCACTGATCACAATAAAAAAGACCAAGACATATCGTACTGGAAATCCAGGTTCGGTGTTGGACAGGCACACAGAAATATGACGGGGTTAAACCAATTAATGAGGTCCAAACCATCCCCTCTTGATAATTGGATCTTCAACGACAATGAATATATAAACAAACGATAATCAAATCAAGCAACTACTTATATCAAGTACCGTTCATCGTTGTATTTCAACTATGTTGATTATTACCTTTCTGTTTACTGTGTTTCAAACATTCTTCCAAAGATGCAATAGTTCTTTTTGATTATCTCCCTTATATTGGAAAACAATTGTAAAGGTGAACTGAATACTTGATAGACTATCCATCAGCACACAAAACCACAACTGAAGCATGCAATCATGTCCTGTTCAATGATACAATGCTATGCATATAACATTGTAGTTTGTCTAACTGTGGGATATAATTTTATAACAGTGGATATGATGTCATATGTTGTTCCGGCCGATTCTCCAACGTTTTTATTGACACACTATGTTATTATATCTTCCATATCTGTACGTAAATAATGTTCTGTCTCTCTACTAAAACACTCATTGTCTGTTATCATTAAGTTTGGATCATAGTGAGTGAGGGGATGTTTTGAGCACTTTTAAAGCTATATCATGACGAGAATAAGTTATGTTTATATGGAATGATCATAATATCAGTTATTACTAGACCAACCTGCCGAGTTGGATTTTACAGTGGTAGATCACTGACAGTCCACATAATGACATGGAACTATATGAGTAACAAGCGGGGTGGGGGTTCGTTGGTTTTTTGTTGTTGTTTTTTTTTTGCTTTGTTTTTTTTTTATTGTTTTGTGGGGACCGTGGTACTCAACATTTCTTTTTTGGTTATCTGTGTTTTGTTTAGTTGTTTTGTTTGTGTGGGTTCTGTGTCTAACACTTATGAACGACAAATAGTAAATATGTCTCTTTTAATATTTTCATGATGATCTGTTTTTACAAATTAAAAATGTGGGACGGTCTGACAATGATATTTAGCTTCCAGAAAACAAAATTAGTAACTTGGTCAAAATGGAGATTAATCGGGATTTGTTTTTTGTCTAGATATAGCAACAGCTAAGATATTGTAGATACATTTCACATGTATTGTCAGTGATATAAAGCAAGTATCACTTGGCTAAATAATAGATGATTGTGTCATATAAAAACATAGATACAGAATTAAGTGTTCAAGACACGTTTCTGTTATAACTTTCATCATGTATCATAGAGTGCACTGTTTTACTAATACTACTTGATTGTATAATACTGTCTAATTAAGTTCGATAAGTAAGTTGAAATAGATGTTGAATTCACGTGTATCTTTTCACAAGAAGCACGTGACTACTATCTATGCAAAAAATACCATCATTTGAACGTTATGTTCGAAATATCCTTATATTACCAAGACTATTTTAACACTTCGTGTTCTGTTTTTGTTTTGATTTTCTTTGCCTTGTGTACCCTTTGTTGCCAGTCTCTTTAGATTGTCCATTTGTGTTTGCCTCTTCGGTATTATCTAACTTTTATTTAATCCTAGCCCTTATTCATTTGAAAAGTGTTGTACTTCTTGGTCCATATGTGAAGTATTGTAGACAATTTAGACAATCTTAATTAAGCTTGTTAGGTGTCTTGATCATTAATGATTTTTAAATTTTTTTGGCTTTACAATATTGCCACTTTCTGTGTATCTAATGAAGATATTATTGATTTGAAATAGTGTGACAAAATTAGTTAACACGTATTTAAAATGTGTATGCAAAGTCAACAGGTTAAACATATTATTTAGGTGACAGTTTACGTACTTCAGCATATAACTTTTTACCCCGCTACCACGAATTCCTCCTCGTGCTTAGTGTTTTAATTGTTTAATAATATACACAGTTGGCATGCAATTAATTAATGTACATCTTTCGAAACAGTAGACCACTTATATTTATTAAGTTTGTTTGTTAAATATGACATTTGTAGCATACTGAAGCGAGAGAAACAATAAGAATCAACACAGTGTTGAACCACTATTTACATAAGCAATACAGAATCAACACTTTAGTTTATCTAACCATTATTTATATAAGAGGGGTGTCTTATCCGGGGTCCGCGTGTGAACTATATAAACGAAGGACGGATCCAGGATTTCAAGGTAGGGGGCGCACTTAAAAAAATCGCGACGAGCGGAGGGAGGCGCGAAATTGTTTTGGGGTATTTCGTGTGAAAAATCACGATTTTACCCAACAAAAATCATGTTTTTTTTCCAATTTTGCACCCTCCTCCCCTGGATCCGCCTCTGTTAACAGATTGCAATAGTTGGCATGGTCTTTTTCGATCGCATCCACGAACTGTACACATCTAACTCAGCTTTGGTTAATATTTATGAGACGAAGCTTGTCGTTGATTAAGACAATATCTAAGCTTCAACGTTATATATACAGTCAGGTAGTCTGAAGACTAGGTGGTCACAACCGCTGTCATATATAGCGGGGTATATGACTATGTAGTCATATGACTAGGTCTCGAGCACCTGTGACTCTATTCATATAACTACATGTGTATAGGTCTTGGTTCAAGTAGGTGTCCGCGTTGTCTCATGGTTAGTAGTGGTCTTGTAAGCAGACCCTGGATTTGTACATAAACGTGTCTGACACCATAGGTTGCCAGACAAGTTTATTGTATCGGAAAAGCAACATAGTTCCAAACCTTGCTTGGAACTACACACAAAGCATAACTAATTAACCGATTGATAAGCATAGGTGTCTGAGACATAGGTTTCCAGCCATAGGTGCTTGGGACATATGTCTGAACCATAGGTTTAAGAAATAGTTTCGGCTACATAAAGTTAAACGGGTACACATTCATTCACTTCAGGGAACCATTAAAATTACACACATTATTGTATAACATGTAGTAACCATTTGACACAGGCAGGTATAACTGTGGTCAAGTGTTGGTTTAATAGGATACGCGATATTTTCTTGTTAGGTTTATTGTTGACAACCATTATAAAGAATAGGACATATTAGATTTTATACAGCAAGCTAGTTATTCGTTATCAAATTCAAGAAAACTGGTACGAACCAATTAGCCGCTCACCGGTATTGTAGCCTTTCCGCTCGGCACGTTAGAATATCTAGTATTGAAATAAACAGTTGTTCTTAAATAATGTAAATGATATTAAGAGAAGGGTTTCAATCCCTTAGATATGGACGACTTTTTAGCCGATTCTAGCTTTTCTATGTATGTCCTTTGGTTTTATTACTCTCGGAGACCTTATATTCATTTGGTTTTCCAATCCAGATTTTGAGAGTACATGTACATGTACTATCTGAAGGTCATTCCAGACCCGTATCGTACCCACTAAATTAAATATCTGCATTTCAACTTTAGACTTTTTCAAAACAAAATGTCTAGATTTTATGAACTTAAAAAGGACGACTTCCTTGTTCGTTGTCTAGATCTGATTTGGAACATGTTACAGTAAACAAGGCAATGGTACATGTATTCTCTAACATCTAGAAACATAACAGTTGCTTCATGTAAATCCCCAAATTATCTTTGTTTAATTTGGCTCATTTGATTAGTCAAAGGATCATATTATAAAATGAAATCAAGTTTTAAGTAAATAATATATTTTTTTGCAGGTTGGTTGTCAAACATTTATTCACGGGAAATAGTTAATCTATATCATGTATTTTTTTCTTTATCATCTGCTTTACAAAATAAAAACATAGGGAGTCTGAAAATGGTATTTAGCGTCCAGAGTGCAAAATTAACAAAATGGAGAATAATAGAGATACAAATGTATGTTCTTGTCTCGATATAACAACATTATTTAAGATAGTGTAGATACATTTCACATGTACTGTGAATGATATAAAGCAAGTATCACTTGGCTAAATAATAGATGATTGTGTCATATAAAAACCTAGATACAGTGCTCAAGACACGTTTCTGTAATAACCTTCATCGTGTATCATATGGTGTACTGTTTAATAATACTACTTGATTGTATAATACTGTCATATTAAGATTGATAAAACAGTTTAAATATATGTTGAATTCACGCGTATCTGATACACCAGAAGGACGTGACCACTGTCTATTTAATGATTACCAGCATTTGAACGTTATTTCCAAAATATTCTTATATTTTTAAGAATATTTTAACACTATGTGTTGTGTTTTTGGTTTGTTTTGCTTGGGCTTGTGTACCCTTTATTGCCAGTTTCTTTAGATTGTCCACTGGTGTTTGCACCTTCGGTATTCTCTATTTTGTATTTACAGTTTCACTGATTTGTCCATTTGTGCTTGCCCCTTCGGTATTCTCTAATCTTAATTTCTTAATTAGACTTGTTAAGAGGGGGAGGGGGTATCTTTATGAACTTTTCAATTATTTGGCTTTATAATATTGTCACTTTCTGTTTATATAATGAAGATGCGATTGAATTGAAATATCTATTATTGAAATTTACAATTTTGTTTAAATAATGCATTTATTATTAAGACCAAGGTTCTCCTCTCTCAGACATATATATTATTTAACTAGGAATATATGATTTTGCATGCTTAGTTGTAGACCTATGTCTTAAAACCAGGACATGAAAAACAAATTTTACATCAACAAAAATTATCATATGAGCCGATGGTTATGTCACCTCTATTAACGGACAGCTCCTGTGTACATTCGGTCACATATAAATATCAATAATATGCTTTATTTGCTGTAATCACTGTTTATAAACGTCTTATGTTATGACATTCTATACTGTTTACAAGGACATGGTAGATAAGTTTACAATGACACGTAGGTGATTATAACGATAACTATTTGTTGTATTTTAACATTGACTTAAACATTATACACATATTTCAAAAGGTTGAAGGAAGAGATAGAAAAAGAGATTACGAGCTCGTGTTTTTGTTTATTATATGAACACAAACTTTAAAATAAAGAAATATGTTTTAATTATGATAATTAACTTACATACAAGGTTTCATAACAACCTCAAAACAATTTTATATTCTACAATCCCTTAGTTTATGTTATGCTCCATTGTGTACGGATTTCATTCATACACTTAGTCTATTCAACTGACACTACATTCTCTGTTTATCTGTTCGTCATGGATACAAATATGTAAATCAGTAAGCAACATCTCCTTTAAAGAGAATATTATTTACAAACAACTTTAAAGATGACTTAACGTTTAACTTTGATAAATGTGGTTCACCAATGAATTGCTCTTCATATGTACAATGTAGATATACATAGCAGAAATATTATTCCGGATATACGGTACATGTAACCACCATGATATGAATAACCGATATGGAGTATCTGTTTTATGAATAACCAATGGTTATGTTCCAATTTTTAATGAATATATTGAAATATTTATAATCAGAAACACATGTATAGGGATATAGCAATTAATATTGACTTGACAAGCACGTTGTCAAACTGATGATCCCGGGTGGCTCAATGAGTTAGGTTGTTGGATCTAACAGCTCATACAAGCCTATCACCAATATGGCGTAGGTTCGCGTCCAGCTTTGCAAATTGCAAAAAGGTGCATTCGACTCGTAGCCGCTAGTTTTAAAGCTTTGCAGGTGCTTGCCCAGGGTCGGTGGTTCTCTCCGGGTACTCCGGCTTCCTACACCACTAACACTATATAGCTAAAATATCGCTGAATGTGGTGTTAAAACACCAAAAAATCAATTAATCAATCAATGCCGAACTGATGCGAGATCCATTTGAGTTGCGATTTTTTTAAGAAAGACACCAGCTATACAGTGTTCTTTGTAGAGTTACAAACCAGATATATAAATGTATGTAACATATAATGATATAAGATTGTTTTATATATTTGTGCT
>MJUT01054803.1:25559-42358 GCA_002080005.1 Gigantidas platifrons
ATAATGTAATGGCGAATAAACTCCAAACTGTAGATTTTTTAAAATAATCAACGAGAACCGTAAGTTTCGTTTGTGTTGCGACAATATATTTTAAGAGCTCACATAATCATCAGATTTGAAGATAAATTCTGCCAACTAGACCAACGCGCTGAGTTGGATTTTTATAGTGCCAGCTCACTGAAATATGTCACCCGCCCGGACACATTATCCTGATTTCGAGCCAACCAGTCTTTGCTCTTTCTCCTCAATGCTGCAGAGAAATAACAAATACAAAGTTTGTAGTCGTGTGATTGACCCCATTGGTGCTCGAACCCATGATCTACCGCACTCGAGGCGAAAACTCTAACCATTACATTACCGACCGGTTAGCTTAAAAAGTATTAATGTCACCAAAAGTACATGTAATAAAACACACAAAACAGAAAAAAAATATCAGATTAATGTGAAACATTTACTGACAAATCCAATATTAAGGGGCCGTCGTATCAGTTGGATTTACAACTTACTATGCAATCAGTACCTATCACTACTGATGTGAGATCGAATTTCGATCAGGGGAAGGTGTAAAACATTATGTGATAAAGTTTGTCAGTGACTTGCGACAGGTCGGTGGTTTTATCCGGGTCCTCCGGTTTCCTCCACGAATAAAATGACCTCCACGATATATAGTTGAAATATTATTGACAGTTGCGTTAAACACCATTACACAAATAAACAGCTTGACCATCAATGGTAGCGTTATTTACTAAAGTAAACTAGAGTGACATATTTACAGTGGGAGAACCTGTTTTCAACTTATTGTTATGAAATAATGTTTGTTGAAGGTATGACATGTATCTACTGTTTACTTTAAAACTTTTGTATGAAAATATAGAAATATATTACTTACGAAAGAAAAGTAAAATAACAACACACGACAGAAAAGACACAACTAATAAAGATTTAGACTCCATAACACAATATGTAGCATAACGAGAATATAAGATCTAGGTATCTTCATGATGTTACTGAACATGACTATTATTGCCCCTCTGGTAATGTAAGATGTCTCTGACTCAATAGGTTTATGTCCACCTTTTTGTTTTTGTTTATGTTTGCAGGGTATGAAAGTAGTTATAAACTATGTTTTACACGTTATGTGAATACAACCATATATTATATATTTATGCATATAATTTACCTTTGGTGTTTGTCTTAATTAGATTTAGTAAAATTATAAATATGTATTATATATTAAGGCATTTTAAGCTGATTTTTTATCGTAAAATAAACATGGGAAATCTAAATTTTCATGAATGTTCACAGGAAAAAGATGAATTGATATTATCAGACTGTCAGACGGAAATCCATGAGTCTGACTCGCGAATTTTTTGTGCTATTTTTTGGCCATTGTGTTGTCTGTCCTTCATCGATTTGCGGAGGGACCGTCGTGATCGTGATCGTATGGCAGTTGGATTTGCAACTACCTATGCAATCGGTGCCTATCACCACTATGACGTTGCGAGTTCGAATCACGCTCATGGCGAGGTTACTCGATACAACATTATGTATTAAAGTTTGTCAGTGACCTGCGGCAAGTCGGTGGTTTCCTCCTTCAATAAAACTGAGCGCCACGTTTTAACAGAAATAGTGTTGAAATTGGCGTTAAACACCATACACACCCTATATTTTCTGATTCTGATTTCCCCTTTGGTATCGTCAAACACTTTTTAAATTGCATTTTTTAAGACGTCTGAATGTTTATCTAGAGCATTTCTAAAAGTTTTCTTAAAGATCGAGACTTAATTTTCCATAAAGTGGTAGAAATGTTATATTTATTTAACATGTGTTATTTATGTAATACATTGGATACTAAATTAATTAATTTGATATTACCTCATATTTACCACATCATTATAAATTAAGGCTTCCACTTCAAGTAGTAATATTTTGGAAGATGTCTGGTTATCGTCGAGTCCTTTTCTGGTTATAACATGTATTATGTTAAGCGAGGTGGCATTTTCAAACCATGTACTGGACTGTATACAACACAGACGGAGGTGAACATCAATGAACGGTCATGGCGGTGCTGACCTTTTTATTTCGTTTTCGCTTATTGATCTTTAATATATCATTTCATATGGATAAAGACCACATCAGTGATACAATTAATATTCAAATGTACTAATCACATCGGTGGGGTAATAATTATCGTGTTCCTCTCGAGTGCCGTAGATCGTGGGTTCGGTTCGAGCCCGGTCTTGTCAATAAAAAGTCATACCAGGTTGAATGGGGACACACAGGGGTTAGATACAATTTATATGAACTACAATTTTGTTATTATTTGCATTTACTAACAACACAATATAAGACGATCTATGAATCTTGTAAACAGGAAAATGTAACTATAATGTTAATATTAAAAGTAGTACCTAATTTGAATCTGTTTTAATTATAATGGAATACTTTTAGAACACTCGTTACAGTGACCGTTTAAGGCATGGGATTGCTAAGATACATCCAAGGGTCTCCACAAAGTTACTGCAATTGTAAATGAAGAATGAAAGCGTGCTGAATTATCCCTTTAAAGATGAATTAATAAATGTTTAATAATTATAATAAAATGTTTGTCTTGCCCATTATTTCAATTCGTTGACACTGGTACTCCTGATTACAATCACATGACTGCACACATGATTAGGACCTGTACAAGAAATCGCTCATTCAATCGAAACTTTCTTCCATTTGGAATAAATTGATTTCAAGAGTCTGAAATGTGTGCCTTGGTTAATAATAACTGGGGCCTCATTGTGCTTGTAGTCAAGGGTCCAACAAAATCATAACCCGGTCCTGACTCGTTCCAATTTATAGTTTGCTGGTGACCAATTCTAAATACATATTCATTCAAACTATGGTATCACCTGGTTACTCGTGCAATGTTTGGGTTCAAACAAGTTTTATGTTTATTTTTTGTAAATCGTTGTGTGCCGTTTTGTCATTTTCTTAGACTATTGTATTGTTTGTCATCTGATTAACGACCTTTGGTTACTTCTTTGCTATCTTTAGTTCTCACCCATCGAAACCATTTTTTACCATATAGGATACATTTGTATATATATGTCGATTACTTAACAAAATGATATAGTAGATCTCAAAGATTTTAGGACAACGTGGTTATATCACATGAACCTGTGTGTCATCATAGCTTAATACTTTATGATCTTCATATCATAAAAGTAAATTCAAGAAAATTATTTTTTGAATATTTGTCTAATAGATTGTATAAAATCAGTTGCAACAGACCTGGCTGTGTATGCACTGTCCTGTATCTCAAGCTCAATGGAATCTAGATGTGATCAACAACACCACAAAGCTTAGTATTATTTCGTAAAGATACATTTTTTATATAGCGGGAAATGAAATTAAAGGAAAGGGTTATATTATATACGTTTTTGGTTGAGAAGCACTTTAGGCAGGGAGCCTCATATGAACAAAGGAAGGGGTCGGTCAGAAGAGCAGCCCAGTTGGCAGTCGTTATAAATTGTTCGACCATCACAGGATTTCCAGCACTTAAATATTTGTGGACATCTTTCGGACATATCTATTGGATTATTCGTTTTCTGATGATGGTTTGTACCGTATATATACCAGGTACATATGATCCGGGCCTGGACACATGTCCTCTCCCCATTCCAACATTCAAACGTTTTGCCTCCCCACTGTTTTAATAATATTAAGAATTTGATGAATAATTAGCATATAAGCCAACTATTATCAATTATCATTTAGCAAGGTTTTAAAGCTTGTTTCCGGATCCAAATGATGTTTTTATTATCAGTATTGCTTGACAATTTTGCAGGCTTTCGCATCCTCTCCCGAAGAATTGCCTTCCTCCTTCTTCACAGTCCACATACAATATGTCCCACACTTTCCAGTCATCCAACTGTCCGATCCACTCCTACGCATGTAGCTACGTTAATCGTTAGGACATCATAATATTGCTATTAGATCTTAGGACTTTTCCAATGGTGTCGTATTTTCTTGATTTTTATTTTTAGATTGTTAACTGCATATTGTTGTTTTGTCAAGCAAGATTATGATAATAATACTATTAATTTTAAATTATCCTATTTGGGATTTGTCCCTTATATATTATTCAACCAGACATATATGATATTTTACCCTTATTTGTAGACCTACACCTATGTCTTAAAACCAGGACATCATACACATTACTAGTATATTTAAAAATTTTACATCAGCAAAACAGTATCCTATCATCTCATTCCTTTTTATGGACAGTTCCTGTGTGTATTCCGTCAAACCACGTCATATCAATAATATTCTTTATTTGCAGTAATCACTGTTTATACATGTCTTATGTGTATGACATTCTCTACTGTTTACAAGGACATGGTAGATAAGTTTACAATGACACGTAGGTGATTATAACGATAACTATTTGTTGTATTTTAACATTGACTTCAACATTATACAAGGACCTTAAAGGGCTTTGATAGGAAAAAACAGATTACGAGCTCGTGTCTTTGTTTAATATATGAACACCAGCTTTAAATAAATATGTTTTAATTATGATAATGAACTTACATACAATGTTTCATAAAACCTCCAAACAATTTTAGATTATTAAGCCATTAGTTAATGTTCTGCATCATTTTGTACGGAATTCATTTATACACCTATTAGTCTTTTCATCTCACACATCATTGTCAGTTTACCTGTTCGTCATGGATACAAATATGTAAATCAGTAAACACCATCACCTTTAAAGAGAATATTATTTACAAACAATTTTAAAGATGATAAATGTGGTGCACAAGTGAATTGACCATCATATATACAATCAAGGATTTATATAGAAATCCTTGATACAATGTAGTACTTACTAAAGCATCTACATTACAGTGTATTTATATCTTTAAGTACCAATATATATGCTTTGTTTTCTTGATAAAATATTGTTAAAAGTTTCAATTTCACACAGCTATGTCTATTGTTTAATAGTTGGCTTTGTATTTGTTCGAGTTGCAGATTATTTGTATTTAGTGAGTGAGTTAGTATTGCTTAATGCAAGGTGTCAATTTGCATGTTATATCAAGGCGTAAAGTTATATAAAAGTTATATGGCAATGATATGACAATGTTATTCAATTTATAGAAGACAAACCCCCATTAGTTAGATGTTATATAACTAACTCACACAACAGTCCACCTGTCGACATGACACTCAATACGCGAGCCAACAAATGTTAAGAACGCAACTTTACGACAAAACAGATGATTTTATTATTCCAAATGTGAAATTTTCATACACATACAACATGTATCATACTATGTCAACTTTCTAGCAACAACTACATACGAAGTATGTACATATCACTCGCTCGATCCGATATTCCAGAGCTTGTGGTGCCTGTTATAATTGCATTGATGTGGGTTTTCTGCTGACAAGGACATTACTAGATCACTTCGAACGTTTTACGGTCACCACCATGACATGGATAACCGTTATGGAGTATCTGTTTTATGAAAAACCAATGGATATGTTCCATTTTTAGCTATTACAATTCGGTCCTGTCCTCATTCATGCTTTACCACAGGGTGTGTAACAAAACCAACAGGACGAGTGTCACACGTGCAACAGGACGAATGTCACACGTGCAACAGGACGAATGTCACACGTGCAACAGGATATACTTACAACTCCGGTTTTTAGTGGGGATCGCGTTGCTTAATCTTTAGTTTTCTGTGTAATGTTTTAGTAGATCGTTGTTAGTCCTTTGATCCTTTGTTGACATTTAACATCCACCCAAAAGTAAATAAACTTATATTAACATGTAATAAATGTCTTATATACAATGTAAAATCGGACATAGGAGAATGTCTATCACACAAAAAACATTGAAACATGAGCACTGGTTGAGCTATCTGGACGGTCCATACTTTCCCTGAAAAATGTGGGGAATTATTGTATGATTGTTGAGGGAACTTGCGACTTTACACATTTTTGAAGGAATAATTCTTTTCGCCATTTGGAAACAAAAAATGAATACAACTCAAAAATCAACACAACACAATTGCTATGAAAAATTAGATTTCAATACAAAACTCTACTACAATTAATAAGACTCAAAACAAACATACTAGTATATCAGGCTGAGGGATTGTTCTTTTACCGCCTATTACTCCCGTGATATATGTACACTATCCGGAGAAACAAGCCCCCTTCCCCCATCTTCTTGACTCGGCTATCACGCGCGTTGGCACATCCTGTCAATTCAGATACGACTTTATGGAATTAAAAGGGACAGTCATAAAGTATTTTGGAATACAAAAGCTGACACTGAACTATATGCCGAGATAATCGGCAGGGGATTATACCAGTGTGCCCTGAGTAGTTCAGAATAAATTGCTTCTGTTCATGTTTTTCTGTTATAAAGGCTGTTTTAGTCGAATAGTAATCATAGTGAAGCAAATGTAGCTGAATAACATATATAATGCAGCAAAGATATAATTTGCATTAGTTCATATGCAATATGCACATGTACATAAAATGAGGATTGCGAATTTCGCCTTCCAGAGACAGTCTGATTGTAATTTGGCCGCCATCTTGAAAAATGGCCGACTTCCAGGTGACTAGGCATTGAACATGTTTCTATATGGACTAAATAACATATGTGCAAAGTTTTGTGCTTGTATCATTAAGCGCACCATTTTGCCAAATTTCGATGTTAAGAAGCTCCACTAATGCTAGAGATCATTAAAGTAAGTTTTCTTGGGCATATCCTTTGGTTAATAAAACTGCAGCTGATGTTGCTGAGAGACTGATGACAATCTTTTCCCAGTTTGGACCACCAAATATACTGCAATCCGATAACGGCCTTGAATTTGTGGCCACAGTGATAACAGAATTGAAGCGCATCTGGACTGATCTTTTTATCATTCATGGACGTCCTAGACATCCTCAGTCACAAGGTTGTATTGAGAGGGAAAATTGTGACCTTGCAATTAAGGTTGGTAAATGGATTCAGGAAAACCAGAAAGGATGGATTTCTGGTTTCCCCTTAGTTGTGTATGGTATGAATACCACAGTCTCATCTACTACCAAGACAACTCACTACGAGATAGTCTTTGGGCAACACCCCAGATCATCAATCGCCATGTTTGAACAACTTGCAGCTCAAGGGATGGTCAACGAAGAAGATGTACCCATTGAAATACTGGATACACTTGATGAGAACGTTAATTCTGGTGTCACGGAAGCTGTTACTGAGGGTGAGTAAAATAACTATTTAGCAACTTTACTACATTTATTTGTATATAGGTAGATATGAAACGAGATCAGGAGCAAACGGCGATAAGACAATACCCTACAACAAGTATATTGCAAAATTAGTACAAAAAGAGGTCACGCACAGCCTTCAATAATGAACAGAAACCTATACGGCACGGCGAGCTCTTGGAGACCCTCCTCCCTAAACAAATGCAATGTGTAAGCATTTCCCCAACACTACAAATTGACGTGAAGACGCTCCTGACAGGCACACACAAGTGTGGCGGGGTTAAACGTGTTTTGTGAGATCCCAACCCTCTCCCTATGCCTTTGTCACTGACAGAACGAATATAAACAACAATTGACACATAATCATATGAAATAGAGGCCAAAGTAATCTATATTTTATACACAAATATTGTGATCACATATTATGAACTTTTTTGTCCGTCTATATGTTGCAAGTTGATTTCTGAAAGTGTTGTCCACCTTGACCTTCATGTTACATCTGAGAGACTTTTATTTAGTCTTTTTTTCATATCCGATATATTATAATTTTAGTGAGTCAAGAAGAACACAGTGTAGAAGATCCTTCCCAGGAGCATACTAGTACTAATGACAACGGCGATGTGCCTTATGTAGAGTCAGTGGTTGAGGACGATTGCGAAAAATAATAGAAAAGGCTGACCAAGCTGAAAGCTTAACTGGTATGTAAACAGTTTTATAATCCTTTATTTTTTAAACACATGATCAACTTGTCTTATACATTTAACAATTTATTGGCATTTACAACTTTTCAAATGAAAAACAAAGAGATATGGAATAAATGTTCGTGAGACAAGAATCCACTGCAACATAGAATATTATAAACATCTATGATAAAATGACAGCTATGTTTGTAAGAATAAAATGGAAGGATATGAGGTACATGTACATGAGACAAAGTCCCAAACAATACAGGGTTAAACATAGTATAATAGCAAAGGAACAACGCTTTTATTGTTCTCTGCTAGATGTCGATCAACGCTACATAAGTGTTAATTTGAGACCACGTATGCGGGATTAACAACAAATCACAAAATAACAGGCGAAGTAATTTTACAAAAAGTCCTCTGGTTTTAGTTTACAATGAAAATATATCTGTTTTTTTTTCTTTTGCAGATCCGATAGGAAAGCCTGTAAAGCAGGAATATGTATTAGTTCAGGATAGACTACCCATAGCCAAAACATTTCATATGACGGACATGACCTCGGTACATGGATATGATATTAATTCAGATAGGAATTGTGTATTATTAGTCACAACTATGTTAACGGATTTGAACATTAAACCAACTATTGGCAACAATTTTGATGAATTTCTAAACAGTGATCAATTTGTTGTGTTGCATGGGAATTACAAGATACAATGAAAATAGTAGACTTGCCAGAATCTAGACACAACTCTATCCGTGACACTGCTACTATGAACTATATACAAGAAGCTAAACGCAGACGTGTTCGACATGAATCAGAACCATCATTTATCAGAAAAAACATATTCTATTGGTGACACTGTCTGTATAGGAATTCATTAAGTAGACAGAACTAACACTGACTCAAACATATTGCCATCCAAAGTTCTTGAGTGAAAAAAGTAACCGATTCCAAATCTGTTTACAAAATATTTTCAAAAGATGGAATACTGAAAACCTATTATTCAGATGAAGACCTAGTTGACTTAAGAACAGTTTGCTTCCCAGGATTAAATTCTATTGACCCTAATTTACTATTGGAAATTTCTCACATTCAGGCTTGCCAGAAAAACCGAACAGTAAATGAAACTGCTAATTTGGTATCCACATGTAACTGTGCTGGGAAATGTAATACAATGCGATGTTCATGCTGCAAATCTAAGATACATTGCTCAAGCAAATGTCATAAACAAACTTTGACCAAATGTTGTAATAAATAGGAAACTTAATCCAAAATTGTATTAAAATATATTTTTCTGACTATTTCTAACTAAATTATCGCACAAGACTTATTTTATATTTCACAATTTTTACATATTTTTATGTTTTTCAATTCAGTAATATCCAGAATCGTACTAAGCTTTAAATTCAGTAATATTCTGAATCCTACTGAAAGCTTAGTAGGATACAGTATCCTTCTAGTACAAATCTGGATATCCTGATTTGTCCTGGCAGATATTGGAATTCTGATTTATGCTGGCTTAAATCCATTACAAATCAGATTTCCAATTTCTACTAGTAGAAATTAGAATTCCAATTTGTACTAGTAGGATTCCGGATCCTACTGGATTCCAATTTGCACTGTAACATATATATATAATTGATGGAGATAGTTGTAGTACTTGAACACCATATTCGTTATAGGCTCGCCAAGTTAGTGAACATGTGGGTCCCATTCTTTGTACACCAAACCACTTAATTACGCGAATGAGTCATATTAACGTAAAATGGATACTGAAAATATACATTAGATAGGTACTTTATTATTTCAAAACGAGTTGATTATCATACCAATAAACTATTACAAGCACAATAAGATAGAGAACCGATTTAAAAAAATCAAGAAAACATTTGTTTATTTCTGAATCCTGTTATACAATTGTTATTGATCTGTTTATAGATATTTCCTATATGAATAAAATATGCCCAGGGAGGTTTTTCAAATTGTTTTAGTGATATTCATTGTATATACAATATGATTACACAATCTACGTTTCGTCCCATTTGACATGGTTTTAAAACATACACATATAAATGATAACATATAGTTGATCTTATAGGTACAAGTGTATCTGTATATTCTACTTAAAAGTCAAATATCACGTATGTATTTAGTTGAAACATTATCAATTAACATATATATCTATCATCTGACATTTAATTTAGAACAAAAATATACTTTTCTTGCTACACGTTACACTTTATTTAATTGTAGGTATTATTGATCTTTTGTGTTGTGACGAACTAGACACGTTATTACAAATCCGTACACACGAAGGAAAACAAAATGGCGCAGGTAGCTCATTAAACGTGCGAACTTTGTATGCGTGCCCCCGGTCTACATTATTGTAACCAGTGTGTTCAGGTCTTCTGTGATGACTGTAAGATCATTCATTTAAGATCGAAAATTAGCAGAAACCATACTTTTATGACCGGACTTAATATCAACACGGAGCAGAAAGCAGGGGGATGCAAAGATCATAATGAAGATTTCATTTACCTTTGTAAAGATTGTAACCAACTTATTTGCAGATTATGTGTCACCAAGACACACAACAAACATGATTTAGTGGATATTAAGGATTCAAATAACAAAGTGCAAACAGAAATATCAAAATATTTGGATTCCAAGGTCAACAATGTCCGTTCAGGTGCAAAATTAATTGAAGGAAAATCGGAGACGTATGAACCAGAGGTCGAAGCGACCGTGAAACTGATTATTGAGCATGGCAATCTCATCAAAGCAATGGTGGATAAAAAAGTAGATGCTCTTATTAAAGCCCTAAGGGAAAGAGAAAGCATTGAACTGCAGTCTTTATCCAAGGCAAATAGAGATTGTAAAGATTTGTTGGCAGAAGCCACCAGACAACAACAGATTTATCAGGATATGATAAAACAATGTGATGAAGTTGCATTATTTCACAAGATGAAGCAAATCAATTCTGACATAGATAACTTGAAAACAGTTGACGTTACAAGTTTGCCATCAGCAACATACAATAGGAAAGATGTTAACTTTTCTGATGTAGAAAAATTGTTTGGAAATGTAACCTTCCAGTAAGTAGTTTCATTTATATCAAAATTTGATTTTTATTTTTCATTCAGTTCTCCAAACCGATATGCTTTGCCCACAGGAGACACCGTGGTAAAAAAGAAATAGGACAGGAGTGAGGGGTACAGCCGATTCAAATTGGACTCAGTTAGCATTGAGGGACGAGTCAATGCATGTCTGGTTACTGTAACAAGTAAATGAAAACTTGTAGGAGCTCCTAATGGGATTCTATATTTAACAGTGTATTGACAGTAGTCGTGGTACAACACCACAATGTCTTGCCCTATTCACCACCTTCCATTTAACATGTAACTATCGAAACATCATCCCGTATTTTAATACTCACGATGACCCTGTTCCTACTGATGTTTTGTTTTATTTCTTAGCTTGTACTACCCATTAATATGCCTGACAAAATTAGTCTATGGTGTTTAAGCTTTAATGATTTGCTTCATAGAAGAGAATTAAGTAATTTCCGGTATAGAACATACAATTACGGAACCTGCATGACAACAACAACGGATTCTGAAAACACAGCATGGGTTGTAGACTGGACGTCAACCGATTATTGTCTCCTTCTACATTACATATGTTTGGGATATCCACTGGGTTATCTCTCTTGCCTTATTACTTATATATTGTAAACAGTATGTAGTCTATAAAACAAGATTGAAGATACAAAGGGGTAATTAGGAACCGTACATTGTAGATAAAAGAATTAGCGACCATGCAATGGTCAAACAGTAAAAGGGCAAAAAAGACAAGAAATGATATACAAAACACTACATAAAAACAAAATATCGAGTAACACGAATCACACTAAAAAGCTGCAGTGAACTCAGTTGCTCCGGAATGTTAAAGATTTCCTGATTCACAGTCTGTTCTAGTTATATATTTCCGGATTATTTATATATGTTGATTAAACATAATCTTATAATTATGTCATAATGAATCAACTATTCTGCAGTGTTATGTAAAACATGGACAACTAGTGTGTCAGTCAGGAATAGGGTGATGGCTATAAGGCTTAAAACTACTTTCAACAATATGTCAACTATATCCTGGTGGTAAATGTTATTCCTATAGCGAACCGGAGTACCAGAAGAAAAACCTACCACATCAAATTGAACTAACTACACCCCGCCATGAGTGGGATTTGAAATCATAACTTCAGTTGTAATAGACATTTAGACAAGTGTTTGTAAATCCAAATACCATACGAGCATGACACATAGGCGTCCCTATTGGATTGAAGATTCCTATTAGACACGTCTCGTTAAATTTGTGTTTTCAATAATATACGAACTCGTGCAATATTCTTTCATATTGTACATAGCATTCTACCATATCTTATTAATCTTGATAAATAGCACAACGAGATCCCAGTAAAAAACATTAACACAACTCGTAGTGAAATAACATATTAACATTATTTGTCGATTTGTCGATTTGTTGGACAATTATTTAAATGGTAGAGTACTGATATCATTCAATGGTACATTAGTTCTGTTTGATTAATTATCAATATGATTTGCTACTGGTAATTACCAACGTCCTATATTACGGTCTCGTTCTTTTCTTTTAAATCATTTGATTTTATATCACGAAAATGCTCATTTAGAAGGTGATATATCAATTTGCATTTTAAATATTAAGCAACAAAATGGTAATAAATACCGCATTATCAGATCAGTTCTAAATTTAATCATGAACACGTATAAACAGATGGATGAATGATAACTTTCCTTGCAAAAGACACGTAGAACCCCCAAAAAAATAATGATAAGAAAGGTACAAAAGTAAATAGAAACCATAGAACACGTGTTTAAGCTATCCTATTTTGAAACAAATCAGCTACGAAAAGAAAGTTAAAACATTGATGGTCATCATTACCACATCGGTGGCGTAATGGTTAACGTGCTCGCCTCGAGGGCGGTAATTCGTGGGTTCGAGCACGGGTCGGGTCAATCCAAAGCATTAACGAGAAAGAGCAAAGACTGGTCGGCTCGGAATTGGAAAAAATGTGTCCGAGAGGAGCAACATGTCCACCCGCGGAATGTTGTTTCAGTGACCTATAGCACTAACTTCTCGTCATAATATAGCTGAAAAATTGCTGAATAGGCGTTTAACAACACTCACTCAATCACTCACTCAATTTCACCAATATGAATAACCATTGTCTTTATATTTTGTAGACTAATCTGTAGTTTTATAATTTAATTTTACTCTGTGTGTGTAACGTTATCATATTATCAGTTAAACTCAATAATTATTAGATAATAATAAGTCAGGATCAAAAATAGAATGAAATGATTGATAAAATAAATTGATATTTACAATCCATTTGGTAATCATGCATATATCCCCGATGCCACCTACGAAAGAGGATATGGTATACAAACATTTTATTTTTTTCATTTTTAATTTCAACTTTTGGAAAGCACAATATCTTTCTTCGGTTTATTGATACAGAAGTATCATTAACATTACAATGAGGTTTATATTGTTGGGTCTACCATACATCCTAGACAACCGTTAGTTTAATGTTAACAGTTATTTTATCGACACTCACAATCGGACTGCAGAGTTACTGTGACACATGCATCAGATTCATGGGTGGTGGTGTAAATCTGATGTGCATTCGGAGTATTCTGACAGATCTGTTAAGAGTTTAATCCAATATAGAACCAACTCCTCATGCAAACAATTCCACTAATAGAGGAAGAGCCGTTTACCTTCCAGAACATCTCATTTTACTGCTAATATTTAGTGCGGAACGTGTTGTTCATGCATTGCGCGCACGAACATGATGATCGCTATGACATATCCGTGTCTCAAATGGCGATGAATATGTTTACTCTTATGTAAAATGTAATCTTTCCGTTATCACCGATATGATTTTTGGTGAATTACTTACTCATCGAGAGCACATGGGTTCACCCTGGTTTTTTGTTGTTGTTGTGTTTTATGGAATCCATGTTTTTCATTTTTCTAGTTGTCTGTTTTTTGTGTTGTTTCTCGTCGGCATGTGTCTTGTGTACTACATATTTCTTTGGATCGTCAATTCATGAATGACCCATTCGATTGTCACTAATGTGTATTTACTGTTCTGTTTCAAGTATCATTTATTTAATAATTTGAAATTTGAATACTAGTAACAGGAAAATGCCAAAGAATTAAATGGTCGACATAACACCAATTTCAAGATGCCGAATGGTATGATATAATTATAGTAAAATAATTAAACATAGGACATTATATTCATGCCTTACTCATACTATAACAACTGTTGTAGTACATCATAAAATATCAAGTATTGTTCAATTTGGAAATTGTCAGTTAATTGTCTCTATCGATCAGCCATATACCAATGATACAAACAGTTGTTAATCTTGTGTATATAACTACAATTATACAATATTGTATGTATATGTAATACAATTCAATAACTCCCCTTGACCTGTGCTACAAAAAGTTAAACGTGAAGACTGTTATACCTTTGTATCAAACTGACTTTATGCAATATTGTATTAACATGTAATTAAGAAAAATCGCTTTTGTAGAGAGACAGAAGTGACAGTTAAGAAGACGAAACTGTCAGCCGAACCTCACCATCAGCTTAAAGAACCCACACAAGAGAAGAAGAAAGACCAACCACCAGTCACAAAGTAATTAATAATAATAAATATATATAAATATCGTAAATGTTAATAAACGTTAGAGAATACCGAAGGGGCAGTAAAACATGTACAACCTAGAGAAACTTGCATATCCGCTGATGATGCTGAAATATTGCTACTGATGAAAGGGTGGTCGACTTTTGGAAAAGTGATGCCAATACGTTTGTCATAGTGTTTAGTTTTTAATCTTCCCTCATTGTCGATTTCAACGTGAAGAAAAAGGTACGAAGCAGATTTTTTTTAGCATTAGTACTATCCTTAACTTCAATGTATATACAATGAATTTGTTTTCTTCAAAATTAGATACATGAGTCAATATTTTGTGTAGCAAATGACAATTCATACAACAAATAAGGTAGAACACGCAATAGTATATACTTTATGTGAATGTTTGTAGATCCACCATTATCAGGACATATATACAATAACAATAGAATATTACAAGTTACATAGTGTGATAGATACCTAATACGATATATACGGTGTCAGTAAAGTACATACGGGAAGAGAGTATATGGAACTCACTAACACTGTATGTATCGTATTAGGTCACTAGCGAACTATGTAACGAATATATCTTACCGAGTACACAATCATGAGGCATTCAGAAATATGTGTACCTAAAGTCATAGATATTATACAAGTGTTGAAGTGATATATTTGAGTAACTGTAACACTATTCATGAGATTGGAATTTTGGGACAACATATTTGCAAAATTTATTAAAAGGGCGATTGTGACCGTGATCGTTTGGTAGTTGGATTTACAACTACATATGCAACCAGTTCCTATCACAACAAAAGTTGTGAGTTCGAATCCCACTCTTGTCTAGGTTCATTTACTGAAGCTCACCAGCTACGTGTATGTGTGAGAAAACAGTCGGGGTATATCACAATTGTGCGATCTGAACTCCAGGATATGAATGAAGGAAGTTTATTGCCTAGTGATATTAAAAACGCTGCGCTATCTTTGTACATAGAGCGTCGTAAACACATGCCTGCTTTGGCTACAGGTAGAAGTGAAGGTCAGGATGCAATACACATTTTAAGTTTGGAAACTAACAAATTTGAACATTTTGTACTAGTTAACGACAAAGATTCCGAAATTGTTTACTCCGCAAGCCAATCTTCAAACACTATTTAATATTGACATGAACTTTTCAATAAAATATATATCCTACTGTAAATCCTACTTCCACCTCCCCGTGGTGAGCAGGGGTTAACATGTTTTACCATGCTAATTGTCGGGAAAGTAATTGTCGTAAATGAAACAAAATAATTGCCGGAAATGAAGTGCATATTGCCGGAAATGAAATGCAGCGGTTCATTCGATGCAACAGTATGTGTTTGTCAGTGACTTGTGGCATGTCGGTGGTTTTCACCGGGGTTCATCCGCCAATAAAAATGACCAACACGATATAACTGAACTAGTGTTGCAAGTCGCTAAAGCAATAATTCCCACACTTAGGGTAAACATGAATAACAATAACACATTTTAAACAGATAATCAGCTTGCTTGTCGTCTTGTTTGTTTACAGATGAACGTAACCGCTCTACTACTAACCGTGTATTAAAAATGCAAGAAGTTAATAACCGTGTACTTTAAGAATACGGTTTCCACATGTCAACTGAAAACCAATGATAGAAGTATGTAGATGGAAGATATTATGAAATACATGTACAAAAAGGGTAATACGAGATGTACACATATTTGTAATTAGTACTTAGATTTTAATTTCTATTTTTAAAATTAACTATTTTAATGGCATTATTTGTTTATCTATTTTTTTTCTAGATATACAGCTGTGAAACAATACAGATATAGGTGTAACAACTGTTGGTAGGTATTATATTTAGTTACTATTCTTACATATTGTATCAATGTATCGTAAATAGTACAGCCACTCTTAATCAGCACTTTAATGAACGTACCCTTAGACAGAAACTCACTAAGCATAAACGTAATAAGGTGTAATAGCAAACTAAAATGGATATCGAGTGAATGTCGTCTTACGGGAGGATACGTGTCCTAGAACTACTATCTGAGATTATACACGAACAT
>MJUT01054803.1:42368-137367 GCA_002080005.1 Gigantidas platifrons
TGTGACCGTGATCGTTTGGTAGTTGGATTTACAACTACATATGCAACCAGTTCCTATCACAACAAAAGTTGTGAGTTCGAATCCCACTCTTGTCTAGGTTCATTTACTGAAGCTCACCAGCTACGTGTATGTGTGAGAAAACAGTCGGGGTATATCACAATTGTGCGATCTGAACTCCAGGATATGAATGAAGGAAGTTTATTGCCTAGTGATATTAAAAACGCTGCGCTATCTTTGTACATAGAGCGTCGTAAACACATGCCTGCTTTGGCTACAGGTAGAAGTGAAGGTCAGGATGCAATACACATTTTAAGTTTGGAAACTAACAAATTTGAACATTTTGTACTAGTTAACGACAAAGATTCCGAAATTGTTTACTCCGCAAGCCAATCTTCAAACACTATTTAATATTGACATGAACTTTTCAATAAAATATATATCCTACTGTAAATCCTACTTCCACCTCCCCGTGGTGAGCAGGGGTTAACATGTTTTACCATGCTAATTGTCGGGAAAGTAATTGTCGTAAATGAAACAAAATAATTGCCGGAAATGAAGTGCATATTGCCGGAAATGAAATGCAGCGGTTCATTCGATGCAACAGTATGTGTTTGTCAGTGACTTGTGGCATGTCGGTGGTTTTCACCGGGGTTCATCCGCCAATAAAAATGACCAACACGATATAACTGAACTAGTGTTGCAAGTCGCTAAAGCAATAATTCCCACACTTAGGGTAAACATGAATAACAATAACACATTTTAAACAGATAATCAGCTTGCTTGTCGTCTTGTTTGTTTACAGATGAACGTAACCGCTCTACTACTAACCGTGTATTAAAAATGCAAGAAGTTAATAACCGTGTACTTTAAGAATACGGTTTCCACATGTCAACTGAAAACCAATGATAGAAGTATGTAGATGGAAGATATTATGAAATACATGTACAAAAAGGGTAATACGAGATGTACACATATTTGTAATTAGTACTTAGATTTTAATTTCTATTTTTAAAATTAACTATTTTAATGGCATTATTTGTTTATCTATTTTTTTTCTAGATATACAGCTGTGAAACAATACAGATATAGGTGTAACAACTGTTGGTAGGTATTATATTTAGTTACTATTCTTACATATTGTATCAATGTATCGTAAATAGTACAGCCACTCTTAATCAGCACTTTAATGAACGTACCCTTAGACAGAAACTCACTAAGCATAAACGTAATAAGGTGTAATAGCAAACTAAAATGGATATCGAGTGAATGTCGTCTTACGGGAGGATACGTGTCCTAGAACTACTATCTGAGATTATACACGAACATTTTATACCTTTTCCTCTATATACATAACTTAAATAGAATTTGTAGGATGGAATATATTTAGCAATGTCAGCTACAGTTGGTTTGATAGCTCAACAACAAGTCATTTTATGATGTGCCATTCGAATTGACTACACGTGAGAATATGATATTTGATAGAGATTTGATTTTAAAGTTCAGTGTGATGATACGATATCAGTTATCGGACATACATGTTATTTTAATATATAAGTGGTAGATCAGTTAATCTCTATATCTACGTTTTTATTTTGATTTATCATTCATAACATGCATGGAACATAGAAATTGGTGCAATAAAAACAACCATCCACAGTCATGTATATCATATCAATTTATTATATGGGAATATAAGATTCAGATTCAGCAATACATTCAAATAAAATAAGTTGTACTAATTGTAATTAATTTAGCTTGACTATGATGGCATAGTTTTATAAGTTGGGCAGTGTGACTAATTAGAGATATGCATGTTATACACGATTGCCTTACACATAATTTTGTTTTCAACCCATGATAAACCACATGAAGAAGAAACATATTTCAAAACAATGTTACGTTGCATCTTTGCCTGGCAAGTTAGGAAAACAATGTTATGTTGCATCTTTGCCTGGCAAGTTAGGAAAACAATGTTATGTTGCTTCTTTGCCTGGCAAGTTAGGAAAACAATGCTATGTTGCTTCTTTGACTGGCAGGTTTATTGTCGCGTCATATCAATTAAGCAGTGTAAATGTTACTCCAAGTGAAGAAAACATTTATGTTTTACAAGTGAAATGTGCACCGGGTCATGTGTGTCATCTTAATATCTGACGTACAACTAACAAATGGTGTATACTATGTGTGTTGTTGCTGTCAAGGTTTCAAGCTTTAATGCAAACCATTCTTTCCACGACCGACATATTGAGCTCTATTTTGATTTATCTGGAACCATAGTTACGTTTCCCTCTATAGATATATACTTTGTTTATTTACAATAACGTACATCATATGTATATTATTTGTTTTTCAAAGTCTATCTGTTGAGGGTTTGTTTCAACGTTTTATACTTATAGCATATATATTTTGCATTGTAGCACAGAATGTCTTACTACGTAAGTAGCATATTATTTATTACTAAGTAATATTTTCTAATATTTAGCAAATGCATAGACAAATCAGTAGCCTTTATACAAGATTAAGCATGGCAGTGTGTTAAACTAATCAGAATTCAACCGTATTCTGATTGAACCTCTGTTTCCATTTTATTATATAGATATCGATGAAATACCGTGATTTCCGAGTTAAATAAAAACGATAATTTCACTAGTGAAATTACCATTTTTATTTTCGCTCTCGCTATTTTTCCCGCCATTTTTTGAGCCGGAACCATTTTGTTTTAGAATATTATATGGAGTGATGTCCTGTTGCTTCATTTCATTGACAGATTGTTAGTTTCATTTATGATAAAGGAAAGATTTGAAAAATAAACAAAAGGATATCTTAATTTAGTATTTCATTGCGATACAATAAAAAGCAGGTAAATTTGGCAAACATTGACATGTTTAAATACTTTTCATAGCAGAATTATTCCCTAAAAACATGTGGTCTCGGTAGAAAGAATTTATCCAACAGTAGGATAAAACTTTAACCACCCCCAAAAGATCGTCTGCTATAAATGCACTAAGATGTCATCTCGTTTTATGGGAACACTTAAATTTACGGAGGAACTTTTAATTTTAACAATCCTATATCTAGTCAGAAAAGACAAAGTGATGATTCCGGACTACAAATAGCAAAAACTAAATATAAAAGAATCATACCTTTATCGTTTAGTGTTTCCGATTCTGAGTGAACTTTAGTCCAGTTTCCTTCCATTAGCATCCGTTTGAATTACACATTTAATGTTTGAATCGTTTGGACCCACATTTAACGATTTACATTTCCTAGCTGTTATATTGTTAAATTACTTGTTTTCTAATTATATAATCCATCGAATTTGAAATAGTTTTGGCTTTGTTAACGACCAAATAATGGTATGCATCCGACTTCTTTCACAAAACATTTTTCCCACAAGGGTATAAATTAAATGTAAATACGAAACATACATCATGTGTCAATAAATAAAATTGTATCTTTCAAGGTCGAGTGCATACTATGGTCACAAAGTTTACAAGTAACCAACATGGAAATTATATTCCTAATCGAAACATGTGCACATGAATTTATTTATTTACAAAATTGAAAGCATTAGACAAACTTTTCAGTCAACGAGTAGACAAGGACACAGTTGTATATTAATGCGCAATAAAGAAATAAACACATGCAATGTCGATGAAAGAAAATATCAAATTTATTGACTCAAAACAGTCTAAATAATAAACAGTATAACTAACTTTGATGTCCGATTACCAAAAATATGTCACTCATGACCGCACCACACTGATAATTAACTCATGCGATTCGCGCATTCGTGAATTATCAGTTGTGCGGTTATTCGTGACATATGTTTGGTAATCGAACATCACAGTTAGTTATTCTATAAATATCAGTTACATGTGTGTCCTGTTAATATGCATCTAACTATAGATTCCTATCTAATATGTTATGACTACCTTATTGGCTCATTTAAGTATCAATTACTGTATGTCTATATTTTATTAAGGAACAGGTGAGAGTAAGCATTGTAGTGGGACATCCTGCATAGATGGGTGCATTAAAAAATAAATACCGTCAATTAAATATAAAACAATGAACATAGACTCAATTCTTGCAACAAAATCATGATATATATTGGGAATGCATTCATTTTATTTCATTTTCTCCTTGCTATTCTCATCGAAAAACATACCGAACTAACTTATATTAAACAAAACACTAGTGTTGTATTATGTGTTCCTTATACATCACATTTAATTCACAAAACAAATCTTACATCTACAATACACAACATTTTGTTTTAATATGTTAGAATAAAATAATCGTCGAAAGATAAAATATGCACATAGATATAGTCAGGATATTATATTAGTAAATAGAAAACAAAACAAAACATAAAATATAACTAAAGAACGAGTAACACAAACTCAACTGAAAACCGATATTATTTGGGAGAAATAGTGCATGTAAAGTACAGGACTGGGTGGAACGATCTTCCTGGTGATCCAAAGAGATATTTATTCTTTGAAAATTCAAGAGGGGTATCATAGCCTATGATTTATGGGACATTTATTATTTCTTTTATCATACTTTCTATTATGTGGATATAAGATTGCTAAAGAAATATCAACTTCTTCCGCAGAACTGCATTGCTTGCCAACTGACTACACATGTCACCGATATTCTCTAGACGTCTTTTATACATTTTTTACATTTTCCAAAGCAATTCTAAATATTGATCTTTGCCTGGTTAAAACATTATTTTAAAGGGTTTTTTTCCATGCACAATTAGATGAAAATAACACGAATAAGTTGCAAAAAAAATATGTTGTACCCGCTAATTGCTATAAAATAGTATTGTTATCTGCAAAGTTTAAATCTCTACAAATTGTAAAAACAAATAATGTCTGTTACGAACAGAATATTCTAGGTATCAATATAAGAAATAATACCATGAAATAAAGGGAAAGTTTATGCATTGATGGTCAACACTCATGTGCTCCGGAAGGATAAACAGTTCCAGTGTCACTTGTGGTACCTGTCGTGTTGCCCTTGTTACAAACCCAGTGATAAGTCATCAATGAAGAAAGGATCAGCTTATGATTACGACAAACGGTACATATTCGTGGTCGTTTGTGGTTTAGATATCCCATAATATTAACGAAGACATGATTGCGACATCAAAACCTTCGAAGTGATGACTTTAACTTAACCACTAGGAATCCTTACTTTAGTAGATCCCTGTTTAGCTCTAAGTCTATCCCAAGACAATCATGCTAGAAACCACAAGCTCTTAAACATCGGATCAACTGACAGATATATACTGCATAATTATGGAGGTACTGATGGAATGTTGCGGCATACACAAATGTATAAATGGAATATTAACAATGGAACGAGTGATATATCTTTTGTCGTAAATATTAGTTGTTCCTCGGCCATATTTGTCAATTTGCACCGGATAGTAAGGCCGGGATTATCCAACTCGTCTATCAATAGAACGACCACCATTTGGGAATGCAACAACTTTTATATCTATTATCATCACCCATGATATGTTTTTGTCATAATATTCCTAATAAATTATGCCGAATCAATACACGGACTAATAAAATAGTATAAAGTAAAGACCCACCCAAATTTCAAAAAGGAATAGCCCAGTTGATTCCAATTTGTTTGGCTCCGTTCATCCATTCCTCAAGGCCTGACAATATATTCTGATAAAGTACATTCCCAATAATGATTATGATTTAACCTACTAATATAAAACACAATAATGTATAGTGTTCTGCGCTCTCTGCACATTATATTTAATTAAAATAAAAATAAAAAACATTCTCAAATCTACAATGTACAACGTGTTGCTTTAATATGTTAGAATAAACTAAACGTCGAAAGATAAAATAAGCGCATATATGTATTCAGGATATTATATTAGTAAATAGAAAATAAAGCAAAACATAAATAAAGCTAAAGAAGGAGTAACACGAACCCAACTAAACCCGATATTTGTTTTTTTTTTGTATAAATAGTGTATTTGAAGTCACAAGGCTTGATGGAACGATCTCCCTGGTGATTTCATTAAACTTGTTATTGTTAATTCAAGACGGGTATTATTGCCTATGATTCAAGTGACATTTATTATTTCTGCTATCAAAATTGTCATATTCCCGTTATCTGTGTTTTAAAGTAAGTACAAATGGTTTATATTTTCCTACAATATATGCATTTATAGCTTATTAATTGCCAGGAAAAATTTGTAATTTTGTGGGAATTTTATTTTTTGTTCACTTTGTTGTTTTTGATTATGAATAACATATGGGTAGATAGAGTAAATAGAAGACATTTAGTTGATGAATATACGTTTAGAACAATAGTATGTTTTTCTTTTCCTTTGTCTGATTGGTTGATATACCTTTAGGACACGAGTTTTCTTTCACTTGCTTTTGTCTGTTTTTATTGCTATACTATTGAGACACGTTTTTTCTTTCATTTGATTTGCCTGTTTTGTTTTCTTTACAATGAAAACGGTATATAATTAGATTAAAACATATTTTTGTAAGGACAATTTTAGAAGGTTGACATCAATAAGTGTTATCCTGAGAAGGAGTATTCTTCATTGCGCTAAACTTCCATGAAAAACCACTCTGCCATAACTAGAATGCTAACATTATATACATAATTAATATACATAATTAATCATTAGTATAAAATATAATGATTATTATCTTATTTTTCAGAAGTGAGCCACGGTAAGTAGTTATTGACATGTATAATAGATTAACATTAGTTTTATTAATTTCATTGGAGTAAGAGGAGTTGAATATCATTTGTCATGCTGTATATCTACATACACACAACACTGGTGTGGATTATAGCATTCACCGATCGTACTACACCTCAAAGTCTTCTCGATAATAGGAATCCCCAGGATTACATATAATACTTCCACTTATGTCATACTGCTTGTGTATCAGTATATAATATAGATAACTTTCATATATCACATTGTTATATTCTATCAATGATGAAACACAGTTAATAGAGGTGTCCATTTATTCAATAAGTTATACTATTTTTTAATAGCTTGGGTAAACATTGAATATATTTAATGGAACGATTAAATGAACATGGACTATTAAAAGATACATGTAATAAAACCATAGATATCACATTTAGTACGCACACGCGTTTCTGGAATAACCTTCGTCCGGTACGATCTAAAGATTGGAAAGCCAAATGACTTAAACTTTTGGGAGCAATAAACCCAAAGGGCCTCAACAAGATAGCCAAAGCCTGCCAATGACATCGATGCCTGAAAGAGGAGAACCTTAGTATAATGAAAGTTTGCAAGCATCAAAGGGACAACCAGAAGCTATATAACTATGCGACCAGACATTATTTGCTTATGTAAGCAGTGTGTTTAACATATATAGATAGTGCATGATGTATATTGTTAATCTTATTCCATATGACCATGTCCCTAGCAATGCATTTATCTTTCTAGTAACCGAACGGGGTATTATATAACTCTGTAACCGATAATATATCTCTGAATTATGATGGTCCATGAAACCTATTGTCTGTATATCATTTTAGCATGCAGTTTAATTTAATATTTAAAACATTAAGGACTTAGTATTCAAGCTAGTGAATCTGGAATATGTATTACAGAGTGATGTACTCAATATTTCAGTGATAACATGTGTGAACTAAGAGTAGGTTATATAGAACACTGCCTTGATATAGCATATGCAAACCAAACAAATGCCTCAATCAAAATAATCACGAAAGTGTGTACCCTTCCGGTACACATGATATTTGTATGGCCAAATTTAAGTTTTCTGTGTAGTGTTTTATAGATTAACGGCTTCTTATTGCCTATTTGGTATCTCCAAACTTGTCGCATACTAGTATATATTTTGAACAACACGGTAGCTACAAATGTTAAATACCAACAAAGTTTAACCTGAACAGTGAATTAAATCTCGTGATTAAAAAATGTTAAATGTAAAAACGGTGGTGTACAAAGAATGCTATAATACTGCAGCTGTAAGTTGTATGGTCACATGACGCCATCAACAGGAAAGCTTTGGTCGAGAAAACTAGGTTATCCACAACAAGTTTTATTGATGTGCTGTGGTCATGTATACGTGTGTAATGAAAGTCGATTTTTTTTCTGTTTCTACGATTTGCGATTAGATTTTGCAGCTGTTTTATTAGATTGTTCTCTTTTTTTCTTTCCATTTTCACTAGTATACGTTTCAATTAGACATTTCTGCTATTTAACTACTGATAATTTTCTTTCAATTAATGTTAAGCAATAACACATTGATCAGTCATATAAATAGAAATATAGATACATGTATATTGGTTAGTACACAGGACTGTAATCGTTTACTCTGCATTCTATGACACTCATTAGGTTACTGTAGGCATGTTAATGTTATCCAGACTCCCACATGGTGTTCCAGTCTTTTGCCTTTGTCTGTGCCTGATTCGCTTAAGCGTATTTTGTTAAACATTTTGGAAATGATGTGGACACCATGTGGTGCCGTGTACCTCGAATAGGCTCATAATTACACTTGTTTGCTTATCATAAAATGCAGACTAAATGAGTCTAAATACTTGCGTTGTGATCCGGGATGATGGAGTTCGGGCTCCTGGTAACTTTTGCCCTTTCTTCATCTAGACAAGAGATCAAATGAATCAACTGATCCCGTTTCAAAAATACACTAAATTTGAAGAAAAAAAATACAATAAATTAAGGTTCATCTTCCTCATACATTGATATACAGCCAAGCCTATATATAAATGTCACTAAAGAGAACCGGAGCATACGAGGTTCGTGTTACTATATCTTCAGTTTTATGTGTATCCTTTGTAGATCGTTATTTGTCCTTTTGTCTTTTTTTACGTTTGACCATGATGATGTCTCTCGATTTACGAACTAGGATTAACATTTGGTATCTTCAAACTATTACTATTAATAGACAACAGAAATTTACCTTTAAAGATATTGTTTTTATAACATGTCCTAGACAGAGACGCGATATTAAACATATATCTCACTTTAAAATGTTTCAAGAGAGATGTTCTCTACGTCAATGAAAATAAACAACGGTACAGCAAGAAAATATTATACTACAATACTATCTAAGGATTGTATGAGTTTGATATTACAAGTTAAATACTTTCATGTACCATGTACTTCTTTTTTTTTATTACATCTATATTACACCTGTGAACAATTTACCTCTGGCTGCCACGAAATCTCACAGGTTTACAAATATTTACAATAAACAATATAATTAAACAAATAAATCCTGGTAGTAAGAATACAATATCATAAGCAACTAATTTATATTTTATCTTTCATATTCAATTTATACACATACATCTTTACTCATTAAACAATCCAATAATATCTGTAATTTCATGATATTATATAAGTTTCGAACTACTGGGTTTCTAATCATCATGTGTATGTTACTTCTGAATTCATTTGTGAGGTTTCTGATAATTATTACTTCCCTGTAAATGCATTTATTATACTTTAGATAATTTCTTGTTTTCCAAATTACCCATTTTAATATAAAAATTAACAAATTCACTAAATGTAGGTCTTCCGTTATTTCTCCCTGGTAAACCCCAATGATTAAGTTTTCCGCAACAAGCACTATTTTTTTTTCTTTCAAAAATGATTTTAAAAATGTGTTTTAATTCATCTAAGACATGTTTAATTTGATGACACCTGTAAAACAAATGCACAAGGGACTTTATTTTATTTTCACAAAAATGACAATGACCATTTGATTTTTCCATTTTTGTAATCTATATTCTGAATAGACAATGTTATGCAAATATTTCCATTGGATAGTGCTTTGTTTACATTTAATCTTGTTCAGTATATACCAAATTGATATCCAGTTAAAAAGGTTTTTGATAAAATGTATCCCATTTTAATTGACATTTTAGTGTGATTGGTTTATGTATTTCTTTCTGGATCTTCTTCAGTTCCATCTCTTTTGGAAGAATGATTTTATTATTATGCTTTCTAATATTCAAACTACTGTCTATTTTTAAACCAAATGATTTATGTTTATCTTTTCGTTATCATCTGATTTTAATTTCTTAAAAGCATTTTCTGGGGTTGATTTTTTTAAATTTTTGCCGATTCTCATATTCAGTTCCTTTTATTATCCAGTCTATTAAGTATAGTCTGATTATCAACAAAAGTTTTATTGTTTTTGACATATATATCATTTATTTTAAATATATTATTTCTCAAAAAAGATTGGAAAAAAAGTGGATTTCTCTTAAAAGAGTAGGCATGATAAGGGCAGAAATTGGCCTAAAAAATAGGCAAATTATAAATGAAACGTATAGCTTTCATTGTTTATTGATTTTAAAAGAACTTTATCCCATCTAATATTTTGGTAATTATTTTCCATATTTGCACGTGCGATGACGTCCCAGTAGTCAATGGATTGTCTATCATTTCGTGATGATATATGAAATCCAACACGAAATGTGTATTTAATGCCAATTTTCAATATCTCCACAATTACATGTAGGTACCAACGGCTTATTTTAGTATGATGTTTAATATACATAAAATATATCTCATTTAATAGTTTGTTGGTACCCGAGTGGGAAGAGTATGAAATCGGTAAAAAAAATCATAATTTTGAGTTCAAATTCTCATGAGCAGCCATATTTTAGTGACCGTTTTCATCCGTAAAAGACAGAAATAGAAATCGACATTCTAATCCCATCCAATATAAAGTTGGCTATCCTAGTTGCTGTACTACGGGAGTAATATTTGTAACTTGATAATTTTTTTTTGAAAGTGTTGACGTTAAAGAGGAAAAAAACCCTAAATTTTGGAGGTGATTTACAGCCGACCTGATTGTGCATGAACTTTTTTGTCTAACCGTCAGTGGAATTTCAGCTTTTACTATACTTTAATTTTATCCGATAATTCACAAAAAGAACATACCAAAGCAAACAACAAAAAAAACAACAACAAAAAACAATCAGGTATTTATGTCAGATTATCTTAGAAACTAATTCATTGGACATGCAGACGACAGATCGGAACTCTTTATTTTTAGTAGTCCCTTTACTTTTCCTTTTCTTTATTTTGACAAATATATTTTGCTTACCTCTTTTGCAATAATTGTAATAACAGTAAAGTTTCTTTATATATAACTTAATTCTACCAACTTCGTAGTCACGTTGCGGTGGCGAAAAGATTAGCTTTTCAGACTGTCGATACCAACATCGTGAGGTCGAATCATCGATTTTTTTTTTTTTTTAAATTGGACAAATTATTATGCATCATAAGAAAACGTTTTTGATGTGTTGACAGTATTTAATGTTAAAATAACAGTTAAAGCAAACTATCAAATGTGCATAGCACTTCATTTTGGGTTACCTGCTCAAGGCAAATTGCAAATGCTTCATACATAAATTGATGATTGTTTTTACACAGATTATATTTAAAAATATATATATATCTCTATTCCGATTGAAACGATATACAGTGAATGAATTCGTTTAATGTCTACGGTTACAGTTTGAAATCTACAGACATCGCCGCGATGAAAGACATGACGGACTTCAAAGATATCAGGCATCAAACATGTTTATCGAACACCTGATGAGTTAAGACCTACAGCATCCTTTCACACGTTTCAATTTTAACTCGATTCTTGCCTTGATGCAATGTATTTAGTCATTTATCGTCACGATTACGCTCAAGTCATGTGTCTAAGAAACTGGCTGAACATGGATTCGTTGAAAAGAAAGTCAGGAGTGGTAAGCATAACTTTAAAGTTACAACACTTTAGAGGAATATCGGTGTCTTATGTTGTTTGGTCCATAACACTATTTTTGACTGAAATAGAGCTGCTAAGTTTTAAATGTTCCCTATATTTTGCAAGTTGACAAACAAAAATAGGGGAACGGAACTCCTTTTCCCAACCCCTGGATCATACCCTGAATTATTGTATGCAACTAAATAATTGGATTATTGAAGATTTTGACAATTACATATTCGTTATATGGGATATTTTAATATATACATATTCGTTACACAAACATCATTTCTGTGCAGTTTAGGGGAAAAATCTTTAGTTTATAATTTACATATAGAAAACAAATATGGTATAGTTGTTTGATTTTTTTCAAATCCAATGCAGTGTCCTTTCGAAGTTCTGTAGACAACTCTGATGTTTCATCTACACAAGAATGCCGGTCTATATATGTTCTGTTATTGAGACAGTTTTGTATCTTTAGAAACACATAAAAGACATAGAAACGTCTTAAATATATGTCTAACCACACAAAGCACGTCTCAAGTCACTGACAATCTTTTGAGCTCGGATTTAATTGATTTTTTTTTTTGCATCATTTGGTCTGCCATCACAGAAAGTGACAGTTAATAGTTTGTTTCTCTGATATGATTTCTGGGTTTATTAGCCTATTATACATAGCAGCACCACCATAAAGGCTCAATGGCCAAACACCACAGAAAAGGAATAGAAAATGGCACTGTTTTGACTTTTTATTTCACTCAATAATATAGCTGGGCCCAGGATCGGACATAATTATTCTGAAGTGTTACCAGAGATAGTAATGCAATTGTTTTTAATTCATCTGGTGTTAGCTTAGTGCATTTCTTGAGAACAGGGATTTCGAAATACTCCCTCTTGCCTGGAAAAGTAGAAAATACGAAAATTAAATCACAAAAAGTTATGATTACTGAACTAGGAAAAAGATGCGGCTAGATTCGACGATTTTGTGTCTTCCAAGTCGGAGCTTCTGGGAACCTTAGACGTCCCTCAAACCCCTCACCCATTTTGTTGCCTCTTTTAATAAAGAGTATAATTACGGTCATGGCAAACAGATATTTCTTAAAACGTGACAAATAAAACACATTGATATTTATTATACAGACACAAAATGAAATTCACGTCTTCAGTTTTTGAGAAATGATTAATGATTATTTAAATAGATTGTCATTATATTAAGGTTGTTTTCCCCCCATTTCCCATGATTTTACAATTTACATACATATATTTATTTATTTTCCGAACTTCAGTATCCATTCATTATAGTGTTAGAATGAAAATTTAATCTTGCTGGAGTATTACAAGTTAACTACGAAATAACCATAATGAGAATAAAAACATAGTTTTCACCTATATTCAAAACACAAAACATCATGTCAAAGAAATATTGGAACGCTATACGTTCCCAATTTCGATCGATCTGCACGTACATACGACCACCATAGGTTTTGGTTAACTTATGGGTATACGTTCAGATCTTGAATATAATAAATGGCATAGTCACGATAGTGCATTAATGATATTTGGTATTGGATAATGCCTGGTTTTCTCCTTGATATGTCATTGTTGCCTCCATGTTACGATTAAGCATCGTTGCTAATTATGTAGGAATGGGTTCAATTTCCATTTACTAGATAGATATGATAATGATTAAGCAATGAATTTTGATAAAAAGTGCAACAGTATTTATTAATGGTTAGGTCACTGTTAACTAAGAGTTCGGAAAAATGTTGTGTCTTTAAGACTTGATATCATCTACTAGATATAGCTTAGAAATCATATGCGGGCATTATATGCTTCCTTGATAGAACATTTACTAATTTAAGATAAAGCAACTTTGACTTTGATTATTAACACTTAACTGTGTTAAAAAAAATATTTTTAGGTATATTTCCCCCCACTATAAGATGTTGTATCTCTAGCATATTATTTTGAAGAAAAAAATATCTGAACCTCAAGACATACATTGATTTCGTAGGTTTGCAAGCTTTATTTGATTATTATAGTGTTCTAGTTTTCTTAATGTATGCAGTTATAATAAAATTAAGAAAATTTGATATCTGAAGGTCTACGTTAATTTGTCTTTTTTCTCTTTTGTTTGATGTTTAAGTGTTACCTCGTGCGGACGAACTTAAGAACGCGACGTAGGTCCGACGAAACGGTGTTTCGGTGCCATAACGTTTAAAGCCTCAACCGATTGATTTGATATATGGATATGTTGTTTATAGCAACCAATGGCACACCAACTTGATTTTGGGTAAATTGGGTGAAGGAATTTTCAGTTAGAAGGGATTCTGTTTTCATGGACACATTTTTTATTTTTTTATTCAACATGAATTATGTCCCGCTCCTGCCGCTGTAGCACCACCTTACCATGCAATGCAGTTGACTTTGTTCTTTTGACATTCTTACTACTGAGAATGATTTCCTCTCATAATATAAAACAAATCAAAAGATTAACATTCGTTATGAAAAGATAAAACAAGTAATTTACAGAGCTCGGCACTGACGAGTTTCTGCGGTTGATAGGGATAATATATGGTTACAAGGGACAATGTCAGGTTTACGGAATATATACTGGTTAGTGAATGATAACATATCTCTGCTTAGATGTTGTTGTAGAAAATTTCTACTTGATTAAAAAACATCAAAGTATATTTTTGAAATATTAAATGACATTTCTAGTGTGTAGAGCTTGACAAAAATGTACTGCTTAGTAAAATATCAAGTCAAAAGATCGTAGGTGTCCAAATTCAACCTTTAATTACAATAATATAGGTTAATTTAATGCTTACAAAACCGTTGATAGGGTGACACAACTACGCAAAATACTATATGCTACCCTGGAGCATTGTAATATCATTTATAGAGTGTACATACACATAATATAACATTTTGTCGAAAAGACTATGCAAGTTATGTAAAATAAAACCACCATATTTGAATTTGCAATGATTAATTGGCCCCTCCTCCATTTACGTTGCTAAGCAACAAAGGACAAAGCGAAAGCATTCAAACATGTATTTGTCTTACCTTTCAATGATTGTGTTTAATATTATATCTATATGAACACCTTCTGAGATGGGAACAAAATTGACCCTTATCATGTCCACTCTGTTGATCTCAGAGTTTTCAAATATGTTTTTTTTTTATCTAAAATGTCATTTGTAGACTCCGTAGAACATGACCCCAAGAAATTGTGCCATGCTTGTATAGCGTCTTGATAGTATTTTGGAATGTATGCGATATCTAAACCTTTAATATCGGCGCATTTACAAAGAAAAAATCAACTCCAAATTTATTATCTTATTTCTGTAAACAGTGTTTACCTATCGCATTCCATCTAACTTTTCATTATTTTGCATATAAATATTATCTCTTTACTTAAATTATGATGATCACATCCCCCCCCTTCATTAATATTTATGCAATATACGTTTTTTTTTCTATTTGGTTTGGTTTACTGTCCCAAATGAATTTCCAAATCAAATCATTTGCCTCTTTTTTATATTTCTCTGGTACCCCCTCATTTCAGTTTCAAATCCCATTTGAGCTAAAATAATTTGTTTAGCGATTAAAGTTGTTCCATTAAAGGCTACATTTATGTTTTCAAAACCTGAGTGCAGCTTTTCATTTTATTTATATTTATTAAAAAGTCATCATTGTCTATATTGTACCTGTGAAAAACTCCTATCTGGGTAGTTTCTCCCTTAATCCACCAATAACTAATTCTTTTGTTTTTTCATAATTTATCTTAGAACCAGAATTCAAATTTCGAAAGAATTAAAACGATTGTTCAACAGAATCTTCGTGTTTTGTTTAAGAGTTGCGTGTCGTCGGCAAGCATGCATATGTTTGCTTCCTTTACGGGCTGTCCCTCATAGTCGGGTAGTTGGATACCTTGTATTGCCGGAGTGTTTTGTATAGCACAAGCCATCGGCTCTGCCTGAATAATGTATAATATCGGTGCAGCGTGACATCCTTGTCTGGCTGAACGCGATATTGCGAAAAATGTTGATATGAATCATTTGTTTTTATACAGGTTTTTCCTCTTTTAAATAACATATAAACCCATTCACGAAATATCAGTCCAAAATTAAAAACATAACATAATTTAACCACCCTCACTCCATTCTATCAAATGCTTTTTGCTTATCAACAAAATAATGACACCTTCCTCATCTTCATTATTTACAAATTCTATAATATCGTCAATCACATATATATCATATCATGTACTTCTTGAGGTAATTTGAAATGAAATATACAGGCGTCATATAATACGTTCAGGAGTTGTAGGAATCCAACTCTAAAGAAACGGGAATAATATAGATGTACTGATTTAAAAATATATATATATATATTATCGTCTTATTATTAGATGTTCAATAAATATATCAAATGTAGTATGCACGACGCGTTTCCGGAATACACATCATCAGGTACGCTAAATATCAAAAGATTGGAAAGGCAAATAATTTACCGATAATGTCAGTGATTAAGAATAGGTCAAGGAAACTATAATTCAGTTTTTGCTTTAGGTAAAAATAGTTGATCATTTATTTTAACATGACGTCCTTCTTTTGCTTTGCAAATAGACGGGCGATTAATCAGATGGAAAAATCGCATTAGCGCATCCGCCGCGCACATTTAAGCCAGGTGATATAATCACGAAATAAAATTATTTACACGGTTGTTAACGTTTTAATCAGCTATATCCACTGACAATAATCAACATAGACAAAATTAATAATATGTGACGTACAATTAAAACATGCAAACAAATAGTATTGTCCTAAGAGTACATGTGACTGACTTTTCCGTCGTAAAAGTATATGTTGATGAGCTATCGTCTGCTCGAATTTTGAAGCATAAAGTATGTGCGACATTGTCTGCAAACGTAGATATCAATGACCGTCTTCTAATCAAAGTATACTACCTTGTTTGCATTGTTAGACATATCAGAATCGAAATAATTCATGGAAGCCAGAATGTGTGTTGAGTTTGAACATGGGTTGGCAGGTTATTAGTAGTTTGAATATTAACATCCGCAAACCCGTGTTAAAACTCAAAACACATTCTGGCTTCAATGATTTATTTCTGAAATAAATAATATGTGATAATAAGATCAATTTCAACATGATATACTACATATATTTAAAGGTATTCGAAAACAAATTTAAACAATGTTAAGCTTTATATAACACTGCATTTCTTGGTATTAATGGCTGAAGTATAAATTATTATAAGGTTGTGCTGCTGTAGGTTGTTAGTTGACGAAGTGCATTATTACAGTGTATCTCTGTCCTCGTTTGACTCTTGTTTGATTGATAATGTTTGCATAAGTAATCAGTGATAATTGTTGTAGGCCTTGCTGTAAGCTGTCACGTTGAAGCATCGTACTAAATATCATTCTCCGTCAATATAATATGTTTACAATCAGATGTTTATCATGTCCTTCATGTCCATTATTCGTATGAGCTAGAGTTCAAAAATGAGTTTCTCGAAATAAATTATAATATTCTAACCCGATCCTATAATTTCACGTTCCACTAATCAATTCGAAGTTTGATTATTTTGTTGATCACATCTATCCTATCCCATTGCACTTTAAATAAAGGCTACCACATATATGGTTAGATATCACAATATGTAATGGATGTCTTCGTGTGTAAAGTGTACTGTGACTTCCATTTGATGAACACTCAGGACAGGAAATTCAGTGTGAAAATAATATTGCTCGACTGTGTAATATATTTCCACTTTTAAGCATCACAACTTATTATAGAATAAATTTAGCATACACATATTCCATTTTCTCCAGAAAAAGATATTGCATTTTACAATAATAGGTGTAATTTGTTTGTGTGTTCATCGACATGCACCACATATTTGGCAATTAATTGCCAAAATACATTTTCAAATACAAACTCACGAATTAAACCCTGTATTAAAATCATTAATTCTTTAAATCCGTCAAAGTATGACCACAAATAGGGCTGTATACTGTTATACTGTTACATAAGATGAATATATTTTGAAATTAACAAAATAGCATTTACTGTATTTCGATTCTCAAAGTATATCTTTGATATGCCAAGAGTTATCTTCATTGCATTCAATGAAAGAGTTATTTAACAAATCCTTAAACAATTTTAGCATACAACAAACCAAATGTTGAACTAATTTACAATTCCAAAATAGATGTAGCATATTTTCCTAGTTTACATATGTAATTCGTAAAGTCCACATTTATATAGATATGAATTACACGGCAACATTATGTGCAATAGTTTAAGTTGAAAGTTTTGTAGTTTTCTGACTTTAGTTATGCAAAAGCCATTGAACAAATGCCATGCCAATCGTCTACAGAAATTTCTAAATCGTTTTCTCATTTTTTATGGCACATACTAGGCTCTTGTTGAATTCTCTAAATACATGATTTGTAATCTTGCATATTAGGTCATGGATCATAGATTCACACATAATAATTTGCTTCCAATTATTTGGAATCGCCCTAATAATATCATGCATTTATTTAGTTGATATACTGTTAGGATAATATCTTTTTGCTGTTGCTTTTGTCTGTTTTCGTTGAGCTACTTTTAGGACAAAATTTTTTATCCTCTTGCCTTTGTCTGTTTTGGTTGATCTATTTTAGATTCATTGTTTTCCTTTTTTTTAATATTGTCTCTATATACTAGATTAACATTAGTTTAATTAGAATGAAAGGAGTTGAATATCATTTATTACATTATGTGCTTACATACATAACACTTATGTAAAATATGACATACACAGATAGTATTTCACCTTACTATAGTGTAGATAACATAAATCCCTAGGATTACCTCGAAGCCTTCCACTTATCTCGTATTCTCTATTCTCCAATAAATCTAACATAGTTTAAAAACTTTCTGTGTCAGAAACTCAATTTATCTGATTACCCCTTTGATATTTTCAAACTCTTTTTATCTAAATAAATCTGTCGACAATAATATCATCATACCAGACTGTCCAAAACTTCCTGTTTGACAACGATTAATCATTAATACAATAAGATATAATTAGCTTAGCCGTTCAGCCCACCATGTACGACCGACCATTCTACCATGTACGATAGGACACCGAGTTTTACTTCAAACGATTGTTATACAATAAACTTTTACATGTGTATCTTGTCCCGCTTCATTCATTGACATCATTATAATAAAACATTAAACAAAAATTCAAAAACCCCGTACCAACGACCAAGGCACGCTCGGGACAAACCATATAATGTAACACTGAGAACTTGCGTTCTCCCGGCAAATACCATTTCGTTAGACCGCCACTGGGGTACAGTGTGAGAACCATACTGACTTTGAATATGCTGAACTGCCTTTACAAAAATGTATATACAAAACCAATGTTTATAAAATACTCTTATAAATAAATCATATGAATAGCACACATTACGAATTAAATTTTAAACTAAAATTGAATATGAAAATGTTGACTTGTCGCACGAACAGGTGGCTAGCGAATGACTCAAACAAATCTTAACAAATATCACGATCTAAAAATAACCAATGCTGATTTGTTGAAAACGATCACGTAGTTTTAACATTGAAAACAATAATACACCATTTTCCCGCTATTACTATTTTTGGTATCTTCAAATTCTTCTAGCGACGAACAAATACCACCTAAATGCCCTTCTTTAATATCTAAGTTAATACTGTATTGAATGTTAATTCGTTATTAGCTGTGAAGGTGAATGCATCTGCAAACATCGGTTATAACATATTCATACTATTTCCTTGTCATATTGTATTTGTGTCGGTCCATATTGAGATATACAAGTCTGTAGAGAGTTTCCATTCGTATTCAACTAAAATAATATTGTCACTGTTGTACCATTATATATGCAGCTTCACATACTTGAATAGTGGTAGAACATATACAACAGATTACAAACTTATCAAACTAATAACAAAACAATAATTGAATTTGGACATCAAGGACATCATTAAAGGTAAATTCAAATTATCGAAATACTTAAATAGACTTACACTATGCACTTTTCAAAAAGGAAGCAGGAAAACAAATATCAAAATAAATATATTTTAGATTTTAGTACCGTTTTGTAACCGGACCGACACTCTACTAACTTGGACGGTCATAATCGTGATTGTATCGTAGTTGGAATTACCACTACCTATGCAATCGGTGCTCATCACCACTAACGTGTTCGAGTCCCGCCGAGGCGAAGTGCACTCGATACATCATTATGGGGTAAAATTTGTCCGTGACTTACGGCATGTCAGTGGTTTTCCCCGGGTGCCCCGGTTTCCTCCTCCAGTAAAACTGAAGGCAACGATATAACTGAAATATTGTTGAAGCTGGGGTTAAACACCATAACCCTAATCCTAACTCTCTAATGACTTGTTCTTCGGTGTCACATTCACTCAACAAAATGACAAAGAGATGATTGATTTTATTAATTGATATATTAACGATAACAATAAATATCGTACTAGGCTATCTACCACATATGCCTCACTTAACTGAGGATACCAGCTAAATTTATTTAGAAAGGTATTGGAAGACGTGATTTGAATATTCTTCACCAGACACGCTTGAATATTAGAGAAAATTGTATATCTTTGAGAGTAAGCAAACTAAGTAGCTTAAATATACAATATTTGTGTATTGACTGTAAATATAGAATGTATATGGCGGAGCTTAGAAGCTGGGTAATGACGAGCTTTTAGCGAGTCTTTCCATCCGCTTTGTGACGAACCACATAAATTCTATATTTACCGTCAATACACCAATATTGTATTTATCCTGCAAGAAAATTTGCAAAAAAGAAAAATATTAATCAATTTAATAATAAAAAAAAGATAATGGAAACCCCATTGATACTTCAGTAGTAGTTCCGGTAAGGGGTGTGGCTTAATAGTGTTATTAGGTTAATGTAAAAAGTGTTACTATGACAGGAGTGTGGCTTAATAGCTTTATTAGGTTAATGTGAAATATGTTATTATGACAGGGGTGTGCCTTAATATCATTATTAGGCTAATGTGAAAAGTGTTATTATGAGAGGGGTGTGGCTTAATAGCTTTATTAGGCCAATGTGAAAAGTTATATTATGACACTGTCATAATAAAGCAACAGTTTATTTCAACCCTTTTATTATGATAAAAAATAACCTAATTGCAGGATAAAACAGGTTAGCTAAAACCCCATCAATTTCATCTATGTCTGAGGAAGATGAACCGTAGTTTTAACAATCAATACCTACTAACTGTACATTACAATACTACTTACACCATGTTAGTAATTGTCATCAACATGTAGAATTCGCAATATATAATTTCATTTTAAATTGTTGGTACCACGATGGTGTTGATTGAACAGGAACATTTATAAGATATGATCATGCAAATTAAGGTTCATTTTCTTCAAGCATTAATAAACATTTAAACTTATACATGTATATGCATACCGCCGAAAGGAAACTAAAAATGTGACCTTTATGGAAAGTTGTCCTCTTTAGGAAGTGATTTGCTATATATATATATGTACCTTAAGGTATTTAAGAATGTGATTAAGTGGATGGATTCGACTGACATTGTTGAGATATTGTAGTTTTTTTTTAAATATTGGTTTCAGTTCTTTATTTTTTACGTCCTATTTTTTTTTGGAACAAGTAACACTGAAAATATAAATTATACAACAATGTCCCCAGCAATACTATTGTGAACGCAGCCTATAATTTCAGTTGCAGGTCGCTGTTAGGAGCCGATTATACGTGTCGTTGCTACACTCATATGTTACAGTCCGTTGTGCTAATAGCGAGTTTTAAAGTAATGTGACCCATTTCTGTGACAAGGTTAATATCTTTAGCATATTCCTAATTAATGAAAAAAATACTCAATCTATTTCTCAAACCAGTTCATATGACAGAAAAAAAACATCATAATTCGTACTTGATATATTTTGCGCTAAATGACCAGTTCGCTCTCGTATAAAATGTTCATCACACGTGATCTGCTTAGTGTCTATCGCTTATATATATTCATCTGAGAAATCACGTACAATGTGATTTTTAATTTAAAATGCCACAATTCCACGTATGACTTGATACAATGTTAATGTGAAAAGTGTGTTTGTCGATTGGAGTTTGAATGACTGCAAATATATGTTTGTATAAATATTGCATACCTTTGTTAAATGACCAGTTTTTCTTTTACTGGCGAAAGCTGTGTAGATCAAATTGGGGAGTGAAATCAAATATCTGTCAGTCATTATCGTAGTCATCCAATAATATGTGTACCAGAGTTTTCTGATATTGCTTGAACTCGAGGGAATTTATGATTTTCATAAATTCGTACGCGATTAACAATAACAGGATGTATATTTTAATTTTGTATTTATTAAATTGTCTTTTTAATGGTTTTAAGATAATAATACCAAATTACTCTATTATATTTTGTAATATTAATTAACAAGAAAAAAAAAACTTAGGGATATATATTTAGTTATCTTGAATACTTGATATTGAATGAAAGGCACACCCGATTAGTGATATATAAATCTATGAGCCCAATTTAAAGTTGTAGTTGGATTAAATGTCATACCATTTGTTTTTGCAATGCTACTAGTATTGTACAAGTTTGATATATTACTATTGAAACAAAAGAAGCTGCAAGTGTTAGATATAACAAACTTCTTTTTTGCGCACCTCGGCCTTCACATTCCAAATAAGCATCGGTGTTATTTCATTAATTAGATGAAGTATATTCTCTTGCGACCACATCTAAAAGCTTTGGATCACATGTTAAATGATTAGTTCCATAAAATACTTTTCTATTAGAAAGGCAGTAGTCCTGTCCACTCATACTGAACCAATGGTTCCCTTTTGCTAAGTAGTAATAATCACTCCGAAAGCTTCACGATGGCAAGTGCATCTTTGTGAACTGCTACGGGTCGTCTGTGTCACAAATGACCACATATATGTTCTGTTTGATTTTCCGGAGCACTTGTGTTCGCCCGTTTTTTTACATATCTTAGTGGTGTTCGTGTTGTTCATGTTGTCAAATAGTTTCGTGTTGTGATGTCAGCTACCATTTCCGCGTAAATGCGACGTTCGATTTATCTCGACTCCCAATTCTTTGGTAGGGTGTTCATGTTGTTATGCATCTTATTTGTGGTGTATTTCGTATGCTGTTGTCTAATATGATTTCATGGTTCCCGAGTTTCTGTTCTTTTATGTCCAAGCTTGCACTGATGTTGGTTTGTGTCACTTCAGATTTGGAATTCGTGCCTTCAGTGTGGTCTAAACACTTTCATTAATAAACAAAAAACAGCTACCTGTGGCGTTGGTGTATACAAATAAATTGTAGGTCTATGTGCTATAGACTTTTAACAAGTACAATTAATTAATAGTAATATATCAGTACTAATTTATATATAATGACAACATAAAAGTTATCATATTTTGTGAAATCATTATTAATCTTGGGGTTCTTATTTTCCTGGATTTCGTGGATTTGGTTTTTCAGGACAAAACTTAAATATTAGTATCCAACGAAATACAATTTTCAAATTGACTGTTGCCTATAGTGCTTGAACCCAAGGATCACTGTATTTTGTAGAAATCGTTAATATTGGTGTAAACGAACAAAAGCACTTTCACATTGAATAGAATTGAACATTGTTGATGTGTATGCTATGAAAGTTTAAGCTATGAAACAAGTAAATAGTTGCGTATGAATTTCGAACCTGTTTTATATCCGTAGTTTCCTGTGTAGTGTTTTGTATATCACTGTTTGCCCTTTTGTCAGTTTATCCTTTAGTAGCTTCATTGTTTGTTCCTACGCCATTTACGGCTCCTGATCACCTCTTATGTATCTTTCTGACGTGCATATTACAGATAATCTTTAGTCGGATATGGAACCTGTACCTATTATGTCTACGTAGACAGTGATAATTGTTGTATACCTAACTGTAACATAGAAACACTGAACTAAATATTATCCTCCGTCAGTATCATTTGTTTCTGGTGAGGTTTTTTATCCTGTCCATCCTGTCCTTTGTTCATTCTAGGAAGACTTTATACACAGGAGATTTTCAGGGAAAATGAAAAGAATCTAACCCGGTCCTTTAATTTTAAGTTCCGTTATATAGATGATGTCCTATCACTAAATAAGGTAGATGAGTTTGTCGATTGCATCTATGCCATTGAGCTTGAGATAAAGGATGCCACATATACAGCGGAGTATACTTCATACCTTGACCTACACCTTGACATTGACTGTGACGACCCGTTAAGAATGGAATCATTCGACAAAAGATATGCTTTCAATATTTCCATTGTGAGCTCTCTGTTTATATGTTGGAATATGTGACAACATTACAACAACACTTCCATGTGGAATACATATATCTCAGTTGATCCGATATTCCTGAGTCTGTGTTTCCTATTATGATTTACTTGATAGAGGGTTATTACTGGCAATGAAGCAGCTACTAAATCAATTGTTTCTCATGGTTAAGATGGAAAGTGTTACGGTTAGCACCATGACTTGGTTACGGAATAGCTGTGTTACAAATGACTACAAATATGTTATGTTTCTTGTTCATGACTTATCAACGGGTTTGTAGCAAGAGTAACACGACAGGTGCCACATATGGAACATGAACTGCTTACCCTAGCGAAACACATGTGTTTACCCCCTGTTGTAGATAGGGTTCCTGTTGCTCGCTCTTTTGTTTTATATGTAATGTAATTGTTTGTTCGTTTTCGTTTGGTCATTTCATCGTCGTTACTTCTTCGATTGACAGAATATAGTTACCCCCTGATATCTTCAAACTTTTCCTACGTTAATATTCTCTCTTGTAATAGATGTAAAACAGTCCTTGAATTGTCTACCCTTTTTAAAGTATTTCTCTGACCTCACATTATTGTTTGAACAGTTAATCATTCTATTGTTCTTGTGTATATGAACATTAGGTTTTATCATTGTATGTTCAACAACGTGCTTAAATATTGTTGAGCGTACGCGTCTTCTTGATGTATCTCAATTACAAAACACCTTTTCTGACCTATATCAAAGACATACCAGAAACAACAACATCATCCGAGACCAAATTGCTTGTAGGTGATAGCCTGCTGTTTCCACCCATCATAACTAAGTTGACAGCAACCTTTCCCCTTAAGATATAGTATCAGTAGAAGATTGAGAAGACCAATAGCAAATGAGCTATTGTATCTTAGAAAGATTGCAATATCACTTGAAACACACGCTCGATTTCTGCTGGCTTTATTCCCAATTCAATTATAAGGGATCAATATCAGTTATTTCTGACAATACAATTTGGCACTTGAACATAATCATTATATCTTAATTGTCTATTCTCTCTATTAACCATTATATTTTAATTGTCTATTCTCTCTATTAACCATTACATTTTTATTGTCTATCCTGTCTATTAACAATTATATTTTAATTGTCTATTCTGTCTATTAACCATTATATTTTAATTGTCTATTCTGTCTATTAACCATTATATTTTAATTGTCTATCCTGTCTATTGACCATTATATTTTAGTTGTCTATTCTGTCTATTAACCATTATATTTTAATTGTCTATCCTGTCTATTAACCATTATATTTTGAAACATAAATACGCATTTTTCCTTTGATGATTTTATGCAGTAATCAACTTAAAAATAGTGAACTTTTACCAACCATGGTTTAACATGAAGATCGTTATGCTATTCCATGATTTTTACGTCACATGAGAATAATAGTTAAGTTTCTATGGAAGTGGGAGGAGCTTACGTCATGGTTTAATATAAAGATCTGCATGGTATTTAATGGTTAACGCGGACGTCGAAGAGAACACCCTTTTGTCAATCGTGTAATTTATGTTACAAACCATATATACCATGGATCTTACTCATGAACTCATGAACTTATTAAAACCAACTCATCCTTCGGATTCGTTGGTTTAAATAAGTTAATTCGCAAGATCCATGGTATATATAATACTTAATTGTGTACCCTGTCTATTAACCTCTATATTTTAATTGACTATCCTGTCTATTAACCATTACATTTTAATTGTCTATCATGTCTATCAACCATTATATTTAAATTATATATCCTGTCTATTCACCATTATATTTTAATTGTCTATCCTGTCTATTAACCATTGTATTTTAATTGTCTATCATGTATATTAACCATTGTATTTTAATTATCTATCCTGTCTATTAACCATAATATTGTAATTGTCTTTCTTGTCTATTTACCATTATATTTTAATTGTCTATCCTGTCTATTAACCATTGTATTTTAATTGTCTATCCTGTCTATTAACCATTATATTGTAATTGTCTTTCCTGTCTATTAACCATTATATTTTAATTGTCTATCCTGCCTATTAACAATTATATTTCAATTGTCTATGCTGTCTGCTTCCTTTGGTTTTGTTACTCTCAAGGACGTTTATATTATTATACTGTTTTATTTAGACGTAATTTATGAAGGTTATGCCAGAAACGTGTCGTGCTCACTGAATTAGACAGGAAACACACGACAATAGTGTATGTCTTACACATAATTAGACAGGAAACATACGACAATAGTGTATGTCTTACACATATTTAGACAGGAAACATACGACAATAGTTTATGTCTTACACATAATTAGATAGGAAACATACGACAATAGTTTATGTCTTACATATAATTCTTACATATAATTTTACTATTATCTATTTTCATGGTGTTTTGTGTTTTTATTTTGTTTGTCTTCGGCTTGTCTACCCTATGCTGCCACTTTCTCTGGATTGTCCATGTTTGATTACCTCGTTGGTATTTTGTAACGTTTGTATACACTAAGACACAAAATCAAGTAAAGGAACAACTTTTGCATAGCTATTCTGCATATTTTGTTATTTTGTTTCATAAGCAATCAGGTTTGTCTCGCTTTTCTATTAATACTGCGTATTTACAATGTGGCAATCAATGGCATTATATATTCAAATTCGGGTGTAAATTGATAATGTACAGAAAGAATGTGTATTTGGATTTGTTTTTCTTTCTTTTTTTTAAATGTATGTAACAACTTGTCAAGTTTTCTTACATAACATTCGGCACTTTCTCCCATTTATACTAACCACAACTACAAACATCAATTGTTTTGAATGGTCATTGGTGTACCCTCTTGCAATGCATTTTTTCGGACCCTATCCATTTATCCTGTCTCAGGCCATGACCTGCATTTCCAACATCAGATGGTGTTGCCCCCCTTTTTTGTTAAGTGAGTGGCGATTGATAATGTAGGAATTATTGACCATTACTGTTTTAACTTTCTTTTCATAATCCTCTACTTCTTTTTTTCCTTCACGGTCATTATCCAAATGCCACCTTTCAACCATCAATTATTGATTGTAAGCTTAATTCTCATCATGAACATATAAAACACATGTTTATGACGGAAATACTGCTTACTTGACATTAAAACAGTAATCAGTCAATTATCAACCATAATTTGTTGGATATGGTCCAACTGTTCACATTCGCAAGGTATGCATATTCAAATGGATTCCTGAGACACATTAAAAACATACTTTTCAGCAAACCAATGATGTTCATTGATTGATATTAAAAGAAAGTTTATAAACAGTGATAATCATAAATTCCACCAATAACAATAAAACAATTACCTTTCATCCTAACTGAACTTGAGCCGTCGTGGTCGTACGGTAGTTGAATTCACAACTACATGTGCAATCGTTGCCTATCACCACTTAAGTTGTGAGTTTGAACCCCATTGATAGCGAGGTGTACTCGATAAAACATTATGTGATAAAAATGTGTCAGTGACTTGCGACAGGTCTGTGATTTTCTCTGGGTACTCCAATTTCCGGCACAAAAGTAGTAATTCAAATATGCCAATTTCCCTAGCATTGCATTTATCTCGCTTCTATGAACCGATCGGAGTATTATATAACTCTGTAACCGATAATATTTCACTGAATTATGATGGTCCATGAAACCTATTGTCTTTATATCATTTTAGCAAGCAGTTTAATTTAATCTTTCAAACATTACGAATTTATTATTCAAACTAGTAAACCTGGATTGTGTATTAGAGAGTTATGTACTGAATATTTCTGTGATAACATGTGTAGGTGGTGTGGCACTCTAAATTGATATTTCACATGAAAACCAAACAAATGACTCCATCAAAATAATTACGAACGTATGTGAAATTCGCATGGCCAAATTTAAGTTTTCTGTGCAGTGTTGTATATATTAACTGCATCTGAATACCTATGTGGTATCTGCAAACCTGTCGCCTTTATATTTTGTTCAATACGGTAACAAAGGATGTTAAATAACTACAAACGTTAACAGTGAATTAAGTCTCGTGATTAGTAAAATGTAAAAACGGTCGTGCACAAAGAAGGCTATGACGCTGCAGCTGTAAGTTGTATGATCGTATCACACCATGAAAAGAGAAGCGTTGGTATAGAAAACTAGGTTAATCACGACAAGTTTTATTGAAGTGCTGGTACCAACCAATTAAAGTGAGTGGTAATGTTTATCTGTCTAAGGGATGTACATTTTTCCTGTTTCTACGATTTGTGATTACATTGTGGGGCTGTTTTAGTAGATTGTTCTTTTTTAGTTTTCTGTTCATTTTCACTAGTATACGTTTCAACTCAACATTTCACCTATTTAACTACTGATAATTGTCTTTCAGTTAATGCTAAGCAATAACACATTTAGAAGTCATAAATAGAAATGTAGAAACTTGTATATTGGTGAGTGCACAAAACTGTAATCATTTACTTTGCATTCTATGACATACATGAGGGTATTGTAGGCATGTTAATGTTATCCAGTCCAGACTCCAAGACGTTGTTTCTGTCTCCTGCCTTTACTTGTGCCTGATTAGATTAAACATATTTTGTTCAAAATGTTTGAAAACATGTGAACCCCATGTGGTGCCGTATACCTTAAATAGGCTCATAATAACACATGTTTGATTATCGTAAAATGCAGACTAAATGAGGCTACATACATACCTTGTGTCATGACCCGTGATGATAGAGGTCGGACTCCTGTTGACCTTGCCCTTACTTCATCTAGACGGGAGATCAAATGAACTATGTTCGATCAATCAGCTGATCCCGATTCAAAAATACACTAATATTGAAAAATCATATAATAAATTAAGGTTCATCATCTTCATATATTGATATACAGTCAAACCTATATATACAAGTCACTCAAGGGAACCTGAGAATGTGGGGTTCGGGTTATTCGATCTTTAGTTTTATGTGTATCTTTTGTAGATCATTGTTTGTCCTTTTGTCCTTTTTCGCTATACCATTGTGCTGTCTGTCCTTCGATTTATGGAATAGGATTATCATTTGGTATCTTCAAACTTTTCTTACTATTAATATACAACATGAATTGATATTTAAGGATATTTGTTTTTCATAAACATGTCCTAGACAGAAACGCGATATAAAACATTGACATGGACCACACATTTGGCAATTAATTGTCAACATAATGTTTCAAATGCAAACTCACGAATTAAACCCTGTTTTAAAATCATGTGTTCTTTAAATCCAGCAAACGATGACCACAAATAGTGCTTTATACTGTTATAATGTTACATAAGATGAATATATTTTGAAATTAACTAAATATAATTTACTGTATTTCGATTCTCAAAGTATATCTTTGATATGCCAATAGTTATCTTCCTTGCATTCAATGAAAGAGTAATAACACAAATCTTTAAAAAGTGTTTATAACATAAAGCGAAAAATGTTGTACTGAGTTACAATTCCAAAATAGATGTAACATATTTTTCTCAGTTTCCATAAATAATTGGTTATGTCCACTTTTATATATGTATGAATTACAAGGCAAAAATATGTGCAATAGCTTAAATTGAAAGTGTTTAAGCTTTGTATCTTTAGTTATGCATAATGACATATGGTAAATGTCATACCAATTGTCTACAGTAGTTTTTAGATCGTTCATTCAATTTGTCAATATAACTTAGTAGGCGCTAGGCGAATTCTCTGAATAAATAAGTTGTAGTAAATATTTACAATGTATGTTTTCTGCGTTCGCCTTTTCAGCTATTGCATTGTATATTCTGTCATATTTCATAGTTGCACCCATAATAATTTGTTTCCAATTATTTGAAAATACACTAATAATACCATAGTATTCTACAAAAGCAATATTAACATTAAAAATATCTACAAATTCAGACGATGTGAAAATTTTTTTAATTATCCGATGATAAAATAAAACCATTAATAAAAAAATAATGCTATGAAAGCACATACTACCATTTATCTTTGTGAATGGATTGAATCATATAGATTGACTCATTGCAGCATTTGTATCACACATATCAATCCATTGATTTGGGTTCTGACAAATTACAAAATACATCAATACAGAATGTATTTAACGTCTCTTCCAGTACTTCCAAACCTTACAGTACTGTATATTGAATTAAGAAATAAAGTAAAGTAAAGACACATTCTGTGGCTCCAATAAATTACTGATCCAAGACATTTTCAAACCACAACGGTCTCCTTCTCCATATTTATTACATTTAATTGTGAGTTTAATTTTATCATTCTTCCCATTCCACATTAATGCATTAAAATTTGTGCCTTAAGACACTTAATAATTTACAATTTGTATCCAGTACCGACTTAGGGTGGAATGACACAGTTTTATTAAATTGATTAAATTGATGTAAACCGTTGATTCATTGAAAATTAGATTAAGGATGCAATGCTTACGGAACAACCCGTCAAACTTTAATCGCTTGCAACAAATCATCATCAAGCAATCTTTACGGTTATCACTAGGAATTTTCCGAATAATCCCGGTTGTGAGTTTATTTGTTGAAGCAACCAAGCCTTGACTGATAAGCAGAAATATCAAATGTGGTATGCAGTATGCATTCACATTGAAGGCTGAAGGCGTATCCTAAAGTTTGCTTACGACTGTGTATTTAATCCTTTACATGAAAATGTTTATTATAGACAACCCAATACAAATAAAATCTTGTGAACTTCGAATCACACAATGTAAATTCTTATATAAATCTTATCCAAAAACTAATTTTAATTTTGAATTTAGAATGGTTATAGGGTGGTTTCAACAGCTGTATTTACTGATGGTTCTAATGATGATAATATTGTGGCAACTGCAGCTGTTTTATAATGATGGTTCTTGGAATGATGATAGGGAAGCTTAATATGCTGTTTTTTTACTAGTGGCTCTCAGGATGGTGACAGGGAATAATCTTCAGCTGTTTTATACTGATGGTTCTTAGAATGATGATAGGGTAGCTTCAGCTGCTGATTTTTACTGATGGTTCTAAGGATGATGATCAAGTATATTCAGTAACTGGGTTCGGATACCAGGTATATTGTCTTCCATGACCATCTGCCAGTTCGAGCTTCAACACAGAAGCTATTTCAATACCTCTTTCTTTGAAGTTCGTTGTCTCTTCTGATTAGGATGAATTCATGATAGTGAAAGCAATACAGCCCAAAACTTTTTCTTAATGTGAAATTTATTAAATGCCTGTTGATATCAGTAAGCATATCCTTTTCGCATGGATCCCTAGTCACATATGTATGGATGATGTCCGCCAAACATTCTACAACGTCAGCACTGATTTATTTTTACAAATGTCGAAGGCGACACAATTTTAAAATTACATTGTTAGAAGAAATCTACCAAGATGGCATCTGCCGGACGCACTTTTGAATAATAGTCATATGACTTAAAAATCTAGTATACCTATTGTTCCTTAATGCAGAGCGACGGGCCTGTAGCATATTTTGACATGGTTAATTGTTATACGAACTAAGGCTTTCAAGAATTATTATTTTAGTGGAAAGCAGTATTAAGATATGCATCTTATAACGGAATTAACTACCCTTCACGCTCACTTGGCAGCCGCCATTTTCCAGATAAACAAATACAAAATGTTACCCCAAGTTGTAATTGAGACTTTGACCTATTTAAAATTTACGGCATTTTTATTGTAGCGAAAGTTAATAACAATGTGAAATGCGTCATTGGTAACACCATTACCACCAGACCACGTTATCAAAAGTCAAATTCTATACATGATTACCTATAGCATTTTTGGGTGAACTATGAATATACAAAGAAGTAAAACTAACATTGTGATGTTTGTTGTTATCACGTTCCCCCAATAAATATATGAAATGACCCTGGAATTGTGTCTATGATTTTTCCAGTTCTACGCATGGTCGACGGAAACTATACATATGGATATTTATATTCTTTATCTTAATAATATCAATACACCAAACAGTTTTGATCAAGTAGACTTACAACCGACAGACTTACTATTAAACAAATAAATTTACTCGTATCAAGAATGTACATAGAATCTGGTTTTTAATTTAGGTTAGGCACGGCTATTTTTTTCTTCTCTACAATGTTAATATTTACACATAATTCTCATATTTTTAGTGTACTACACTAATATCGGTATTTTGTTGTTTAGTACACATTTGAATGTATTTATGTTATATGTTTCCAAGTATATTATAAACATTTAGCTAAATATTAAACTGTCTGAATAAAGAAGCGAAGGGTAATGATCTAGCAATTTTTATTTATTATAATGGATTTTTTGTTGCACAACAAGTAATGTCCCAGATGCAGTATATTTTGATGCAAGTTGTTTTAATTTCCAACAACTTCAATATATGACAGAACCCGGAGAAAGACAGTAAACACAACATAATATTTTCATCAAATCATTAAAAGTTCATTGTTTTTGTATTACACGTTTATTAATGACTTGTGTGTTCTATTATTGTATTGTAGGTTTATTTATGACAATTTTAATCTATAACTAATTATCGACTTTTATTTCTTTTTCAGTTTAATGTAAGTATTATGTTCATTATAGTTCTTTTTATTTAATTATATCAACTTTTTAATCACCTGTAAGGTAAGTACTTGTGTATCTAAGCTGTTCATATATTTAACTACATTAATATATTATATTACTTTGCATTTGTTGTAGCACAATACATTACACTACCGACTTATATATTTCTATGTCAATCTTAAATCTGAAAAGATCGACACCACATAATAATATTTAACATGGAACCACTGGCGAAATAAATCTAGTTTTCCCCTGTGCCAGAATAATCATAATAGGAGTACAGCTTTAGCTGGACCTTTAGTTGGCATAGCTTGTACGATGAATACACTACTTTAATATCATTGTAATTGTCATTAAGTAGTGGAAAATACACTCCAACTGTAGATTCTTAAAAATAATCAACGGGACCCGTAAGAGTCGAGTTGATTATTTTTAAGAATCTACAAGTTGAAGTGTATTCTCTCACATAATACACTTCTATCTGCAACTGTGTTTTCATTTTATATTTTTACCTTTTTAACGTTCAGAAGGCTAAATAAGCCACAATTACAAAAAACAATAAACACCAAAATGTTATCGGCATCAGTGCTTTCCATTCTCGTTTATATTTAGATATTTCAAGGTAAGTCAAGTGAATATAATCGTTGATATTTAGATATTTCAAGATCTTTCAAGTGTCCAAAATGTTCACCTGTGGTCTGTCTGATTTGTTAAGTTGCGGTCGATTCGTTGGTATTGCGAGAATACCCGTCAGTTCTGTATCGTGTCTTGTATATATTGATCAATTGCTTTTTTTAAGCATATTGGTGATATTTTTTTTTATCAAAGCTTACTATCAAGAGTCATATATACTAATTATAAAATTTACTAATATGGTCAACTTAGCCGAGCGGTACGATAGAAGTTTTGAAAGTCAAACTAGACTTTAAAAAAGCCCAGCAGTGATTCGAGACACGAAAGTCCCAAAATAAGTAAAACACCTTTATAAGCCTAAAATAGTAAAAGGTAAAAATTAATATATTCAAGAAAATAATAATAGACTGTATGTAGATTCTTAAAAATAATCCACTTTTCGAACAATAGTGTGACGTCTAAGAAATGTATTATACATGTAATCTTGGTGTTTATCATCGTGGATTTAAATAAATAAACACCTCTCAGGTTGTAAATTCAATTTATTTGTGAGTCCAATCATCAACAGTTTACAAACAATTAGTTTATTCTATGATATGACAAATGATGACCCTGCAAATACACAAGTTAAAATAACATAAATAAACAGCACAAAGAAAGATAACTCTAATTTGAATATGTCAAAAGTGCTTGTGTTGTGTAAATAAACATATAACCGATTTGACCCAAACATATTTCATTAAGCAATGAAATACTTATATTGCAAAATAATGCAAGGCGTACATTATTGATAAGTTTGTCAGTTACTGACTATATACATCTATATATGCAAATCTTGACATTTACTTGACATCTTCAAAATAACATAATATAAATAAGCAAAGCAAATAAATCAATGAAGTAAGCATAAGCATATTAAAAGTAATAAGCAAAAATACAATTAGTAAAATAATAAAAACAACACAATATCTTACCTCACATGAGGTGTAAAGGTCTTTGTATATATTGGCATATACTGATCTATCATCAATGTGACTCAACTCTGGTAAACTCAGTTGAAAACCTCTGTAACAAAATTAAAACTTTAAGTCACGTTTTTCATGACAAGATAAAGGTTTTCTACATTCAATATAATACACCATTAAAAGTAAGAGTTACTATTTTATTAAACTTAAACTTTAACATTGCAATTAATTAAAATAATACTTTTATGTTTTACTTATTTAATTAAACTGGTTTTACCTGTGAACTTTCCAATGCTTAATCTATATGTATTGTATGTTCATTTTATGTATTTTATATATTTTATAACTTTCATTCAATTCTCTTGCATTCTATGAATATTAAATACATCTTGACTGATAAAATGGTTAATAAAGAAATGTAAAGAAACTGACCTTAGATTAGAATAATAGCAATCCATATAATTATGAGGCAAGAAAGTTAGACATGTCCAGCTAGTAAACAAGTAATGAAATAGAACAATAGAAATGAAAAAGAGTTTCCCGCCTAAAATTCACCTGACCAAACTGACCAATAAGAAATGCAAAGAGAATATAGTATGGAACATTTACTTAACATTATTAATTACTAAATGAATAAATATCTTAATACTAATTTAGAATATGTATATGTTACTGAAACAGAAATATAAATATATTAAGGATTAAATACAAATGTATTTAATCATGATCAGCTAATAAACCTTTAATAAGTAGAAATAAATTGTTAATAAAAATAATTAATATACAGAAAAAATATGTACAAATTCACTCTACCACATACTCCCCCGGCCGTAAAATGCCGTCCCGGCATTCCGCTCCCAGGATTGAGTATTGTAAGTGGACAGGATGCTTAATATAGCGTGACCAGGATTCTGCCAATAACGTTTGGAAAATGGGTGAATTTGCTACAAGCTGTAATATGCATGTTACTTTCTTCTCCCAATCAGCAGTGGTGGATATGGCTGACTTACATGTGTCGAACTCTCCAGATCTTAACCAAGTTGGTTGTCTTCGTTCTCTGGTTGAGCGACGAACTGGATTTACATTTTCAATTTCTGTATGCTGAGACGTATCTATGTCAAGAGTGTCTTCTTGTACAGTCTCATCATCTATTATCTGTTGTGAAGCGCTTCCTGCAGATTCGTCTTCATCGGCACTGTCAACAGTGTCTGTCGAAGTATGAACGTCCTCAGCATCTGCTATCTGTTGTCTGTCATCAATCTGTTGGACAAGTTGTTCATCAGTGATGGTTGAATCATTGTACACTGGTTCCTCTTGACTAATGATAATGTACCCATGCTCTGACTCGTCGTCTGATGAAATCTCTGTTGTATGGTCGTCAGTGTGCGGGTGTTCCAGTTCCTTGATTTTCTGTCTAATAGGTCTTTTAGCAGGAATCGGTGGTCTCTTTGGCAATTTTCTAGGAGCAGGTGTTGGTACATCCCTGATGTATCCTATTGGTAATAACAAGTTACGATGGAGTGTCATTGCCCGTCCTTCGTTATTCTCCTTGCGAAGGTTGTAAACCGGGATATCAGTGTTGGGTTGGCTCACTACAATATAAGGATCATGTTCCCATCTGTCTACCAACTTTTGTTTTCCCTCAAACGATACAACTATTACTAAAACTCGGTCTCCTGGTTTTATGGCTGCGCCTCTAATTCTGATGTCATATCCCTCTTTCTGCTTTTCCCTAGATTTCTGGGCTGCTTCTGAGGCTAGATGGTAAGCCTGCGAGATACGTTCTTTCAAGTCCGATATGCATTTCGAGCTGGGTTGTTGTTCCTCGACATGAAGTCCTAGTGTCACATCTATTGGCAATCTGGGGTTTCGTCCGACCATCAATAGATATGGTGTATGTCCTGTTGACTCATGCCTTGTACAGTTGTATGAATGGATCCTTGGACCTAGGTAGGCTTTCTTGTTCTGTTCATGGTGTGATTCCAACGACCCAAGCATATTCAATATTGTTCTGTTGAACCTTTCGCACATGCCATTCCCCATAGGAGTTCTTTAATCACTTTACTTTCAAAGTTGGTGCCTTGGTCGGAGTGAATCCTCTTAGGTATACCATAATGTACTATGAAGTGATTAAAGAAGGCTTCAGCTGTTGTTTTAGCCAGTTGATTCTTGGTTGGGATGGCTTGGGCATATCTAGTGTAGTGATCCGTGATGAACAAAATATGCTGGTATCCTCCTTTGGATTTTTATAAAGTGAGAAAGTCCATGCACACCAACTCTAATGGTGAAGAAGTTGCTATGGGTACTAATGGTGCTCTCTGATTGGTTGGAGTTTTTCGTCGAAGACATCTTCCACATTGCTCAATCCAGGACTCTGTATCTTTGTACATTCCTGGCCAGTAAAATCGGTCTCGTAGCAAAGATAGAGTTCTGTCTTTTCCTGGATGTCCCATATCATCATGAAGGGCTTGTAATACTGTTGGTATATGTGCAGTAGGTAAGACTAGTTGTTGTCGTTCCTCGTCTTCGATGGTAGTAATTCTGTATAAAATGTTGTTAAACAGTTTGATTCTGTTGTATTCTCTTATCATCGGATTATGGCCTGCATCCTTCTTGTTTGGTTTCTGGTTGGCTTGTAAGTACTCAATGCACTGTCTGATGTTCGAGTCTAGAGCTTTTACTCTAGTTCAGTCTACTAGATCACCAACATCTGTTGCTGACAGATCTTCTTCAACTATTTCTGGTGAAACTGCAAGACTTTCAACATAAGACTTTGGTACCATGGAATCGCAAATGGCTTGGAAGGACTCGCTGGTAATTGTACATCCTTCTGAGTCATGTACTGCTTGAAGGCGACTAAAAGCATCAGCATCTGCGTTATTTTTTCCAGGTCTGTATTTGATGTCGAAGTTGAAAGTGGATAAGGCGGCTAACCATCTATGACCTGTAGCATCGACGGGTTGATTTTCTTGAAAAGGTTTAGGTTGTATCGTTACTGGTAGCAGTTCACATATAACTGCTTTCGGTGGTATAGTGATGGGTCTAGTTATAACATTGGAGAGCTGTATAGTAATATGACCATTATTTTTAAAGTTGAATTGGTGTAATCGTGGTTCGATATCAAGATCTGTAGTTTCAAATGCCAAATCTGAGGCATGATGAATCGCTGATGTGTTACGATACTGAGTTTCCTTGTCACAGTAATCTTGTATTTCCATGACGGTATTTGGTGGAATGGTTATCTTGTTGAGTTCTGCATTCTTGACCAAGGCAAATCTGTTTTTATTCTTCTTGAGTTCTTTTTCCTGTAGTGCAATGCATCTTAAAGTAAGGTACCAGGGAGTCGTTAGATCTGCATTTTGTAGATATTTATCTCCATGAAGTTGGTGTAGATCTTGTAGTATGGTATTCAATATGTTAGTTCCAATGAGTAATGGTATGTGTTGGTTGTAATTACTCTCCGGTACTACAAGTATTAAGTATGTGTTGAAGTTGTTGGTACTGCCAGGTGTATTTATGTTTACTTCATTATATCCGGAGTATGGTAGTCGACTTCCTCCAGCACATTCAATTTCCAAAATTTCTTTGATGGTCTTCAATTGTATACTACAGGCAAGATGTTGTTGATAGTATGACTCGCTAATAGTTGAGACTCTAGAACCTGTATCAAGAAGTGCTCCCGTTTCAATTCCCTCCAATATAACTGATGTTTCTGTTGGTCGACCATACAATCCTGGTGGTATCTTCACTAAATTATTCTTAATACTGGGACCATTAATCTTTCTATTCAAGCCTAGTACCGGCCCCTCGTCATAGGCTTCTTGAAGTTTAAACCTCTCTTGGAGTGATCTAGTTTTACAGCACATCCTCTCTTATAGTGTCCATACTGTCCACATCTAAAACATTGAGGTTCTTCGTAAACGGATGCATGTTGATACTTGGAATGTTGTTGTTCCGTTGTTTGTTTTTGTGTGTTAGATTGTTGTTGTGGTTGTTGTCGTGACTGGTAGTTCTGTCTTGGTGGTCTATCTGTGCCTCTATATCCTTGTTGATAGCCTCTGTTTGGTCCTCTATATGAGCCGCTGGTCTGTTGTCTTTCACGGTCATAGCTATCAACTTTACTAACCAGTTGTTGCACAATACCTTTAAGTTCCTCTATGTCAGATTTTTCGATTGTAATTGGTGTTATTTGGGCAGCCTTAGGAGGATTTGGTTTGGACTTCTTCTCTTTCTCATGTAATTGTTGTTCTAGAGTATGCTTCATCTCAATCTGACGAATAGCGACCCATAAGGAATCGAAGTCCTTTATACTGTCACACTTGTGGCCACTTGCATCTTTAAGATGTTTCTCAGTCCGTTCCAGGGTATATCATGTATCATACGTTTGACTTCGGATGGTTATATGGCTCCCATATCCCTGGCTTGACCCATGATATCCTCAAGGCGGCAACTCCAACTGATGACATCTTCTTCGTTGCGTTGTTCGGCACCATATAATTCCTTCCGTATATCAACTGTATTGGCTGCATTACCATATATGCTGTCCAGTTTGTGTAGTAAATCTTGGATGGAAGCTTCTGGACCTAGTCGCATAACTACTGCACCTGCCTATCCTCGTAGTGATCTTCGGATGGCGGTGTGTATGGATTTGTCTCTAAGTAGACATTCTATATCATAACGCCATAACTCATATGTTGACTCTGATTTGTTACCGGATCCTGTCAATATGTTAATTTTTGGTGGCTGATAAGAATCACTAGCAGGTTGGATTTTCTCTTTTGGTCTTACATCTGATGGTAAAGTTAATGAGTGTGGTTTCTTGTCATCAAATTCTTCCTTCTGTCTGAAATATTCTTTCATTGACCTCTCAAAGTCCTGTGGTGTGTCCGTTTTTGGTTTTATACCCATTGCTTTGATTGCCTGTAGTAATTTAATATCCTCGGGATCCATTACTTCTGCCGTCGGACTAGATGGTGGGTATATGATTGTTTTCTCCAATGGGCTAGTTGGTGGGTGTGCTATGATGTTCTCCACCGGATTGGCCATATACAATCAAAGTCAATATAACTAATAAATTAAAGAAGTTCAAATACAAAATATAAATATCTACAATAATATAAAATGAAATTATCTGAAATATAATTTCCTGTAAGTAAAGAAAATTTGTTCTACAAGGACAATTAAATCAGAGATCTGACACAAAATAAATTCCTAAAACCAAAAGAAATTCTATGAAATTTTCTAAAATAAATAAATAAGTTTCTACAAAAGATAAAAATTGGTTAAGTATTTTGAAATAAATGTAAATTTCTACAAAAGATTGAAATAAGTTAAGTATTCTGAAATAAATATAAATTTCTACAAAAGATTGAAATAAGTTAAGTATTCTGAAATAAATGTAAATTTCTACAAAAGATCAAAAATTTATTAATTATTCTGAAATAAATATAAATTTCTACAAAAGGTAGAAAATCAATTAAGTATTCTGAAATAAATGTAAATTTCTACAAAAGATTGAAAAATATGACCTATAAGAAAGTTTGAAAAGAAACGAAATAATCTTGAATTAAAAAAAAAATTAATCTGTATTAACCATAAACTGAAATTTCAAAGAAATTCTAAAAATAAAGTGAAGTGTGCCAAAATAAAGTATATCTAAATTCAAACAGATATTATACAAATACAAAATCAATACAAATGAACTGCAAATGAATTCAACTAACAGTTTCAGAAAACTATCATATAATGAATCTAATAAAAAAAAATTATGCTAAACTTAAGTTGAATTATCTCCCCTGAAATATCAACTTATTATTAAATATATAGCAATCACTGTCTCTAAGTGATCCACTAATCAACAAAGCAAATTTTTTTTTAATTAGTCGACCTACAAATAAACAAATATATGATTAATATAGCTGTGAAAAGTATAGTAAATCAAATTAATGTACCTACATGTATCACAAAACAAATCTATATTAATCAATCTATGAGAAAGGAGAAAAAAAATGTTGATTAATGTGAATCTAAACATTCAATAATTAATATACAAGATTTATATACAACGGAATACACAAAAATATCTGACTAAAATACAATACATGCAGCACCTACCCCTGAATCAATATACAATGTATCTGCTACTATGCTGCTACAACCTGAAATATGGGGCAGATAAGAGATTTGCTAAGCTTGTACGTTAACAATCTCTTTTTCTCTTAAGTCAAACTACATGTCAATAAGAACTAATGAGTATACTGCTAGTGATCTGACCTCTCCCTCAAGTACTAATGTAACCTAATACTCCACTAAAGTATTTAGGTGGAAATAGACAAAGAAGAAACAAAATGAAAGCTAACTGAGAATGACAACAAAACCTAAAGTAGAAAAGATATAAGTGCCAAGGGGTTTACAGATAAAGTGTCAAGAGAGTTAGTTGACTACAGAATGCATGCTTGTGCCCAGAATCACTCATTTCATACAAGCAGAAAGCAAAGTTTATATTTTTAAATGATATTAGAGTTCTGGATTTAAACCAATTATTTGTAAATTTAAATTTTTAATTTTCAAAAAAAAAAATTTGATTTAAGTATTAAATTATTTTAAACAATACAAAGTACAATACACACTTACAATATACAAATATAAGTTCAATACACAACACTAATTATGAAAACTGAGTATGATTCTCATAAAACAAACACAAAGTATGATATACTCATATACAATGACAATACACAAAATATAAACAAAGACACAAAGCTGCAGACATATAATACATGTAATATACACAATTACCATCTTCAAAGTACATATAAAAGTATGAATGGTGTTACTAACAAATTTACTAAAACAGTGTATGTAAATTAAGAAAATTAGAAAGTGTAGGTTCAATTATCGAAAATGTGTATGTAAATTTTCAAAAAAAATGAAGTTAATGTAAACCAATATTGAAGTATCACTTAATACTGACTGATGAAATAAAGTGACAATCACTTAAGTATTTGTTTACATATGCTGTGGGTGTGTCCTCACTTCCTGTTTCCGGTTGACCTTGAACTTTGAATCTAAGTATCAAAAATTCTCAAATATGAATAAAGTCTATCACTAATATTTGTAAATACTGTCTACTAAAACATGTTATCAAAGTATGTTTCAAACACTAATTTTCTGGCATAAATGTGTTCAAATATATATAGCTGACATTCAACATTTCACATTAAATATAAATAAAGTGGTTATTATCTTGTACATACATAAATACTTAAAGACTTTCTTCGTTTTTCTGTGGTCTGAAAGCACGTTTATCCAACCGGATGTTGCTAATGTTAGGATATCATAATTTATGAATCAATTCCGCACTGACACTGTTGATATCTGGAAGTCACAAATTTACGTTGGGCGCCATTGTAATCTTGGTGTTTATAATCGTGAATTTAAATAAATAGACATCTCTCAGGTTGTAGATTCAATTTATTTGTGAGTCCAATCATCAACAGTTTACAAACAATTAGTTTATTATATTATATGACAAATGATGACCCTGCAAATACACAAGTTAAAATAACATAAATAAACAGCACAAAGAAAGATAACTCTAATTTGAATATGTCAAAATTGCTTGTGTTGTGTAAATAAAAATATAACCAATTTGACCCAAACATATTTCATTAAGCAATGAAATACCTATATTGCAAAATAATGCAAGGTGTACATTATTGATAAGTTTGTCAGTTACTGACTATATACATCTATATATGCAAATCTTGACATTTACATGACATCTTCAAAATAACATAATATAAATAAGCAAAGCAAATAAATCAATAAAGTAAGCATAAGCATATTAAAAGTAATAAGCAAAAATACAATTAGTAAAATAATATAAACAACACAATATCTTACCTCACATGAGGTGTAAAGGTCTTTGTATATATTGGCATATAATGATCTATTATCAATGTGACTCAACTCTGGTAAACTCAGTTGAAAACCTCTGTAACAAAATTAAAACTATAAGTCATGTGTTTCATAACAAGATGAAGGTTTTCAACATTCAATATAATACACCATTAAAAGTAAGAGTTACTATTTTATTAAGCTTAAACTTTAACATTGCAATTAATCAAAATAATACTTTTATGTTTTACTTATTTAATTAAACTGGTTTTACCTGTAAACTTTCCAATGCTCAATCTATATGTATTTTATATTCATTTGTTTATGTATGTTTACTTCTCAAAGCATTTGATGTATTTTATATATTTTATAACTTTCATTCAAATCTCTTGCATTCTATGAATATTAAATACATCTTGACTGTTAAAATGGTTAATAAAGAAATGTAAAGAAACTGACCATAGATTAGAATGATAGCAATCCATATAATTATGAGGCAAGAAAGTTAGACATGTCCAGCCAGTAAACAAGTAATGAAATACAATAGAAATGAAAAAGAGTTTCCCGCTTAAAATTCCCCTGACCAAAATGACCAATAAGAAATGCAAGGAGAACATAGTATGGAGCATTTACTTAACATTATTAATTACTAAATGAATAAATATCTTAATAAGTAGAATTAAATTGTTAATGAAAATAATCATTATACAGAAAAAATATGTACAAATTCACTCTACCACATACATTAAATATATCAATCGAGCAATCAATAGATACAACTGCCGGTATACTATGTAGCTTTTATTCGTGCAGTTATTGGTCAAAACGTGTGCTGTTCCTTGGTGTAGAAACGGTTTTAAACGTAAAATAGAATAATACAAACAATGATGAGGACGGACAAATATCATATTAATTCCCTCCTATAATATGTACGTTAAGATTGTGTTAAATGTTATTGCTTACGAGCAGCGAAGGTAATTGTATCACAAAATATCAGTAATAACACAGTCAAAGTATTTCCTTGTCACATTGTTTTTTTGTCTGTCCATATAGTGATCCATAGATCAGTGGACAGTTTTCATTTGTATACAACTAAAATAGTATAATTTAGTGTGGTACCAATACACATACAGTTTTATATACTTGAATAACGGTAAAACATACAAAACAGTTTACAGATTTATCAAATTAGCTAAAAATAAGAATTGAAAATTCGGATTTCATACTTTATCGTACATTTATTTACATATGAGAAACATGATTAAACATATATTCAAACTACCTAATCATTGACAAAGACATACTATAGAAAATGTCCATACAACAGTTGATCAACACATATAAAAATAAATAGATTTTAAATCTAACCAACCGTTTGTATCCGGATTAACTCTCTACTGGCTTGGTCCGCAGTGTTGTATTCAATCAAGAACCTGACTAAGCATATTAATTCCCTCCTATAATATGTACGTTAAGATTGTGTTAAATGTTATTGCTTACGAGCAGCGAAGGTAATTGTATCACAAAATATCAGTAATAACACAGTCAAAGTATTTCCTTGTCACATTGTTTTTTTGTCTGTCCATATAGTGATCCATAGATCAGTGGACAGTTTTCATTTGTATACAACTAAAATAGTATAATTTAGTGTGGTACCAATACACATACAGTTTTATATACTTGAATAACGGTAAAACATACAAAACAGTTTACAGATTTATCAAATTAGCTAAAAATAAGAATTGAAAATTCGGATTTCATACTTTATCGTACATTTATTTACATATGAGAAACATGATTAAACATATATTCAAACTACCTAATCATTGACAAAGACATACTATAGAAAATGTCCATACAACAGTTGATCAACACATATAAAAATAAATAGATTTTAAATCTAACCAACCGTTTGTATCCGGATTAACTCTCTACTGGCTTGGTCCGCAGTGTTGTATTCAATCAAGAACCTGACTAAGAATATTAATTCCCTTCTATAATATGTACGTTAAGACTGTGTTAAATGTTATTGTTTACGAGCAGCGAAGGTAAATTTATCACAAAATATCAGTAATAACACAGTCAAAGTAGTTCTTTTTCAAATTGTATTTTGTCTGTCCATATAGTGATCCATAGATCAGTGGACAGTTTTAATTTGTATACAACTAAAATAGTATAATTTAGTGTGGTACCATTACACATACAGCTTTATATACTTGAATAACGGTAAAACATACAAAACAGTTTACAGATTTATCAAATTAGTTAAAAATAATAATTGAAAATTCGGATTTCATACTATCGTACATTTATATACATATGGGAAACATGATTAAACATATATTCACACTACCTAATCATTGACAAAGACATACTATAGAAAATGTCCATAAAGCAGTTTATCAACACATATAAAAATAAATAGATTTTAAATCTAAACACCCGTTTGTATCCGGATTAACTCTCTACTGGCTTGGTCCGCAGAGTTGTATTCAATCAAGAACCTGACTAAGAGTTGATTAATAATTATTATTAATTCATATATTAACGATAATTAGGAAAGTTGAATGAACCAATATCAGACTGTAACATACCTTTATATACATATCAGGAACATTATTAAAGAGGGCCCGGATGGGTCAATGAGCAGGGTAATTGGATTACCTAACAAGTCATACAATCATATTACTAATACGATGTGGGTTTGCACCCGGCTTTGTTATTACAAAAAAGGTGCACCGGACTCGCAGTCGCAAGTTATAAAGTTTACCAGTTGCTTGCCCATGGTTGGTGGTTCTTTCCGGGTACTCCTGCTTCTTCCACCACTAAAACTGGTCGCCATGATATAGCTGAAATATTGATGAAAGTGGCGTTAAACACCAACCGACAAACCCAAACCATTGATTAAAACTAAATTCAAACTACCGAACATATTAAAGAGACTTACACAATAAACTTTCCAAAAGTTCACTGATCAACAAATATCAATATCAATAGATTTTAGATTGTAATACATGCTTGTGTCTAGATTGACAACTTCTTGGTAATATCACTCGCTCAAACCGAACATTGCATCCGGATCTATTCTCTCTCTCTACTGAGTTGGTCCTCAGTGTTGTATTCACTCAACACAATGACAAAGCGTTGCTCAATTGTTTATATTCATTCATATATTGATGATAATTAGTCCAATGAACCAATCGAGAAACTATAATAGTGTTATGATTTCCTTAAAAAATAAATCCCACGTATTGGTGAACACCTGTTAATTTAACAAGATAAAACAAATAATTGAACAACGTGGTTTGAATAATCCTCTCCAGGCACGATTTAAGTTGGGATATTTAAGAGGTAGATAGTTTAAAAGTCATTGGGAGTAAGCATGTAAAATGACTTATAAGAGTTTATCCATTGGTATTATTAAATCATATATTAACGATAATTACGAAAGTCCAATGAACCAACCGATTAACAATAATGGTACTATGCTCTCTCAAGGATCAAACCTCACTAAACTGAGGACACCTGTTAACTTCTCTTAAAATAAATAGTGGATGACTTTGTTAAAATAATCTTTACCAGGAAGCTTTGAATATTAGAGAAAAATGCAAATCTTTGAGAGTAAGACAATTAAATAGCTTAAAACATGATAACCAAAACCCAATACTGCTATCTATGTCTGAGGAAGATGAACCTTAGTTTTAGCAATCAATACCTACTAACTGTATATTGCAATACACAAGTATGGCCCTCGGAATCGGTGAATATCTAAAATTGTCAACCCCACTAGGGTTATTTCCCCGAGGGCTTTCACCGATTCAGAGGGCCGTAACTGTTTTATTATACTGAGCACACAGTTGAAATATACTGTTTAATATTTGAATTGCTAAAGTATTATTCCATGTTTTACACCGTTGAATAATATGGTTATTCAATGGACGTGTGTAATTCTTGAGGTTATTCGCCGTTGAATAATAAGGTTATTCAATGGACATATGTAATTATTGAGGTTATTCACCGTTGGCGGCGATTAGAAGCAAACATATCCAGATTATTTTATGTCATGTGATTATCTTTTAACCAATATAATTCATTCTTTATTATGTGAGGTATAGTAATACTACTTACATCATGTTAGTATTAGTCATAAAATGGTAGAATTCATAATATCTATAATATCAAATTTAAGTTGTTGGTACCACGACGGTGTTGATTGAAAATGGAAATTAATGAGATATCATCGTACTCAGGTGAATATTCTTCAGATATTGATATACACATAAGCTAATATATATAGGTCACTGAATGGAACCTTAAACTGTGCATTTCATAGCAGAGTTGTCCCCATATATTATATAAATCAATAAACCGATTTTAAAATTTTATTATTATTGAACCAAAAAAAAGCTGCTCGTTCCAATGCAGAGTTGATTAATAGTTATTATTAATTCATATATTAACTATAATTAGGAAAGTTCAATGAACCAATATCAGACATCATCGTACCTATATATACATATCAGAAACATGATTAAAACTAAATTCAAACTACCGAACAACTTACTTTAATAGAATTATTTGAAGGCGTAGCTTAAATAATCGTCACCAGGCACTGCTTGAATATTAGATAATAATTTAGATCTTTGAGAGTAAGCAAACTAAAGAGCTTAATACAGATTAACCAAAACCCAATGCAGCTATCTATGTCTGAGGAAGATGGGTCTTAGTTTTAACAATAGATGCAATGCCTACTAACTGTGCATTACAATACAACTTACATATCATGTCAATAATAGTCATCAAAAGGTAGAATTCGTAAGTTGTTAGTACGACGATGGTGTTGATTGAAAAAGGAAATTAATCAGAAATCATCGTACTCACTAAGGTTAATCTTCATCTGACATTGATATACACTTAAACTTATACATAGAGGTCACTAAATGAAACCATAATATGTGCCTTTGATGGGGAGTTGTCCCCATATCTTATATAAATCGATAAACCAATTTTAAAATGGTATTATTATTGAACCGAAAGAAGCTGCCCGTTTCGGAAAAAGCTAATTTATTTTAGCGGATTTGGACCTTGTCCTGAGTAATACTTACGTGAAAAAAAAAATCGTTATATCCAATACACAACCGGTGAAATTGATAAGGTACCACGATAACTATTGCACAACCATAGTTTGATATGGGACATCACATTCCAAATAAACTGTGTGTTATTCCATTATTTAGATGAAACATATAGGCTTATGATCACTCCTAGAAGCTTTTGAGCACACATTGAATCATTTTTTCAATACAATGCTTTGATGAAAGAAATAATATATCCATATCCATTCTTGATTGCCCCATCGCTTGGTTCCTATCATGGTTTCCTTGATAGCGGGCTGCTGCTAATAGGCAAACTACTGAAGCAAGGGTTCCCTGTGTCTGAGTTAAAGTCGTCACTGTATCTATGTCACAAATGACCACAGCAATATTCCGTGTGTCGTTCCAAGCATTTAAATTCGCCCGTTTAGTTCTGTCTTGTGATATTCGCTATGATTTCCATGTAAAATCGATGTCCGATTCGGTTCATGTTGTATTATTGTCATTTGTATTTATTGACTTATACTGGTGCCCAACATGATTTCATGTCTTACAGAATCTGCTAACCCATCCAGTCTCGTCTTTTTAGTGTGGTTCATGTTGTTTTATCATTAGTTTTCTGTATACATTTTTATGGATCGTTGTTTATCCTTTTTTATTGTTCGCTTTACCTTTGTGTTGTCTGTCATTTGATTTACGGCTCCTAATTACACCTGTGGTATCTTCAAACTGTTCTCACTTGAGCATGTTATGTTCTCCATCCATGAAAATAAACAACGTTTCAACATGAAAATACTATGCAATAATACTATCTACGGATTGTAGGAGTTTGATATTACAATGTAAGTACTTTTATGATACATGAGCATTTTGAAGAATATATAGTGCGAACGACGAGTTTTTCGATTAAACATCAAAGGGGAAAGCTTAGAAAGCCGCATAATTTATCGGAAATCTCTGAAACTGAAAAATGTCAAGGAAAATATTAGTTACTTTTTGCATTGCGTTTGAAATAAAGACATTGGTGAATGATATCGATGTTTTTTTTTCTTTTTCTAAGCATTCAGCTTTACTTAGCAATGCATTTCTTTGGATCAATGGTCGAACTATACCGTCGGACCAGTAGACATATTAAGTCAATATGTAATGCTTCCGTAACTAGATTCATAACAGGACATTTGCTGACTTCAATTTTTAATGTCTACCAGCCGATTTGAAAGATTTATGGTACATGGGTCACACAAAACTGTAAAATGAGTTACAACAATTACATAATAAAATATGGTACCAGGTATATTTCTTTGCGGACCAGTAAAGAATATGTTAGGACCAGTGAAATGTGGAAGTAAACTGTTCCTGGACAAGTAGAACATGCAATTTGTTTTAACACTTGAAGAGTTAATATAAGGATGTGCTGCTGTAGGTTGTGTGATCACAAAGTACATCATTACAGTTTATCTCCGTCCTCGTTTTACTCTTGTTTGTTTTATGGGATTCCTGTTGTCTGAGCTTATGTACTTTTATCTCCATGTTTGCACTGATGTTGGCTTCGTTCCTGCAGCGTTGTCGAAATTCTATACATTTATCAAATAAAAACAAAAACAACTACCGGTCTCGCTGGTGTATACAAATTGAAAGTCTGCATGTCATAGACAATTAAATATTTCGTCTGATTCCAATTATACACCAACAAGTACAACCTATAGCTTATTGATAGTACCATATCAGTACCAATTTCTGTATAATGATAATATTAAAGTTGTCCTATATATAGAATTCAAAACTGTTGCTGTATATGTCATCAATGTATTAAGCTATAAAACAAAGAAATAATGGAGTATGAATTTTATTATCAAACCTTAGTTTTCTGTGTAGTGTATTAAAGATGATTGTTTGTCCTTTTGTCCTTTTATCTTTTAGTGACTTCATTGTCTGTCCTTCTCCCATGTATGGCTTCTGATTACTTCTTTGGTATCTTCAAATTGTTCTTGAGTACATATTAGAGATTAAGCTTAGTGGAAAGGACACCTATCATGCCTACGTAAACAGTGATAATTGTTGTGGACCTTACAGTTACAGTCATGTATCAACACCGTATACAATAATGTCCTTCTTGAACATAATTTGTTTCCAATCAGATTTTTATCATGCCCATCATGTATTGTATTCGTATTAGGCAGAGTTCACAAAGGGATATCTCGAGAAAAATTTAAATATTCTAACACGATCCTTTAATTTTACGTTCACCAATTAATTGTAGGTTTGGTGATTTTGTTGAATGCATCTATCTTGTCGGGTTTAGAATAGAAAAATATCAAATATATAGCTAGGTATGCTTCACGAATTACGATACACCTCGAAACTGACAGTGATGACTAGTTGGGAATGAAACCTTACGACAAAACCTTTCTTCATTCATCACACATCAATGGTTTTGTAACAATAGTAGCACGACGGGTGGTACATGTGAAGTAGGAACTACTTACCCTTCCGGGTCATATGTGTTCATTCCAGTTTGATGGTGGGATTCGTGGTGCTCTGTCTTTGGTTCTCTGTCTCATCATTTGGACATTGTAATGTCTTTCATATTACTTCTTTTGTATCGGCACACTTTTCCTACACGCATATTCCGTCTTCTAGATGTGGAGTTAGACAACTTTTGTAGTCTCCGGAACCTTGAGTTATATATATTCTATATTGAATTCATTCTCGAATAAATATCTAAGATGACAAAGTACAAAGGTTGTCCTATCAAGAAATTCGAACTTTGGTACAATGTTATTGTGGAAAGTGTGTTTATCGGTTGGTGTTTGAATGCCTGGAAATATATGCTTGCATAAATATTACATACCATTGTAAAATGTCCAGTCTTTCCTTTTCTGACGAAAGCTGTGTAGATAAAATTACCGAGCGAAATTGGTTTATATATCAAATATATGCCAGTCAGTATCGTGGGGATCAAATAATGATTGTACCACAGTTACCCGATATTGTTTGACCTCGAGCGAATTTATGATTTTCATAAATTCGCACTCGATTGACAATAGCAGGATGTATGTTTTAATTTTTTTATTTATTAAATTGTCTTTTTAATGCATTGAAGATAATAATAACATTATTCTTTTAAATTACTCTATTATATATTCCGATGTAAGTTAACAAGAAAAAAAACGTAAGCTTGTATACTTGGTTATTTTTAATAATTGATATTGAATGAAATCCACACTCGATTGGAAATATATAAATCCATAAACCTATTTTAAAGTTGTAGTTGGAATACATGTCATGCCATATGCTTTTGCAGCGATACTATTATTTTAAAAAATTTAATATAATATTATTAAAGCAAAAGAAGCTGCCCGCATTGGACATAACCCATTTCTTTTTGCACACATCGACCTTCACTTGAGTACGTATGCTGAAAAATAACTCCGCTATGTCCAATACGGGCCTCTTCTTTTGTCTCAATACTGCTATATTGTTTGCTTACAGCTATTCGCAGCCGGAGAAAAATATTGATAATGTACCCGCTGACTATTGCACTACCATAGTTTGATATTGGACATCACATTCTAAATGAGTATACGTGTCATTCTATTGTGTAGCTGAATCATATTGGCTTACGACCACATCTAAAAGCTTTGGATCACAAGTTAAATGATTTGTTTAATAAAATACCTTTTAGCTAAAAGAAAGTAGTATTCCTGTCCATTACTGATTGCCCCTTCGTTTGGTTCCTATCATAATTTCCTTGATAGCGGGTTGGTACTAACAGGAAAACTACTGAGCCCATGGTTCCCTTTTGCTAAGTGGAAATCGCACCGAAAGTTTCACGAGTCCCAGCACATCTTTGTTAGCTGCTACGGGTTGTCTATTTCACAAATGACCACATATATGTTCCGTTTGTCGTTCCGGAGCACCTGAGCTCTAAGTGGGGTTCGTGTTGTTCATGTTGTCAAACTATATCATGTCATTAGTTCCGTGTTGTGAGGTCAGCTACTATTTCCGCGTTAAACGTCGTTCGATTCGTCTCGACTCCCAATTCTTTTGTACCGGATTCTTGTTGTTATATATCTTATTTGTGGTGTATTAAGCATGCTGGTGTCTAAACGATTTCATGTTGTCCGAGTTTCTGTTCTTTTATCCCCATGTTTCAGTGTGGTCTAATCACATTCATTTATAAACACAAACAACCAGCGGTCGTTTTTTCGTATACAAATAAATTCTAGGCCTACAAGTTATAGACATTTAAATTTGTCTACTGATTGCTTGTCTACTTTAACAAGTACAACTAATTAATAGTACTATATAAGTACTAATTTATGGATAATGATAACATAAAGGTTATCCTATTCTGTGAAATAATTATTAACCACTTGATTGTTGCCTATGGTGCTCGACACCACGAATTCAAACCCTCAAGGATCACTGCATTTTGTAGAAATCACGAATACTGGTGCTAACGAACAAAAGTACTTTAATAGTGTATATAATTAAAAATTGTTGGTGTGTATGTTATCGAAGTTTTAAACTATGGAACAAATCACAAATGGCGTATGAATTTCCGACCCGTTATAATACGTAAATTTCTGTGTAGTGTTTTGTATATCACTGTTTATCCTTTAGCCATTTTATATTGGTCCTTTTGCAATTTACGGCTTCTGATCACCTCTAATATATCTTCAAACATTTCTTACGTACATATTACAGATCATCTTCTGGGGGAAATGGAATCTTTACCTATCATTCCTACGTAATCAGTGATAATTCTGGTAGACCTAGCTGTTACGTAGAAACACCGAACCAAATTTGTATGTCCTCCGTCAATATCGTTTGTTTCCAATGATATTTGTTTTTCCTGTCCATCATGTCCTTTGTTCAATCTATGCAGACTTCATACAGGGGCTATTCAAGGAAAATGAAAATAATCGTATCCCGTCCTTTAATTTCAAGTTCCGTAATATAGATGATGTCATATCACTAAATAAGTTTGATGAGAAAAGGAATACCACAGATACAGCGAAGTTTACTTCATACATTGACCTACACTTTGACATTGACAATGAAGGGCCGTTAAGAACGAAATGTTACGACAAAAGAGATGATTTCAATAATTACATTGTAAGTTTTCGTTTTGATGTATTTGTATATGTTACAACATTACAACGACATACACATATTTCTCAGTTGATCCGATATTCCCGAGCCTTGTTTCCTATGATGAATATTTGATGGAAGCTTACTACTGGCGATGAAGTAGCTACAGACTCAATTGCTTATATTGGTTAAGATGAAGTCATATCTTGGAAAGTTTTACGGTCACCACCATGACTTGGTTAATCGTTACAAATGAACACGGATATCTTATGTTTCTTGTTCAGGACTATTGCCGGTTTGGTAACAAGAGCAGCACCAGTGGTGCCATATATTGAACAGGAACTACGTACCCTTGCGGAGCACCAAAGTTCACCTCTGGTGTCATGTAGGGTTCCTGTTGCTCGCTCTTTTGTTTTATGTGTAATTACATTGTTTGTTCTTTTTCTTTTGATCATTGCATTGTCCTTCCTTCTTCGACTTACTACTTCTGGATACCACTTTGCGATCTTCAATTATTTCATACTTATATGCTCTTTCTTGTAAGAGATGTAAACAATTTTTGAATTATCATTGTGTGCCTAAAAACGTGTTTTAAATATTGTTGAGCGTACGGGAAAAGAACCCATGCCGGTCTTTTATAAAACTTCTGTCTAACAGCCTGGCTACGGTGATCATACCACTAATCTATACAATTCATACGCTCATGTACTCTTGACATTGTATGTTTAGAACTGACGAGTACATAAACGTTTGAGTATATTCTCTCAATACAAGCAAGTAACGAACCGACCACAAGTAATTATAAATAAGACTGAACATAGATGATAATTTAGAGAACCTGAATTAACGTCATGTAAGCGGTAATCGCTATGGCATATGACAATGCAAGTTTTTCATTTTATATGTGTTATTTGTTATCTAATTTGGCTTTGTAAATATGAAACATGTAACAATATAAAATAAATATGCCTTTGCAAATGGAAATTTATTAAGTAAGATACTATATTCTAACTTGTAGATTTTAAAAAATAATCAACTCAACTCTCACGGATCTCGTTATTATTTCATTTGAATCTACAATTAGTGTGTATTCTCCAGCGCGTAATATAGGGTACCTTAATTTCTCACTGTTCTTAATTTAACCAATTCTTGAATTAGGGTCTGAGACAACAAATTGCAAATCAGAAAAAATATAACCTGATATGTAAGGTAATCAGAACGCACCTCGTTAAATTATCGCTAGAAACAACATAAGGGAAACTATATAATGGACAATCCAGAAACAATTGCAAAATCTTAACGTTTTGGAGAACTGAGCTATCGTATTCATAGAACAAGAACAGAGACGAAAAGGTACGTCTTGTATGTATTGATGCATGTCCTAGTACAAATGACATCATGGCAATAAGGTGCGTTATACGTACCCGAAACTTGCAGCTGTACGATTTTAAACTTTCGAACTGTTTTACCTTGGATAATAAGAGTACATAGTGTCGACACATGTAAGTAGCTATTTACAAAAAAAAATGCCTTAATATGGACAGGAACAAGTTAAATAAAAGAAACAAGTGATGAAATAACAAACAAATTTTATTGAACATGAATATGTATGCAGAAAGTTAAACATGTGGGTGGTAATTTCGCGCCCCGAGCGTCTTTCCGTATATACTCTCAATTAAAGCATCTCTGATGATTTCTATATATTGAAAGGGCCGTTTATTTCTTTATTTGATAGCTGGCATGACAACTTCAAAAGCCTGTTAACTATCTTTCAGAATATATTTTGACTTATTTATAAATGCGGTTTTATGATTTGAACTTTACTTTTTCTTATCGACAAGCTAATGCTATGTGATTTTGTTGTTGCTTGCTTCATATCTATTATATCCCTAACCACATCCTTGGTAAAATGATTAGTAAGCTCGCCCCGAGTGATGTACATCGTGGGTTCGAGTCGGGGGCGGGTCAAACCAAGGGCTAGAAATTGGCATTTGCTGCTTCTAAGCTAAGTACACAACTTTAAGGAGAAATACGAAACTGGTGTCGCGGAATTATGATAATGCGTCATGGTGACTTATCTTCCCACATACTCTCGCTTGAATGATCACGCACCATAATAATTAAACAAATCGTGTTCATTTAGTTAAGACCACCATCATCATCAGCTCAAAGAACTGTAATCTATCTTGCCATGATATTGCTGAACAATTGCTAATTTTTACGTTAAAAACAGGTAACAACCACGCACTCACCTTCCCTATTCTATAACTCCAGGATATAAACATCTGTCTTCATGTTCTGACCTTTCTACGTGGACACTTTTGTTCATGTTGATGTTAACCTTCACAACACTAAATTTTATCAATCAGGAATTAAACTGATATACTACTAAGCTATCTGAATGTTAGCGTATAATTCTCTATTTCATCGGGGATAGCAAAATGAGTGTTACACTTGAATGTACTGTGTGTTAGTCCCAGGCGTCTCAGGTGTATTTCTATTGCAATATACCGTTTCTGATTTTTATCAAAGACATACCAAAAACAGCAACTTAATCCGACAAAAGATTTCCTCAACTCTTGGATAAAGTAGTCCGTTAATTGAGGTGACATAGATTGTTCTATCTTACACCGGCTCCAGTGTAAGACAAGCTACACGCCGTTTTTCCCACAAAATCGTTTTCCATTGTTGAATTAAATTGTCGATTTATAGTGTCTTGGCAGTATTTTAAATATATTTCACAATAATATACAATGTATTCTATAAATATATTATAAATGTTACTACAACAGCGATAAATGCCTGTAAACAAAGTATTTGACGTTGGTCAAAGGGATGTAATTTTTTATGTGCGTTAGTTACCTAACTAGAGAGAGCACTCTATATTTTCTAAACGTAAACAAATATTGACACGATAGAAAGAGATGAGCAAAAGAGGTCAGCATCGTAAACTATTTTGTTATTGTAGAATTTATTACAGCTTTGTTAGCTTTATTATTTTGAACCTCTTTAAAGTTGTAAAATTAAAATCTTGCTTTATTTTATTATGTGGCATTTTGGTCCTAGCCTGTGATACGGTTCGTAAGCTAATCCGACAAACTACACAAAAAGTAAATAAACATTGACACGGTAGAAAGGGGTGAGAAAAATAGTCAAACAACGTAAAAGGTGCAAGATAGTAAAATTTGTGACACCCTCGGGTAAAATTTAACTCGTATCAGACTCGGACAAACCTCGTCCGATGCGATTTGAATCTTACACTCTGGTATCAGAGATTGTACTATTTTGCACCTCTCCCGGTGTTAGACCCTATATTTCTACGAGTGATAGACTGCTATTTCGATCCAGCATAAACAGAATGACAGCAACCTGTCTCACAGTGATCTAGTATCACTGGAAGATTGGTAAGACCAATATAAAATGCGCTATTTTATTTTTAGAACGATTGCTGTATTACTCGACACACACGCTCGATTTCCTCGGAGGCACTGCCATTTAATATAAATATGGTTGTTACATAGGTGAAGAAGCGAAGATGGGCTAATTGTCTGCATGTTTTAATTCCTAATCTAATTTTAAGGGATCAATATTAATTATTACTGACAATACCATTTGACACCTGAAAATAACAATTTGATTTTAATTGTCTATCCTGTCTATTACCTTTGGTTTTGGTGCTCCCAAAGACTTGTATATTATTTTTTTTTTTTTATGTGGGCGTATTTTATGAATGTCATTCCAGAAACGTGTATTTAGGTTTATATTCTTCACTCATAGATATAACTAAGTGAATTGATATCGATGATATTGTATGTATGTTTATAGTGGTCACTCATAGATATAACTAACTGAATTGATATCTATAATATTATGTAGGTTTATAGTCTTCACTCATAGATATAACTAAGTGAATTGATATCAATGGTATAGTATATAGGTTTATAGTCTTCACTCATAGATATAGCTAAGTGGATTGATATCTTTGGTATAGTATGTAGGTTTATAGTCTTCACTCATAGATATAACTAAGTGAATTGATATATATGGTTTAGTATGTAGGTTTATATTCTTCACTCATAGATATAACTAAGGGAATTGATATCTTTGGTATAGTATGTAGATTTATAGTCTTAACTCATAGATATAACTAAGGGAATTGATATCTTTGGTATAGTATGTAGGTTTATATTCTTCACTCATAGATATAACTAAGGGAATTGATATCTTTGGTATAGTATGTAGGTTTATATTCTTCACTCATAGATATAACTAAATGAATTGATATCTGTGGTAAATTGTGTAGGTTTATAGTCTTCACTCATTGATATTACTACGTGAATTGCTATATATGGTATATTATGTAGGTTTATAGTCTTCACTCATAGATAAAACTAATGGACGTGGTATATGTGGTATAGTATGTAGGTTTATAGTCTTCACTCATAGATATAACTAAGGGAATTGCTATATGTGGTGTTGTGTATATGTGTATAGCCTTCACTCATAGATATAACTAAGTGAATTGCTATCTGTGGTATAATATGCAGGTTTATAGTCTTCACTCATAGATATAACTAAGTGAATTGATATCTGTGGTATAGTATGTAGGTTTATAGTTTTCACTCATATATATAACTAAGTGAATTGATATCTATGGTATATTATGTAGGTTTATAGTCTTCATTCATAGATATAACTACAGGAATTTATATCTGTGGTAAATCGTGTAGGTTTATAGTCTCCACTCATTGATATAACTAAGTGACTTGATATATATGGTATATTATGTAGGTTTATAGTCTTCACTCATATATATAACTAAGGGAATTGATGTATGTGGTGTTGTATGCATGTGTATTGTCTTCACTCATAGATATAACTAAGGGAATTGATATCTGTGGTAAATTGTGTAGGTTTATAGTCTCCACTCATTGATATAACTAAATGACTTGATATATATGGTATATTATGTAGGTTTATAGTCTTCACACATAGATATAACTAAGGGAATTGATGTATGTGGTATATTATGTAGGTTTATAATCTTCACTCATAGATATAACTAAGTGAATTGATATCTGTGGTATAGTATGTAGGTTTATATTCTTCACTCATATACATAGCTAAGTATTGTGATATCTTTGGGATAGTATGTAGGTTTATAGTCTTTACTCATATATATAACTAAGTGAATTGATATCTGTGGTATAGTATGTAGGTTTATAGTCTTTACTCAGATATAGTATCACCGGAAGATTGAGACGACCAATAGCAAATGAGAAATTTTATTTTAAAAACATTGCTATAACACTTGACACGCGCACTCGATTTCTGCTGGCTTGATTCCCAATTCAATTCCAAGGGGTCAATATCAGTTATTTCTGACAATAACATTTGACACTTAAACATAATCATTACATTTTAATTGTCAATATTGTCTATGTCCTCTGTTTATTCCTTCTGGTTTTGTGGCTCCCAAAGACTTTTGTATTATTTGACTTTTTTATTTGGTAGTACTTTATGAAGGTTATTCCAGAAATGTGTCGCGCGCTCTGAATTAGATATCTATGTATTTATATGAAACATACGACAATATTGTATGTCATAGACTTAATTCTTTCATATAATTTTACAATTAGCTATTTTCTTTATAAATTTAGCAAAATCTACTCCAAAGAGACATTTGTTTATCATAACCCCTATTATTATCTTTTTCAATGACTTTACACATGTCAGATTTGAAATGGTTAATTTGGTTAATAACGTCTCCATATACATATGGATGGACATAACTTTTTAGATCAGAACGCCGTATTCAGAATTGATTGTATACACAAGATCTTTAGAGAGGTAGTAAACTCTAGTGCAAGTTTTGAACAATTTATTAAGTGTATCGGCAAAATTGCGTTCCATAAAAAATGGACGAAGATGACATTCCACTCTCGGTTTTGTGGTGGTGTCCGGGTTGCTAGTTTGTATATATATTTTTTAATGACATTTTGTGTGTCGGAGTTCCGTATTGTGATGTCCGTTACGATTTCCGTATTAAATGTTCGGTTCAGCTTTACCTCTAGTTGCTTGTAGAAGAGCTCACGTCTTATATTTGTTGTATTTGTTTGTGGATAGTGGTGTCCAACACATGTTGTGTTGTGTTTTTGCTTTGTTTGTCTTCGGCTTGGGTACTCTTTGCTGCCAGTTTCTCTGGATTGTCCATTTTTGATTACCCCGTTGGTATTTTGTAACGTTTGTATACACAAAATCAAGTAAAGGAACCACTTTTGTATGGCTATTCTGCATATTTTTTTATTTTGTTTCATACCCAATCACGTTTGTCTCGCTTTTCTATTAATGGTGTGCATTTAAAATGTGGCAATCTATGGCGTTATATATTCAAAGTCGGGCGTATATTTCTAATGTACAGAAATAATGTGTATTTTGCATTTGTTTTTCATTTGTTTTATATATGTATGTGATAACTTGTCTGGTTTTTGTACATAATATTCGGAACTTTCTCCCATTTATACTGACCACATATTAAAGCAAACGTTTTGAAAACGAATCTGATATTCCAATTGCTCTCATTTATATACACATGTGTTTCCATTTATCTTACTATGTTCGTTTGTGAGTCATAACTACTTTTTTGTTTAAATATATTGTGCTTGTCATTTGAAGCCATTTTTTGTAATCAACCGTTATTATCTCCCTTTACATAGCTCTTGTATGGTAGTCCATGCTTAACTGTAAAAAAATGCACAAAAATCGTGTTTTTCGATTTGGATTTGTATTTGTTTTATATTGCTCATTTCATTAAAGGTTTGCAGATAAATAAATTATGTTGCAATTATGTGTATGTCAAATGTTCAAATGTTAGATTGACTACAATATATACATTGCAAGCAATATACAAAAAAAACATTAATGGTCTTGAACTGTTACATATAATAATGATGTTCAATATTGGTCAGTTAATTTTTTTGCGTAAATTTTCCATTTTACCTGCATATATCCTCATGATACTTATACAACAACACATTTGAGTTTCCATGTGTTATACATGTAATGCACCGATGTCATAGTTCTGCTTGATTATATGTATGTGTACACAACGCGTTTAATTTTTCACTAGCACATTTATATGTATTGATGTAATACCGTATATGAGTAACATATCTATGTTATTTACTTTCGTAATGTTATTTCAATCCTAATTATTTACTTTTATTTCCTTTTCAGTAATCTGTAAGTATTATCTTCAATCTTCATTATAGTTCTTTTTTATTTAATTATATACACTTTAGATTCATCTGTAATGTAAGTAGTATGTTAATTATAGTACTTTTAATTTAATTAAATATTATAATCACTTGTAAGGTAAGTACTTTTGTATCTAATATATTTACATCTTATGTTCTACCTGTGTAGATTATCTTACATATCATGACTTACGCAGTCTATTAGTTTATTATTATTTTATTGCAAATAAAACAGCAATGGGATTGGACAAAAAGTTATCACAACTTATGTACTGTCTTCTCCCTACAAGTAATACACATATAATAATGTCAACAAAACTAGCACATACATAAATATAGATAATATAAAACACAATATAGTGAAACATGGGAAATAAATTGATGTTGATGTAAACCAGATGACCGGCCACTGATTTGAATCTTTTTGTTTGTCTAATATATGCTCGAACTATTTCCTCGTTTCTAAAGAGTAATGCTTCTATATTTTTGTTGGTTGCTCTTAAGTTTCTAAACAGACAATATATCTCGTTTTGGTATAATGGACATTCCATTAGATAAAGAATTGAATCTTCAGACGGTGCACCACATTGCCATTTGGGGTCATTTGCAATGTTTATGCGATATAAATCAGAATTCAATGAGCTAAATTGATGTCGTAGTCTAGCATGGAGTATGCTTAGTTTTCTGGACCCTTCACCATAATACTCAGGGGATTTAACAGTTTTGTCTTTAATTCTAGATATAAAACATGATATATTTGGGCTATTTCTAACATTTAAATCTAAATTGTTCCATAATGAAACAGTAGATTGCATAAATGATGTCATAGATATTTTGAGTCTACCTCTTGGTGTTGTATAGTTCCATTGTTTCGGAGATTCTGATCACTGATACTAGATAATGTAGGAGGTAGACAATTACACAAGTATTGAGGACATAATTTATTATGCATTTAATAAAATGTTGTCAGTTTGCGAAATTTACGTCTACAAGACAAAGGTTCCCATCCCGTTTCATAGTAAAAGAGTCTCTACTTGCAAATTTGTCAGTCCTGTAACTATTCTAGCTGATTCTAATTGCACTTTTCGAGTTTTGCTACTTCTCGTTCAAGACACCCATCCTATACCTCGCAAGCATTTTCTAGTGCTGGCCTTATTAAGGTAAAATATATATTTGCTAGAGTTTGTTTGGAAAGAGTAAATCTTAGTTTTCTGAGAACATTAACCTGTTTGAAAACGGCATTTACAATGTTATCAATATGATTTGTCCAATTTCCATCTGATGAAAATGTTAATCCCATCTGTTTATGGTTTTTTACAATTTTGACCGGTTCCCCATTAAATCGTAGGTCTAAATGTGGTACAGCACTAGTTGAGATAACCAGGGCTTTAGTCTTTTTTAGGATTAAAATCTACTAACTACAGTTTTGCCCATTCGCTTAATTTTGATAAATCATTATTAATATCATATTTCATGATATCATAGTTTCGACCGGAGTAAGATAGTGAAGTGTCATCAGCAAATACGCGTGTTAGATTACCCAAGTTGTCTGTTATATCGTTTATGAAGAGTAGAAAAAGAAGAGTACCAAGTATTCATCCTTGGGGAATACCAGTTTTGACAGTATTGGTGTTTGCACATTCATTATTAACAAATACCTTTTGCTTTCTATCACTGACATAGTCATCTAGCCAGTGTAGAAGATCATTAGTGATACCATATGAATGCACTTTTTTTATCAAGGCTTTATGCCAAGCCCTATCAAATGCCTTTGATATATCACAAAATATAAGAATAGACGATAATCTATTATCTATATTTTTGCAAATAGTATGGTAAATTTCAAGTAACTGGTAAACGGTGTGGAATGTCCAGGTAAAAATCCAGACTGATATGAATAAAATCGTCTCTACAGGCTTTGCCAATTTGAAGAGTTTAGAGAATATCTTTCACCTCTTGTTCGTTCTCATCTATATTTGATAATATAGCGTTTTTTCGTGGGGCTACATTTAATGGTTCTCTATTAGAATCATTAATAGATGTAATAGAGCAAATATAGTGGTTAAGAAGATAGGCCTTTGCCTTGTCTTCATATACTAATTCCCCTCTTGATCCGTCGTACAGAGTGTGTATAGTATAGTTATTTCCTGTTCCTTTCATCAGTCGTTTGACAATTTACTAGTTCGTTAGCACTGAGGAAATATTGTTCACGGGCATACTAAATCATATTATTGACTTTAGTTCGTTGCGATTTTTAATTTTGCAAAGATTGATTAAATTGATTTCTCCTAGCTAATTTGTGTAATCGATTCCATGTACGTATTTCTTTTCTGATTTCAGAATTAAACCAAGGTTTATCACTTTATCTTATTCTTACTAATTTTGAGGGTATTCCTCTCCCAACCATCTCAAGATACGTGTGCGTAGACCTATTAAACATTTCATCTACACATGGGCATTCATGCAGAAATCGTTCTCATTGGAATTCCATTATTTCATTATTAGTTTATTAAAGTCTGCATTTTTATAAGCCACATTTTTCTCATATAAGATCTCTGCAATAAACAAGGTATTTTATATGTATTAAAGTTGCATTATGATCACTTATATCCCTGTTGACACTGATTACTTCAGAGTATATGACAATATCTAAGTTGGACACTAGGATTGGATCAAGAAGAGACCATTCCTTGTGGGTTCTTTAATTACATTCGTGAGATGAAATTCAGAAATAATTTCTAATAAGTTGTTGTTGTTTTCACGTAATAAATCAACATTCAAATCGCCATTTATGATTATGCTTGATGTATAATTCATAGCTTGTTCTATAAAATATTCAAAGTTTTCCCACAATGAAGCCACAGACCCAGGTGGTCTGTAAACAGTGCATATTAGAATTTTAAAATTTGGAATAATAACTTCATACCAATTTAGCTCTCCTGAGGCAAAGTTTAAATCGTATCTAAGTTTCACATAAATATCCTGCGATGTGCATAGGAGAACACCTCCCCCGAAACAATATATATCTTTCCTTAATATTTGATCAGAAAACACATCAATTATTATATCATTGTGAACTATATTTGTTTCTAAGTGGCTTTCTGTAGCACATATTATAGAGGACTCGGAGGAAATATCTTCCACGTAAGATAATTTATTTCGAACACTTCGAGCATTGAGGTGAAATATAGAGAGCTCATAATCATGCGGGCCGGGGTTTGGGTGGACGTCGTTACCAAGAAATAATAAAAGTAGTAAAAATATGGTAAATTGGATATTAATAGTAAATGGTGAATACCAATTACGTGCTATAAATCGACTAAAATTGGAGATAAAACTCACAAAACTAAGGGAGTAAATTATGCCAAAACATAAAAAATATGGAATATATTTTAAGCAACGATGAGTAGGTTCTTGCATAAAACATACCTATCGACATTATGTATGCTGTAATACCACTACCCATTGTCATATAACAAATACTAAATGTACATGATAGTCAGTAGATTGGTTTTGGAATATGTTAGTTCGATCTGGTCTACAAGAAAACAATGGGGTATAATTTACGGAAAGGAATATAACTGTAAAATAAACAATGTAAAATATGTACACAACAAACTATACATGTAATGTGAGTTTCAAATGTAAGAAAACATTTCATAATAAAGATAATAGGTAGTTGAAAAGGCAACATAGTGCCATATTGTATCAGATTGTACGGATATTTATATATCACCTATCACTCTTGTACATGCATGGAACACATATTGCAAGTCTATGACATCTACATTACTGACATACAACATCCAGTATATTATATCTTGTACTAAATACCATTTTGACATTGACATTACTATTAAATGTATTCTTTATCGCAGATTAATAATAATTGCACTATTTATTAATTATAAATTACAATCATTTATATATCGTGTCAATCCGGAACACTGACTACTGAGTGGATGATACCATCGATGAATAAGATTCCACAGGTAGATGTATCAACCTCTAGTCATTAGTAATATATTTATATTTTAATTCGTGTGCACGATGAGTTTCTTGTGGATACACTGGAAGTCCAAAAATGTTAAAGCTAATTAATTCAAAAATCGCTTTGAGCAAGACCCTGTTGGTGAAAAAGAAATACAAATGTGTTATCAAAACTACATTTTATCTTCTTTAATCAGATTTAGTTGATATAGTAGAGACACTATGGTTTTCCTAAGCCGAAAAAAAGTAAAGTTTATATTCTTCACTCATAGATATAACTAAGTGAATTGATATATGTGGTATATTACTAAGGGAGTTGATATCTATGGTATAGTATTTAGGTTTATGTTCTTCACTGATATATATTACTAAGATAATTGATATCTGTGGTATTGTATGTAGGTTTATATTCTTCACTGATATATATTACTAAGATAATTGATATCTGTGGTATTGTATGTAGGTTTTGCTTTACATTTTATTATACTAAAGGCAATATCATTGTCTTAAACTATATACCATTTGTTTTTGTTTTTGTTTAATTTTCCGTCTCGGCTGTTTTGTGTCGTGAATAGAAATACATAGCTAGTGCCGTAAATTAATATGGGTTATATGATAGTTAATAAACAAACATAGTTTTTTTTATAGTCTATTGTATTTCGAATGAATACATTTATTATTGCAATAATGTAATTCATTATAATATAAGTTTATGACCAGCTTGTTCTATTATTTAAGCAAAAGACTAGTACAATAACTTGACTGACTATATGCAACGATAACTTTCAGTTTTATATTTTTGCCACTTATCATTGTAAACACCTGTCGTAAGGAAGTGCGATATACATATTAAAAGAGATGTGGGTACATTTGTTACGTCCAAGTATATAAAAGGGAAACGTTACAACATATGATAACGTAGGATTACAATAACTACCCATGGATACCGGAATTTGACGTTGTACTCTAAATACTTACAGCATGCATTGACTTATCGAGGTAAATTCACATGGAAATACAAGAAAGGCGTCACAGTATACGTTCAGTGGTTGTAGGAAATTAACTCTAGCTAAACAACACAAGCAACAAATATGATGTATTAAGCATAATTTTGACTTAAGGAGAAATGTGGAACAATTTGCTTATCTAAGATGCCGACATGACGATATCTGCATTATCTGAACAAATATCTTTACCAATCACATGCATGCCATAGTTTCCGGAACTGTAATTGATCCAATAAATCAAGCCAAATTAAATAACAAATAATGAAAACAGTGAAATATTCCGAGGCGGCAAAGCCTTACTGCCGTTTAAAGTCCATGTACAAATGTCTTAAATACACGAAAATAATTGAATTTACCACAATTTAACAATGGAAAGTGGCCGTACCTTTCCCGGAGTCGATGTGGATTTCTAAACTATGCATAAAGTAATATTAAAACCTTCTAGTTCTAGCTTGTGCGTTCAAGGTTTCCACATTGACTACAACATAATTATGTGTATATCCTCTTACTTCTAAGAAAGTGTATACAGTTAATTAGAGCTAAGAAAGGGGTATCTTCACTAATTATCAAAATCGGCATCACATTTTGAAAAATAAAAAAGTAAACATAAATTGTTTATACAGTGTGTGTGATATTTTACTAGAACATACCTCACCCTTTCTTAAGATGTTTGTATGACATAGCTCGCATGTTTATGCTTTACTGAATTCCTATCCATTTACACTTTTGCACGACGTGCTACGCCATATACCATCATTCATCCGAAAAACCAATGCCATCGATAATCGTAATATTTGAACTATCATGTTGTATGTCAGACAAATGTTATTATAAATATCAGAATGTATTATTCAATCATAATGTAACATAGCATGAATGTACACACATGTGTTACTGATGACACTTCTTACACCATGGTATATATCAGATCACTATGGATAGCGGGTTCGATATACTATGGGTAGGGGTTTTGATATACCAAGGATAAGTGGTTGGATATACCATGAGTAGGCTGTTCAAAATACCATGTTAGGGGCTCGATATACCATGGGTAAGGGGTTTCGATATATCATGTGTAGGTGGATCATAATACCATATATACCATTGGTAGTGGGTTCAACATACTATAGGCAGGGGATTCGATATACAATGGGTAGGTGGGTCAAAATACCATAGGTAGGGTTTTGATATACTATGGCTAGGGAGTTCGAAATACCATAGGTAGGGGGTTGTATATAACATGGATAGTGGGGTCGATATACCATGGGTAGTGGGTTTGATATATTAAGGATGGGGGCTGGATATATCATGGGTAAGGGGTTTGATATACCAAGGATAGGGGGTTAGATATACCATGGGTAGGGGTTTCAAAATACCATGCGTAATGTTAAACACAATTGTAAATAAAATAAAAAAAACATTATATAAAAAAAGTGATTGTAAACTGGAAAAAAATCTAATAATATTAGAATTAGTCTGTTAAAATTAAAAAATATGTAAAAACTTATATAAAAAATCTTAAGCTTAAGAGATATGAATAATTTTGTGTATTTATATATAAAGTGATTGTAAGATGGGAAAAATCTAAAAATATTAGAATAAGTCAGTTAAAATAAACAAAAAAAGATTTTGTTAAAAGTTATGCAATCAATTATTCAATCAAAACTATACTGTTGTAAAACAAAATGTATTAATTATGGTTTGATATGATTTTAATTTCCTAGCTTCCAAAATATCAGTGAAAACAGCTTTAAGACAACATTTTTTCCTCATACTTTTTTGCTTAATATACATTACAAGATTATATTGAGGGAAATCCTTCTTGTATCTATATGCTTTAAGTAATAAAAATAATGATACTTTACAGCAATTACAGATTAAATCCATTGAACAAGTGTATGAGTAAAACTGGTAATTATTGGTGTCACACTAAGATTTGAATTACCTTTTATACATGTGGCACAGGTTAACTGAGCTAGTTTATTATCAACAATAAACTTTTGACAGGATGTTTGAAATTATTGGATGCATTTTAAGATGCGTAGGTACATGTAATAATGTTTCCTACATGCATAACACTTAATAAATATCAGAAGGAAGCTCTAAATGAAGTCTCAATTTTACATTGCATTATAACAGAAACTACTGCATTGGAATTCTACTCATGGTATATTGAGCCCCTTACCATTGGTATATCAAATCCCCTGCCTTTGGTATTTTGATCCCCTCCCAACTACCCTTGGTATATTGAACCCCCTACCCATGGTATTTTGACCCCCTTATCCATGGTATTTCGAACTCCCTACCCATGGTATTTTGACCCCCCTACTCATGGTATATCGAATTCCTTATCCATGGTATATCGAACCCCTTGTTATGGTATTATGAACCCCTTATCTATGATAAATTGAACCTATTAGCCATGTTATTTTGAACCCCCTATCCATGGTATCTCGAACCCGCTACCCATGTTATCTTGAACCCCCTTATTCATTGTATACCGAACTCCCTACTAATGGTATTTTGACCCCCTGTCAATGGTATATCGAACCCTTCACCCATGGTATATCGAACTCATTGTTAGTGTATAATGAACACCTTATCCATGGTATATCGAACCACCTATCCATCTTATTTTTAACCCCCTACCCATGGTATTTTGAAATATCTCACTTTCCATGGTATATCGAACCCCCTACTCATGGTATTTTGACCCCCTTATCCATGGCATATCGAAGCCTCATACCCATGGCATATCGAACCTCTTACCCATGATATATCAAACCTCATACCCTTGGTATATCGAACCCTCTCTTATGGTATAATGAACCCCCTACCCATGGTATATTGAACCCCCTATCCATGGTATTTTCACCCCCTTACCCATGGCATATCGAAGCCTCATACCCATGGTATATCGAACCTCATGCCCATGGTATATCGAACCTCATACCCTTGGTATATCGAACCCTCTCTTATGGTATTATGAACCCCCTACTCATGGTATATTGAACCCCCTATCCATGGTATATTGAATCCCCTACTTATGGCATATCGAACCCCCTATCTATGGTACCTGCCAACGGTATGTCGAACCCCATACCAATGGCATATTGAACCCTATTCCCATTATATATCGAACCCCCTACCCATTGTATTCTGATCCCCTACACATGGTATGTCAAACTCTAATCCATGATATATTGAATCCCCTACCCATGACATATCGAACCCCATATCCATGGTTTATCGAACCCCTTACCCATGTTATATAGAACCCCCTAACCATGGTATATTGAATCCCCTACTTATGGCATATCGAACCCCCTATCTATGGTATATTAAACCCCCTGCCAACGGTATGTCGAACACCATACCAATGGCATGTTGAACCCTATACCCATGATATATCGAACCCCCTACCCATGGTATTCTGATCCCCTACACATGTTATGTCAAACTCTAATCAATGATATATTGAATCCCCTACCCATGACATATCGAACCCCATATCCATGGTTTATCGAACCCCTTACCCATGTTATATAGAACCCCCTAACCATTGTATATTGAATTCCTTACTTATGGCACATCGAACCCACTATCCATGGTATATTAAACCCACTGTCAACGGTATGTCGAACCCCATACCAACGGCATTTTGAACCATATACCCATGATATATCGAACCCCCTACCCATTGTATTCTGATCCCCTACACATTGTATGTCAAACTCCTATCCATGATATATTGAATCCCCTACCCATGGCATATCGAACCCCATATCCATATTTTATGGAACCCCTTACCCATGGTATATATAATCCCCTCCTCGTGGAATGTTGGACCCCCTATCCATGGCATATCGAAACCCCTTTCCATGGTATATCGAACCCCCTATCCATGGTTTTGAGAGCCCCCTACCAAAGGTTTTCGACCATTCTGCCTAGGGTATATGAAATCCCCTGCCTATGGTATTTTGATAATGTTCCCTACATATTTAAAGCTTAATGAAGAAGGAAGCTCTAATTGATGTCTCAATTTTGCATTGCATTGTAACATAGACTACTCAGGGTATATTGAGTATAACAAATCCCCTGTCTATGGTATTTTGACCCCGCTACTACCTTTGGTATATTGAACCCCCTACCATTGGTATTTTGGAACCCCTATCCATGGTATATCTAACCATTTAGCCATGGAATTTTGAACCCCTAGCAATGGTATATCGAACCCGCTACCCACGGTATTTTGACCCCCTTATCCATGGTATACAGAACTCCCTACTAATGGTATTTTGACCCCCTGTCAATGGTATATCGAACCCCTCACCCATGTTTATCGTACTCATTGTTATTGTATTATGAACACCTTATCCATGGTATATCGAACCCCCTACCCATCTTATTTTGAACCCCCTACCCATGGTATTTTGACTGATCTCACTATCCATGGTATATAGAACCCCCTACTCATGGTATTTTGACCCCCTTACCCATGGCGTATCGAAGCCTCATACCCATGGTATATCAAACCTCATGCCCGTGGTATATCGAACCTCATACCCTTGGTATATCGAACCCTCTCTTATGGTATTATGAACCCTCTACCAATGGTATATTGAATCCCCTATCCATGGTATATTGAATCCCCTACTTATGGCATATCGAACCCCCTATCCATGTTATATTAAATCCCCTGTCAACGGTATGTCGAACCCCCTACCCATGGTATTTTGAACCCCATACCCATGATATATCGAACCCCCTACCCATGGTATTGTGATCCCCTACACATGGTATGTCAAACTCCTATCCATGATATATTGAATCCCCTACCCATGACATATCGAACCCCATATCCATGGTTTATCGAACCCCTTACCCATGGTATATAGAATCCCCTCCTCGTGGAATGTTGAACCCCCTACCCATGGCATATCGAACCCCTAACCATGGTATATCGAACCCCCAATCGATGGTTTTTAGAGCCCATACCAAAGGTGTTCGACCACTCTGCCTAGGGTGTATCAAATCCCCTGCCTATGGTATTTTGATGTTGTTCCCTACATATATAAAACTTAATGAAGAAGGAAGCACTAATTGATGTCTCAATTTTACATTGCATTGTAACAGAGACTACTCATGGTATATTGAGTATAACAAATCCCCTGTCTATGGTATTTTGACCCCGCCACTACCTTTGGTATATTGAACCCCCTACTAATGGTATTTTGAAACCCTTATCCATGGTATATCTAACCCTTTAGCCATGAAATTTTGAGCCCCTATCGAACCCCCTTTCCATGGTATATTGAACTCCATGTCTATAGTACTATGTATATAGTACTCCCTACCCATGGTATTTTGACCCTGCTAGGCATGGTATATCGAACACCCTCTTATGGTATTTTGAACCCCCTGTTTTGGTAAAAATGGGGTGTTCCATTTACCATGATGGAACTCAAAAGACAAAATACAAAGACGAAAATTTGACCCAGGGTCAAAATACCATATGGTACCACGATGGTGTCGATTAAAAAGGACAATTATTGAGAGATCACCATACAAATTAAGGTTCATCTTCTTCAGGCATTAATATACATTTATGCTTATATATAAATGTCGTTGAAGGGAAACCAAAAATGTTACCTTTATGTGAAGTTGTCCTCTTTAGGCAGTGATATGATATATATATATATATATATATATATGTACATTAAGGCATGCAAGACAGTGATTAAGTGGATGGATTGGGCTAACATTGCTGACATATTGTGCTTTTTTTTTAAATATTGGTTTTAGTTGTTTTTAAACGTCATAATGGTTTTGGGACAAGTAACACTGACAATATCAATTGCACAATAATACTCCCAACAATACTATTGTGAATGCTGCCTATAATGTCAGTTACAAGTCATTGTTAGAGGCCGGTGTTACATGTCGTTGTTGCACGCTGATCTTACAGACCGCTGTGCTAATAGCGAGTTTTATGGTAATTTGACCCATTTTTATGACAAGGTTAACATGTTTAGCATAGTCGTAATAAACGGAAATAATATTCAAACTCTTTCTTAAACCAGTTCATATGACAGAAAAAAAATCATAATCCGTATTTGATATATTTTCGCAAAATGACCAGTTCGTCCTCGTATAAAATATTCATCAAACGTCATCTGCTTAAGATCTATCATTGTATATATTCATCTGCGAAATCACGAACAATGGTTTTTTTTTAGCTTAGAATGCCAAAATTCCACGTATTATTTGGTACAATGTCATTTTGGAAAGTGTGTTTGTTGATTAGATTAATCTATTATATTTTACGATATTAATTAACAAGAAAAAAAACCGAAAAATATATATTTGCCCGTATTTGACATAACCTATTTCTTTTTGCGCACCTCGACTTTCACTTGGGTACTCAGGCTAAACAAGAACCCTGCAATGTCATTTGTCTCAATTGTACTGTATTTTTTACCAACAGCTATTCGCAGACGGTGAAATATATTAATAGGATACATACTATTAATTGCACGACCATGGTTTGTATACTTTTTTTGTATACTTTGTTCAATAAAATTTTGTTTTTGTCAGCCAAATTTCCCAGGACAAAAACTCAAGCTGAAGAACCTAATGACGTCAATACCATACCATAATTGTCTGCCTCCATTCCAAGGAGTCTGAGTAAATTTGCATTAACATAAAGTCAGAAATTTGTGATTAAGGTCATTTATTCAACAAAACATAATTTTTCATTTCAAACAACATATGGCAATCAAACTACAAAATATCAACAGGTTGAATAAATGACAATATCATGTAAAGGTGGGGAATAAAAAGCGCCCCATCAACTTAAAACAATACAAAAGCCATGTACAAAATATAATAATTCTCAATATAATCAACAGACACAAATAACAAAACTTGTAATTTTAAAATAATAATTAAGCTTATCGGGTGGAATTGGGTGGGTTATTGAAATCTATTAATAATTATAGGAGCAAAAATGATGGCGTCTATCCTTTTGCAGTTCAATTTGGCTAATTAAAGCGCGGTCATAACATGCGGCCCGAATATCGTACGCTTAAAACTGATTGGTTATCAGAACTCTGTTTGACCAATGCATATTGATCTACACCTTAATCACGCACTGATCATTCCATCCTTGACCGCATGATATCAATTATCTTCTGGAAATTTCCCAACTTCAGATAAGCTTTCTATGTAATAAAATACTCCTGTTACCGAAAACAAATTTCCAAGTGTGTAAATGTGCAGCCAAAAATATCTTTATTTACAATACATTAATTTTTTGTCAGCCAAATGTACCAGGACAAAAACTCAAGCTGAAGAACCTAATGACGTCAATACCATACCATAATTGTCTGCCTCCATTCCAAGGAGTCTGAGTAAATTTGCATTAACATAAAGTCAGAAATTTGTGATTAAGGTCATTTATTCAACAAAACATAATTTTTCATTTCAAACAACATATGGCAATCAAACTACAAAATATCAACAGGTTGAATAAATGACAATATTATACAAAGGTGGGGAATAAAAAGCGCCAAACATCACAAAAAATTCTACCCGGAATGCAAACTTCAAAATTGTATCACTCAAAAATGTGGCACAACCTGATGGAAGTGAGGAAAAAACGGTCAATGAAAAGCATCCAAATGATATACAAATAGAATGTCTTATGTTGGATTCAACACAGTACGTAACAAATTGTATAGGCAAAACGTAAAATGGTATATACATACCAAAAATAAACAATTAAAATGCTTGTTTTACAAACCGCTAAATTAATATGGGAAACATGTGCCACAACTAACCATATTAAATGAATATAAAAATGCCTATACAGCTTTTCATGAACCAACCATAACTCATGTGATGTCTGATGAGACATAATAATATTTACAACTCAAATGTGTAATAAACATGTTAATTAAACATTGAAAAACAAAGATAATGTATGTAAATACAAACAATGGGTATACTATATTGTATTTTTATTGTGAAAAAGACCCGGCATTGCTTAATCGTGCAATGGGATGCATGTATTGTTTACCTTCTTTTGTCACTGCCAACCGCCGCTCTGACACTCTTTGCATACATCTCCATGCCCGATTTATTTAGATGTACGAGATCGGGGCACATTAAATTTGCAATGTTCTTCCACATACCCCGATGTTCCCAATAAGTGCTATTGTTTTTGTTTTTCAAAGCAGCTTTTAATTGTTTGTTTATCTTGTAAACCTTGTCATTGTAATTTGACCCTGAGCGTTAAGAATACCTCGGGAGTAGCTGACCAATGATCACGTGATCGACATTGTAGACAGTAATTATGTAATTGGAAAACGCCACAATGTCGCGGACCAGGTTTTCCGGGACATCCTCCCGTGATAAATCATTACCACCTATTTGCAAAAATACACTTTGTGGATTGAAAGAATTAAAGACCTTCATATAATCTTCTCTTTGAATACATTTTGGTCCAGGGCGTAAGGTGCCACCGGCAATTCCCATCAATTCAACTTGAATTTCCGTACCGTCAAAGCCTAAATTATATCAACCCAAACTGCGATTTTTATATGTAAGCGATTCCAATCTGTGTATGAATGAATGATCGAATACTGAAACCTTCTGGACCATTTTGTAAGCAAAGGAAGAATAACAATGAAATAAAATAACAAAATTATAATTGCTAAAAAGTTATAGATGGCTTATACCTTCTGAGCGAATCCGCAATAGACTCCAATAAACAATGGACAAATCCAGGAATCGCCAGACACAAAATAGCAGCGCAAATTATTGAAATTTACTTAATAATTCTTGGAGCAAACATGAGGGCGTCTATCCTTTTGCAGATCAATTTGGCTAAATAAAGCGCGGTCATAACATGCGGCCCGAATATCGTACGCTTAAAGCTGATTGGTTATCATATCTCTGTTTGACCAATGGATATTGATCTACACCTTAATCACGCACTGATCATTCCATCCTTTACTGTATGGTATCAATTATCTTCTTGAAATTTACCAACTTCAGATAAGCTTTCTATGTAATAGATTACTATAGTCACCGAAAACAAATTTCCAACTGTGTAATTTTCAGCCAAAAATGTTTTTATTTACAATACATTAATTTGTGTAAGAAAAGCAAGATTCCTGTCCATTTCTGATTGTCCCTCCGTTTGGTTTCTATCATGATTTCCTTGATATCGGGTTGGTGCTAACCGGAAAACTACTCCGAAAGCTTTACGATCGCCAGCAAATCTTGGTTAGCTGCTACGTGTCATCTGTGTCACACACGACCACGTATATTTTCCGCTTGTCGTTCCGAAGCACTTGGGTTAGCCCGTTTTTTTCTTGTATTAGTGTGCATGTTGTCAGCTTATATGACGTCATTAGTTGTGATGGCAGATACAATTTTCGCGTAAAAACAACGTTCGAATGGTTTCGACTCCCAATTCTTTTGTAGGGGGTTCATTTTTGTAGTTATGTTATTTGTATTGTTTTACCTCTAATGGTGTCCAACACGATTTCATTTTGTCCGAGTTTCTGTTCCTTTTACTCCGTGTTTGCACTGATGTTGGTTTGTGTTACTTCAGACTCGTAATTTGTGGCTTCAGCGTGGTCGAAAAACGTTTTGTTTATTAAAACAAAATACAAAAAAAACAACCGGTTGGGTTAGCGTATACAAGCAAATTGTAGGTCTGTATGTCATAGAAAATTAAATATTTCTACTGATTCCCCGTAAACACCAACAAGTACAACTTATTGATTGTACTATATAAGTACCAATTTCGGTATAGTGATCACATAAAGGTTATCATATTCTGTGAAATCATTATTAATCTTGGAGTTCTTATTTTCGTGGATTTCATGGATTTCGTGGTTCACTTAAAACTTAAAAATTAAAATCCAACGAAATACAAGTTTCCCATTGACTGTTGCCTATTGTTCTTTGAAGCACGAATTCAAGAACTCAAGGACCACTACATTTTGTAGAAATCACGAGTATTGGTGCTAACGAACAAAAGTACTTTCACAGTATATGGAATTGGAAACTGTTGGTGTGTATGTTATGAAAGTTTTAAGCTATGAAACAAATATATAATGGCGTATTAATTTCGAACCCGTTATAAATCCGTTATATATCACTGTTTGTCTTTTTGTTCGTTTATCCTTTAGTCGATTCATTGTTTGTCATTCTGCCATCTACGGCTTCTGATTACGTTGTATGTAACTTTCTTACGTACATATTACAGATCATCTTTAGGGGGATAGGGAATCTACACCTATCATGTCTACGTAATCAGTGATAATTGTTGTAGACATACCTGTTTACTGTTACGTAAACACACCGTTGTAAGCATCATCCTCTGCCAATATCTGTTATTTCCAATGAGCTTTCTTATCCTATCTATCCTGTTCTTTGTTTATTCTAGGCAGACTTCATACAGGAGACTCTCAAGTAAAATGAAAAGAATCTAACACGGTCCTTTAATTTCAAGTATTGCTATATAGATGAGGTCCTATCACTAAATAAATTTGATGATTTTGTCGATTGTATCTACATCATTCAGCTTGCGATAAAGGATTCCATAGATACAGCGAAGCATGCTGTCATGCCTTGACCTATACCATGACATTGACAATGATGACCTGTTAAGAACGGAATTGTAATACAAAAGAGATGATTTCAATATTTACATTGTAATTTTTCTTTTTAAATATTTGTATATGTTACAACATTTCAACAACACCTCCATGTGGAATATAAATCTCTCAGGTGATCCGATATTCCTGAGTCTGTGTTTCCTATTATGATTACTTAATAGAGGCTTACTACTGGCGATGAAGTAGCAACTGAATCAATTGTTTCTATTCGCTAAGATGAAGTCATCTCTTGGAAAGTTTTACGGTCACCACCATGACTTGGTTAACCGCTACGGAATAGCTGTTATACAAATGACCACGGATATGGTATGTTTGTTGTTCATGACAATCGCCGCTTTGGTAACAAGAGTAACACAATGGGTGCCACATATTGAACAGGAAATGCTTACCCTTGCGGATCACCAGAGTTCCCCCTTGGTTTGAAGTAGGGTTATTGTTGCTCGCTTTTTTGTTTTCTGTGTAATGTCATTGTGTGTTATTTTTCTTTTTGCCATTGTCATGTCCTTCCTTCTTCGAGTTACTGGTTCTTGATACCCCTTGGGTATGTTCAATCACTTGCTACGTTTATGCTCCATCTGGTGTTAGATGTTAAACAAATTTGGAATTCTCCACCCTTCTTAATGCATTTCTCTGACCTCACATTATTGTTTCGACAGTTGATTATTCTTTTGTTCTTGTGTATATGCACTTTAGTTTTGATCATTGTATGCCAAAACTTGTTTATTTATTGTTGAACGTACGGGAATAGAACCCATGCTGGACTTTTTGAAAACGTCTGTCTAACAGCCTGGCTGCGGTGATTATACTACTAATCTATATAAACAATATGCATATGACTCTTGACAATACATCTTCAGAATTGACGCGTACATGAGCTTTTAAGTATGTTCTCGGAACACAAACAAATAACAAGCAGACCGCAATCAAATACAAATAAGACACGACATAGATGCTAATTCAGATATATTAAAATAACGACATATAAGCGTTAATCGATATAACATCTGCCAATACAAGTTTGTCGTTTTATATTTGCTATTTGTTATCTAATTTGGCTTTGTAAATATCAAACATTTAACAATATAAAATAAAAACACCTGTGCACATGGAAATCTTTTAATTATGACAATACACTCCAACTTGTAGAAAAATCGAACCTTACATTGAAAGTAATGAACATGCACATTATTAAATAAACGTTTGAGAAACCCGAAGGGAAAATCAATAATGGACATTCCAGTGACATTTTAAGATTTTGCAGTACTGAGCTACCGTATTCATACAAAAAGAACAGAGACAAATGGTACGTCTTTTAGGTATTGGTTTGATTTTTGATTTGATTTTTGGTGTCTTAACGCCACTTTCAAAAATATTTCAGATATATCATGGCGAACAGTTTTAGTGGTGGAGGAAGCCGGAGTACCCAGAGAGAACCACCGACCATGGACAAGCAACCGGTAAATTTCATCACTTGCGGCTGCGAGTCGAGTGCACTCATTTTTGTAATTTACAAAGCCGGGCGCGAACCCACGCCGTATTGGTGATAGGCTTCTATGAGTTGTTAGATCCAACGACCTAACACATTCAGCCACCCGCCCCCCTTTTAGGTATTGATACATGTCCTAGTTTGAATGACACAATGGATAAAACCAGTGCGCTAAACGTACCCGAAGCGAGCAGTTGTACGATTGTTTTGAACTTTCGAACTTTCGTGCCTTGGGGATAATAAGGGTATAAACGGTCGACACAGGCAAGTTGCTGTTTACATAAGATTACATAAGTTTAATATGGACACGAACAAGTTATAAAATAAAGAAAAAAAGTGATGAAATAACAAAGAAATTTGATTGAACATGAATATATATGCAGACAGTTAAAAAAGAATGGTGGTAATTGCGTGTCACGAGCGTCTTTGCAAAAAACAACAAACTCCTACTTTATCATCAAAATTATCATAATTGTCAAAAATATATATATATATCGTAATCTAAAGCAACTCTGATCCTTTCTAATAATTAAAAGCGTCTTTTTTTTTCTCTAAAAGTTATCATGGCAAATTCAAAAGCTGGTCAACTATATTTGGCCCAAAATTAAGCAAACGGTTAAGTTAGAAACGCACAGCCTAGTCCGGGGACTCCCTGATTTATTTCATTTGCAGGATACCGTTTCTGACCTATATCAAAGACAAACAAGAAAAAAAAAACATCATCCGAAATAAAGGAGTGGGTATGATAAGAGTAAGCATTCGCCCAATCTCAGAAACTGTTTATATCACTATAATATTAAACACAATCATTGAAAGGTACACAAAGGAATTGTTTTGGATGATTTCACTGTGTTCTTTGTTGCTTGGCAGCATAAATGGAGGAGGGGCCAATTAATCATTCGAAATGCAAATATGGTGGTTTTATTATACATATCTTGCACAGTCTGTTCGACAACATTTTATATTCTGTGTATGTACACTCTACAATGTTATTACAATGCTCTAAGGTAGCATATAGTATTTTGGCGTAGTTGTGTCACCCTAGCAACGGTTTTACAAACATTAAATTAGCCTATATTATTGCAACTAAAGGTTGAATTTTGACATCTACGATCTTTTGACATGATATTTGACTAAGCAGTACATTTTTGTCAAGCTATGCACACTAACCATGTCATTTCATATTTCATATTTCCCGTCCTTAGCAACAGGTAGTTTGCTGTAGATCTCATGGACCTTTTATTTAATCAAGTGGACATTTTCTACAGCAACATCTTAGCAGAGACCTCTTATCATTTACTAACCAGTATATATACACTCCGACAAAAGTTAAGCACCACCCTATATTTTTATCGATATATTTTTTTACATCAATACTGTTAAAACAATAAAATAGATATCACAATGTTTCTTACACTTCTTAAAAGACTACACCAAGGGCTCAAAAATTACCAATCTACGAAGTATTTATCATCCTGAAAGACGTGACTATGACGTGGCGAAAATGGGGTTCAAAACAGGCTCTGGAAAAACGTAAAACCAGTTTGTCTTTGATGGAAGTTTTTAACGTTTCATTCAGATTTTAAGAACTTCTAAATGCATCTATTGTGCGTATGTGTAAGGCATACACATCAATAACGAGTATATCCACCGCGTTTATTGTGAAGTTCTGTAAAACGCCTCGTCATGCTTCACACAAGACTCCTAAGCCGTTATTGGGGTAAATGTTGCCACTCCTGTAAGATAGCAGTTCTTAATTCGTCAATATTTTGACATTTTGGATTGCGTTGGTTAATTTTTCGTCCAATAAAGTCCCATACATGCTCTATAGGGTTCATGTCTGGCGACATCGCATGCCATGGAATTGTCTGAACAGCCTCTTGCTGTAAAAGGTGTTGTACAATTCGGGCTCTATGTGGTCTAGCGTTGTCGTCCATGAACATTGGCCTGTCAGCCAACGCATGATTGTCGACTGGGGGAATTGGGGGACTACGCGTGGAGCGAGCACATTGTCACGGTATTTTTGGCCTGTCAGATTACCATCAAGAACATACAAGTCCAACTTACAAAGGGAAAACAACCCCAGACAGTTACACTCCCACCCCCAAAAGCAGTGCCCAAAATGTGGTTATCCTGAAATGAAGTGTTTCGTTGGCGCCAAACCCTTGCACGACCGTCGGTAGGGCGTAACAAAAAACGACTTTCATCAGACCAGTGGACCCGTCTCCATGTGCAAATAGTACACCTCAAATGATCATGTGACCAATCAAATCGAGCATGGCGATGACGTAATGTCAACTGTAGACGTTTTATGGGTCGTCACGCTCGCATTCCCTGATGGTGGAGGCGTCTGATTACAGTGCGTGTGCTAATGTGGCCTCCAAGCGCTAAATTACCACGAAGTTCACCAGCTGGTCTGAACGGCCGTTGCTGCGCCCGTCTGGATATGAGCCGATCCTCTCTCGGCGTCGTTTTGCGAGGTCTACCTGCACGTCAGTAACATTCCCCGTTTGAGAAAACGCTGCTTCAGTCGTACAATGATGGAATGGTCAACCCTGAAGTGATCTGCCTTCCTTCTATGGCTAAAACCACCGTTATGCATGCCAACAGCTTGCCACCTTTCTGGTACGTTTAATTTTCGCCGCACCATACCAAACCAATAGAAAATGAAACTTAAAGCTCTACACAAAACAATCACCTTTCGTTCGCAAACACAAATGTTGAAGAGTACACGTGGGCACTTTATACACCCTGTCTTATACACATAAATGTAAATTGATCAATAATCTGTTCCACAGGTAAGTAAGTATATGTGTACAGGTAACGAAAACAGCAAACCGATTTGAAATAAGTTCATTATTAGAACAGCTATTATTGAAACAAGTCAGGTGGTGCTTAACTTTGGTCGGACTGTATATTATAAGTATGCCTTAAACCTTATAATATCCCTAGTGACCAAATATTATCTATAGCAACCGCCAACCACAGAAACTCGTCAATGCCGACCTCTGTAAGTTGCCTTTTTTATATTTTTATAACCGAATGTTGATCTTTTGATTGTTTAATATCATGAGAGGAAATTATTTTCAGTAATAAGAATGTCAAAGGAACCCAGTCAACTGCATAACATGGTAAAACGGCACTACAATGGCAGGATGGCATATAATCCATATTGAATACAAAATAAATAAAAATGTGTCCATGAACACGCGTGCAATTTTAACTGAGTAATCCTTCATCCAATTTACCGCAAAATCAAGTTGATGTGCCATTTGCTGCTATGAACAACATATCCATATATCAAATCAATCGATTGAGGCTTTAAACGTTATGGCACAAACACATCGTTTGGACGGACGTACGTCGCGTACTTGAGTTCGTCTGAACGAGGTAACACTTAAACATCAAACAGAAGAGAAAAATGACAAATTAACGTAGACCTTGAGATTTCAAATCTTCTTAATTTTATTTTAACTGCATACATTAAAAACTAAAAAAACTATAGCAATCAAATAAAACATGAAAACCTAAGAAATCACTGTATGGCTAGAGGTTCAGATAACGTTGTATTCAAAATAATATGCCAGAGATACAACATCTTATAGTGGAGGGAATAGACCTCAGCATAATTTTATTTTTGCACAGATGTATATCGATGGACAATGTGCATCCTTATACTCCTTTGTGATGAGGGTAATCAAACCAAATAATTCTTACCGAAAAAAGCCAATATCACAGGTGCATTCTATTCTTCAGTAGAAACTTCACTTCATTGTCATCGTCTACTGGGGTTCAGGTTAGTCATTTGCATGGGTGAGATATGCACTGCAGTCACCTAAGTAATGATAGTCAATATCCATGTGACGAACACATCACAGAAACTACACAACTGAAGAAACTGTCTGACAATCTCTCTTCACTATAATGCAATATTTAGGTAGTCTTATATATTACCCTTTCTAACGGTCCTTTTTATTTGCTGAACTTTAAAATGTCTTCTTTTTCTGAATATCAAGTTAGTTTGATTCTGACAGTGGCAGTGTAGCCAGATGGTACTTTTGAGTTTTAATGTACATGTATATGCTATAAAGATTCGAAAAATAAAATACTCGGCCATATACGAACAAGATATGTTTACCGTAAATATATAATATATTTTTTTAAGAGAATAAGTCGTGTTCTTTGCTTTTTTAACACTTTTAAGATTTTAAATTGCACAAAAGTGATAAATTTCAGTTTATTGTTTCAGATGTTTTTTTCTGTCGGCACTAAGTAAGGCAACGATAGCAATGCTAACTTTTATCATGCGATCCGTTTTCCTTACATCATTTGTCTAACGTTATTTATTTTTATTTTTATGATTAAAAGTTTTGTGAGGGAGATTCTAAAGAAAACAAAGACTAAATGGAATAAAAAAAAACATGAAAAAAAGAAGCATACCAGCAGACTTTATCATATTTTTGTATATATCAATACTAATATGTTAATCTAAGCTATGATAACTGGATCGTGGTATATTGGTTAACGTCCTCGTCTGGAGTATGGCAGATCATAGTTTTCGTGCCCTGGTCGGGTCTAACCAACGAATATAAAATTGATGTGTGTTGCATCTCTGCTAAGCACACAACAGTAAAGAGTAAGAACAACAACTGGTTAGCTCTAAATCATGATATGTCAAAGTGAAGCCAAATGTCTACCCGAGATGCAGTGAGCTGGTCCTAAAAATTCCCACTAAGTGTTTTGTCTAGAACAAAGCGGACATCACCATTTGGGTATAAACTTAACTTGCTCTCGCCATAGTATAGCTGAAGAATTGTTCTCTTGGCGTTAAGGAACACTCACTGTTACTAATGATTAAGAATGTGTACTAGCAAGTTATCAGCTATTCTTCTTTCTTATGTTACCCATCATTTTAAAGAAGGGCCCGGGTGAGTAAGGCAGTTGGATTACCTAACAACTCATACAAGTGTATCACCAATACGGCGTGGGTTGGCGCCCGGCTTTGTAAGTTACAAATATGGTGAACTCGACTCGTTACTTACCCATGATCGGTGGTTCTCTCCAGGTACTCCGGCTTCTTTCACCACTAAATGTGATTGCCATGATATAGCTAATATATTGCTGAAAGTGACATTAAACACGATACATCAAATCAAATCAACAATTTAAAGATCTGGGAACGTATAGCGTCAATAGATTCATACATGCTATTTTATAATTAATATTGTTCCAATGTTTTGTGAAATGATGTTTTGTGTTTTTATTGTAGGGGAACACTGTGTTTTTTCTCTCATTATTTTCAGTTCATAGTTTACTTGCAATAATCCAGCAAGATTAAGCTTCCATTCTAACACTCTAATGACTGGATACTGAAGTTCAAAAATCAAATAAGTATATGTATGTAAATTGTAAAATCATGGGAAATGGGAAAAACAACTTTAATATAATGACAATCTATCAAAATAATCATTAATCAGTTCTCAGAATCTGAACACGTCAATTTAATTTTGTACATATATATATATTAGCTATCAAGTTATTTAATTTGTCATGTTTTAAAACATATCTGTTTGATCTGAGTAGTTAGTAACCCAAAATGAAGTGCTATAACCCGAGGGTCAAACATCTATGAACATTTGATAATTTGCTTTAACGGTTATTTTAATATTACATAATGTCAGCACATCAAACACGTTTTCTTATGATGCATAATAATTTTGTGAAAAAAAATAGGTGATTCGAACTAATGATGTTGGCATTGACAGTCGAGTGCTTTTTTTCTATTGATAAAATTGTATTAACTAAATATCTTATAAAAAGATAACTAGGCTAATCTCCTAGATATCTACAATATCACATAATGAGTTAAAATATACTATAGTATATATTCTTATGACATATATTTCCAATTATCAATCTAAATATTAGATAAATACTAAGTTATCTATAAATCTACATGTTCTTGACTTTCCTGTACAATAATTATTGGGTTATTTCCAGAGTAATATTTTTCAAATAATTGTAAGCATTGTCTGTTTTTGTAATACTCATAAGGATATCTAACATTTCTCATAACTATAGTTTTAAAATATTCCATTATATTCAGATTTGTTTTTCTTGTTTAGCTATATTGCGTCTTTTGATCACACACAATTTTCTGATTGCTAAAATATTATTTAAGAAATAAAAATTAATATATTTATCACTTTTAAGTACTCCAAACATGCATATCTTTCCAAAATATATCTGATTTACTAAACCAGAGGTACTTTTTGCACAAATATTAAGTAAAACATTTTTCATAAAATCATTAAACTCTGCTAAATGAGAACATTCAAACATCATATGATACACATCTTCAGTTGATAGTAAGCAATCTGGACAGACATCATCAACTGTTATTTTACATTTCAGTAGTCTCTCTTTGGTAACAATAACATTGTGAAACAATTTAAAAGCCAACTCTCGTACATCACTTTGTAAGAGTGACAAATTCAAAATTGTATATACTTTGTTTACATCAAGTTCATTATACCTCTGTTCCCATTTATAGAGTGACCTTTGTTCACAATTTTTTGACAGTTTTAATATCAACACATAATAGTATGCTTTGGTATACCTCGGCAACAGATACATTTGCTTATCAGTTTGAAATGTAATACTTAAAGAAGGAATACTTTTACTTGGGTTTTCATTTTCTTCAATAATATCTGAGTACTCAGTTGGCAAGGAATCTATCAACATATTGACATATTTCATAACCATTTTCTCTGACAAATTTGTTCCTTTTTCTTTTATAATATCAACTGCATAAATTGGTCTAAGTAACCTTTTTCTACATTCAAATGCAATATCTTTAATTTTTACTATACCATATTTAATAAATTCTTCAAAAGATAATAGTTTGTTTTGAAACTTTATCTTAGGATTAAAAAGCAGAGGAATATGAAAAACATTTTCAATATCTATATATATATTTCTACATTTTCTCTTATCATATGCCATGCTTTTAACATACTTTGTTAAAAATCATGTAAACCTGCTAAATATTTAGGAAGAATATTACAAAAAAAAGAGTTTCTGTTCACAAATTCATATTTCCTACTTTTGAGAAAAAAATATTGATAAGGATACTTCCAAATAGCTGTGTATTCTTCATCTAAAAATCTGGATAAAAATTTAAGTCTAAAAGCATACATTTTTTGTAATATGTCGGGAAAATTTAATCCTCCTCTCTGTGTTTTCTTTATTATCATAGCATATGCAATAAGTGGCGGTTTATCATTCCAAAGGAAATTTAAACATTTATTTTTGATTTTCTGATAATATTTTTCTGGAATGTCTACTACTATTAATGCATACCAAATTTTACTCATTAGTAAAGAACTAATTACACTAACTTTACCATGTACTGACAAATGCCTCATTTTCCAAAAAATTAACAACTTTGATATTTTATTAATTTTATTCTCCCAGTTCAAATTTTCACATAGCGTTTTATTTCTACCTATCCAAATCCCTAACAGTTGGGTTACTTCTTTAGTTTCCGTGATATTAAGGTTTTCTTTAGTCATCTTCTATAATCTCTCCTTTACCTAAGTTCATTATTTCTGATTTATTCCTGTTTAGTTTAGCACCTGATGCTTTACTATATAAATAAATAACTTTAAATGTTTCTTTAACTGATGTTTTATCTGAAAGTATCAAAGTGGTATCGTCTGCATGGGAAAACAATTTACCTTCTTCATCAGTGTTTGGAATTTTTAAACCATATATATCTTTATTTTGTTCAATGGCTGCACTTAATGGTTCCGCAACAAGAACATACAATAAAGCTGATATAGGACATCCCTTTTAACATAATTTTTAAGTCTAAAATAGCGGGTTAGAAAACCATTACATTTAACAGCACTAAACATATTATTATAGAATATCCTGATCCATTTACAATATTTAATACCAAAACCATTTTTTTTCTAATACAGCAAATAAGTAATCATGGCCTACCCGATCAAATGCTTTTTCTTGATCTAGTTTTAAGGGGAAAGCTTCTAATTCATCATCTTCAACAACATCCATTAAATCTTTAACACTTATTGCGGTATCAGAATTATATTTATCAATTATACACAACCACTTTGAGTAGGAGAGATAATTTTTGGCAACACATATGTTAACCTATTTGACATAATCCTAGCCAATATCTTATAATCTACATTTAACCACCTTATAGGTCTAAACATTTTCAAATCTGTTTTATCACCTTTATTTTTATATATTAAATTAATAATACTATGCTTCATTGATCTAGAAAATTCTTCGTTTTCATCAATACTCTTAAATATGTACAGTAAAACATTTTGCAAATCATTAATAAAATACAAGTAAAACTCAGCTGTTATACCGTCGGGCCCAGGTGTTTTACTTTTAGACATTCCACTTAACGATTTACAAACCTCATAAACTGTAATATTTTCATCACACATTTCAACATAATCATCATCAACTGCTACGTTTACACATACAAGAATATTATTCATTGCAATATTATTAGTCTCTACACATGAAAATAAATCTTTCACAAAACCATGAATAACATCTAACATATCATTTGTATCTGTAACTGTATTACCGTTTATATTTGTTAAGGAATGTATTAAATGAGAATTTTGTCTTTGCTTCTCCAACTGTAAAAAATAGGATGTATTTCTGTCACTTTCTAAAGCCCACGTAGACTTTGATCGAAGAATAACTCCATTACACTTATGTTTTTCAAAATCATCCAATCTATTCTTCAGTTCAATATATTTGTTATTGTCAATGTCGAAACCATTTGCAGACTTTGTAGAAAGTTCTTAAAAATAATTTTGCAATTTATAAAACTCTTTATTTCTCTCTTTTTGCTTCTCTTTGCAATAAATTTGGCTTATTCCTTTAATCCTATATCTTAAATTATCCCACCATACCAAAGGATGAGACAAATAAAAATCTGACCCAATTTCATCGGCAAATATTTTCTTTATTTTACCAACAAATACCTCATTTTGTAAAAATGAATTATTAAATATCCATACACCAGGGCCCTTTTCAACTTTAGAAAAATTAATTTTCATATTAACTATGCAATGATCACTAAATGATGTATCATTATAATACACATTTTTAACATATGGTTTGAAATCATCTGACACTAAGAAATAATCGATCCTACTTGTGTTAAATAGCCATCAACTAATTGTTTCCTTTAAAACATTCTATCATTTAAATTCCTTTTTCTCCAAATATTACATAATAGTTTTTCATTTATAATATCTACAAGAGTTTTCACACCTTTATCATTTACATGCTTACTATTACCTGATCTATCTAAAGACGATAATGTTGTATTAAAATCTCCTGCCACAATATTATTTTTTTTTATCCGAGATTTTATCTTTACAGTTCTCAAAAAAGGTACACTTTGCATTGATGTCATTTGGAGCATAAATATTATACATATTTAAATACTGATCTTCCACTTTACCTTTAATATGGATAAATATACCACTTTCTTTTTTAACAACAGAAAACACATTTTTGAACCTTTTACTAATCATAATTGCAACACCTTGTCTGTTGTTTATACTATTACTATACAACATTTCACCTTCGCATACACTTTTATCTCTTTTAATTATTTTAATAAATGTATCACTCCAAAAAGTATCTTGCAAACAGATAACATCATAAAATCCTTCATTACATAATGAAAATATTCAATTCATTTTTCGAACATCATTCAAACCATTACAGTTAAAACTAACAAAATTAAGGATAGCCATGGCACATGCTATAATTATAAAACATACATTCATCTGTACATACATTGTAAAGCTTTATATTTTTTTTTATTCATGTTCTATTTTTGCTTCTTTCTAATTTGGTACCAATTTATGAGACTTTCTTCTGACTATTTTGAGACTTTTCTCTGTATTTTCCTTGATAAATTCACTCTGGCTATCTATATCTACCCAAGGAGAATCATCAAGATGTATATCATCCAGCTTCCCAGCTGTACCCGGATCTTCAATTGCACTGTCTGCAACCTGGCTTCCTATTTGTTCCAGGGAGGAGACAATATCTGTATCATTGTTAGTTTTAGTATTTAAATAACTATCATCATCAATCTTACATCTACTATGTACATTTTTATCTTTTTCTATTTCATTCACCCCGTCAGATGTAACATTTTCATCAACCTTTTCATTTGAATTTTCAGTTTTTACAATTTTATCAGTTTCTGTATTCAGGTCCAAATCATCATCTGTTACCATATCTTACTCGCCTTCGCCATCTAATGTGGTCGCGTTTTCATTTACTCTTTTCCGGTGTCACCATCATCTTCACTCAGTTCCGATTCATCCTCTAACATCACTTCTTCCTGATCACCTTCGTCTGCTTCAGTCACAGTTTCGGGTTCACCTTTTCCGCACTCTTCTATAGTTTCAACACGTCCATCTTGTTCTATCTGACTTTCAGATTCAAAACCGTATTCACTAAAATGAGCCGTTTTATCATCATTCTGAATTCTGTCACCGTCTTCACTAACATCTGGTGTTGCTTTGTTTGTGTCACTTCCTGAATTTTCACTAACTTCCCTATTATCATTTTGTTCATCCATACCTTCACTAGTCTGTCCTTCTTCCTGATAGGTTTTAGCTTCGCTATCTTTTCTCCGTGTATCACTGACAGACTCAGAAGCTTCTGAGTGGTCTTTTTCTGGACTGTCAGAAATATTTTCATGCCTCCTAGGTGGATTCCCAAAGCCGTCTCCCCAATATCTCTTTTTTTCTTACAATCACAAGGAAATGACCTGTGTCCACAATCATAGCAACTCCTCGAATTACAATAGCGACTAATATGTCCCTGCTTACCACACTTATAACATTACAAATCTGGACAATCCTTATAAATATGCTCTGGGCTAAAGCATCCATAACACACTTTCCTCTAAACATTATGAATTACTCTGTAATAAGCAGTTTCTTTTTCGTCTACTGAAAACTTCATTGCATATGGTAATGAAGCAAGTGTTAATGGCAATCTTGCCTTAAATACTCTGTTTCCATCGAACACCGTTGATCTACTCGACATTTTTCGTTTCTTGATTTCACTTACTATCTTCACTACTTTAATCCTATATGTTAACTTCTTCACAGGAAAACTTCTTCCTCCTATACTGAAATCATCAGTCACATCTCCGACATAACTTCTTTCTTTCAACACAACTTCATACGATGTCCCAGATTTAGGAACACATGTCATTACGGCTCCCACACCACATTTCGCTTCTATTTCACCAATAACAGTTTCTGGTGTTATTACTCCATTATTGATAGCATTAACAACAACTGTAAGATCTTTCATAAAGACCTCATCAAACGTATTTTTTCCATTCATGGTACGTTATGGTTTATCTTTCAAAATAGTAAAAAGTTTGTTTGTTGGTATTCAGATATATCCTTGAAAAAACAGATATATCCTTGAAAAAGAATCAAACACACCCCTCTTTTCCTATCACGAGACAGGAACGGGGGTAAACTAGTCTATATTCAGCAAAGTTTATATGTTTGATGAAATGTTTAAACTATATACACATTGTTTATAATACACAGAATATACAAAGCCGCCTTGGTACTCACCAAATAAAAATGAACATTGGACGATTGTCAAACAACATCTTGAACTGGGTCTAACCAAAAACCATCCTTATAATCTAGAATGCTATTCTTTACGCCACCGCTACGCGACTATGACATGGGTAGAATTAAGCTATATATAGATCAACTTTACTTTATTACAATTATTGAAGTTCACTTGGCAAAAGAGCTAATTAAAGTATATTAGTCAGAATGAAAAAAAAGTAAACGTAAAGGGACTACAAAACATAGAGAGTTCAGATCTGTCGTCTGCATGTCCAATGAATTAATTTTTAAGATAATCTGACATACAATATCTCCTTCTTCTTTTTGGTTGTTTGTTTTTGGTTTCCTTTTTTTCTGTTCTTTTTGTGAATTATGGAGATAAAATTAAAGTATAGTTAAACCTGAAATTCCACTGAGGGTTAGAAACAAACCCGTCGATGCACAATCGGGTCGGCCATGAATATACTCCAGAATTTAGCTTGTTTTCTATTTAACGCCAATACTGTTTTCCTAAAAATGTTCAAGTTACAAATATTACTCCCGTAATAAAACAACTAAGATAACCAACTTTCTTTTGGATGAGATTAAAAGGTGGATTTCTATTTCTGTCTATTACGGATGAAAGAGTGCACTAAAATAGGGCTGCTCACGAGAAATCGATCTCGAAATTATGATTTTGTTTTACCGATTGCATGTACATATTCTCCCCAACAACAACACAATTACATGAGATATGTGTTTATGTATATCAAACACCATACTAAAATATGCCGTTGGTACCTGCTTGTGGAGATATTGAAAATTGACATGAAATACACATTTCTTGTTGGATTTCATATATTTTCACGAAACGAAAAACTGTTCATTTACCTGTGTGACGTCTTCTCACGTGCAAATATGGAAAATTATTGCCAAAATATTAGATAAGGTAGAGGTCTTATAAAATCACAAAGGAATAAGACACGTCTGTTACAATTTGAAAAGCTTACGGAGATGATTTAAAAATAATAATTGCTGGAATTTTCATCATATTGATTACTTATTAATTTCACTACAATTTCATCTTGTATGTAATAAGCACTGATTTTACTTATTTATAGTTGTCATTCCCTGTTATACTCAAGCCGCTAATAAGGTAGAATGTCAGTATTATGTAGGTTACCAACAACTGTCGACAGTTATGCAATCAATTTACATAAGTTAATCTAGATGCGGCCTTATTTGGGAATTATTTCATGAAATTATATACCACCCTGTGTTCAAATACTGTTTTAAAACGTGTCTACTGGTGTGATATTTCTTTAATTAATTTGCAAGTCAAATATAAATTCAAGCGTCGACATGCCTTTTTCTTGAATCTTGTTTTGATTATATTCATTAAATTGTTCTATTTTAAGAGAGTAAATGTTGTTTTCGTTCGTTTTAATGCTTTTTGATTTAGCTTTGTAATGAATGCCAAATATTTACATTACATAACAAGTGTAATACAGTCGATTTAAAAATAAAACAATTTAAACGTCAATGGGGACATCTAAGTGAGAATGAATGTATAGACAAATACCCCGAGTTGTAAATCTCTTTCTGATGGGGTTCGTGTTCCTCGGCATTGTTTTAGTCTGTGTTGTGTGTCATCGTTCTATGGCTCAGGTTTCTAAATTGTGCACTTTTAGCTGCACCTTCGGTTGTAAATAACGTTTTCTGGCCGATATTGTCCAGATTGATGACACTTTGAACTAGTAAAACTCGTCAAAGTAGATAGATGATTGACTTTTGTAATTGTCTCTTCTTCTTATAAATGAATATATAAATAGTAAAAGTGAATCAATTCTTTTCATCACGTCCTGTATACAAATATGAAATAACCCATGCATGATGTCGGTGAATTGTCCATATATAGGCTTCCTCGAATAATAGTATATATAGGATGTTATGAAGTCAACGAAGGACATAACATTAGAAAGTATTTTACAACCTTACACTTCATTTTAGTGTTCAGTTGTAAAGATAATATTTTCTCCTTGGTATTCTTTATTGATTAAAATGATTTATCTTATTATCCAATTTGACAATATACGTGAAATAGCGTTGATCATGCATGCATACAGCTGAAACGATTTGCAAATAATAAAAAAAAGTTTTCTCGTGTTGAAAAGTACCTAAGTATTATTTGATTATATGTATGAGCTTAGCATTAGTTTTAACTGCAGGTTGTATTTGTAGATTAGCTATGTTTATGTGTTCGTCTCTACAATGTTTGATATGAACAGATAGTTTACCACCTATTTAGCTAATGTTGGTGGGGAGTTTTTTTGTTGCTTATTACGACCTACAATATAAATTTATCCAGCAAGTTTACAAATATATGTTGAGAAATACACCTAATATAAAACAGTATGAGGAGCATTGGTGACTCAATGAGTTAGGTCGTTGGATCTAACAACTCATATGAGCCTATCACCAAGACGACGTGAGTTCACGCCCATCTTTGTAAATTACAAAAAAGGTGAACTCGACTCACCAGAGAAAGTGATAAAGCTTACCAGTTGCTTGCCCAGGGTCGGTGGTTCTCTCCTGGTACTCCGGCTTCCTCCACCACTAAAACTGGTCGACATGATATAGCTGAAATATTGCTGAAAGTAGAGCTAAGCACCAAAATTCAAATTCAAATGGTCTAGAAATTTTGCATAATATCGCTTTGTTTGTTTTTTTTTTTTTTGTCTTTTTGTTTTGGTTTCTGTTTGTTTATTTGTTTTTGTTTTTGTTTTTTGTATTTGTTTTTTTTTCAATATTTTTGGGGAGGGGTGTAGGTTATCATTTTACCTGTATACATGATGATAAAATACTAATTATAGAGCAACATAGTAATATCTGGTATGAGTATCCACGTGTAATATATGAAATACACAGATGTTTGTTTCCCATATTTGTACACAACTCGTTTGCCATTTCGTCAACACTTTTAAGTTTATTGGTATAATGCCTTTTTCAGTGCCAAATAAATCGTGTGAATTATTTCCATATTATCTACATATGGAAATGCCCATGTATTAAACTGTTTATTATATACTTCCGACATCTGCAGACGTAAACACCGGGAGTTGTTTATTTTGTATGAAAGGCACGAGGGGCACCTAATAACCGGTTATTTTCCCGGTGTGTGAAAATATGGACAGTTTACTTCCGGTCATATTGGTCATACAAAAATGCCTTTATTTTAACTAACGACAATGGACAACAGTATTCGCACGCTTCCAATTTACCCTATATATTTCATATAAAACTACAGTTTTTTCAAAATATTATCTTGAAATCAATTCACGTCCGATTTTAATCATTATTTTATCAACGAAAGCAGAAAGATGTTTAGTTTATGGTAGTAATTTTGAAAATACGTCTTGAAGCATGGTTTCCAAATCGCCACGATTTAAACACAGACTTAAATAATTTGTCTACAAAAATACTATCAAAGCATTGCACTTCGAAAGAAATTAATTAAATTGTGTGTTTAGCTTGTATATTCTCAAAATGTTTATCATAGCAAATTATTTTGAAATTATACAGTAAAACTATATGAAATTCTGTTCTTATTTATATAAAAATTATCGGAAATCGGGTGTGAATTGACTTGAGGATAAGCTTCTGAAAAATTGTTGTTTTATATGAAATATATAGAGAAAATTGGAAGCGTGCGAATACTTTTGTCCACTGTCTGTAAGTATGTAATAAAATATAATATTTCCGTCCATTATTTGACGACCCATGTATAAAACATGCAATATTGTTTTATTCAATATTAATCAGTTGATCATTTTAAGGTTGTTATATTCGTAATGTACCTGTGTATATGATGACATAGTTCTAATTATATTGTATTTAATTGCGATGCAGGTTTGAGTTTCCTTATGCTACACATGTAATACAACAATGGCATAGTTCTGTTTGATTACATGGATATAAAACATTTCACAATCGTATTAATTAAAAAAAGTGAGGTATTCTAAGATACGAAATACACCGGGGGTACCGATGTCATTGTTCTGTTATGTTACATGTATGTGTACATTAAATTCCACTAGCACATTTATATGTATTGATGTAATGCCGTAAACGAGTAACATATCTATTTTATTTACTGTAGTAAGATCATTTCAATCGTTTTCCATTATATTGACAACCACCGCATTACAAGTTCATTATCATTGTATTACAGGGGCCGTGTTAATGAAAGTATCCTAAGATATGTCCTAATACATGTCTTATGACATATTTTAGGACACTGATATGACTATCCTAGGACATGTCTTAGATTGTATATCAAAGCTGTCTTAGGACTATCTTCGCTTAGGATGATCACAGACATAATCGTAAATATGAAAACGAGATGAGTTGCGTAAAGAAAGAATAATATAAATAGAAATGCTACAAACATTAATGTGTTACGCAAAAGTTCACATACGAAATAAAATAATACGATTCAATTGTACTTTAGTCCAGTTTCCTTCCGTTTATAATCCGCTTGAAATACATATTTAACGTTTGAACCGTTTGGACCCACATATAACGATTTACATTTTCTAGCTGTTATATTGTTAAATTACTTGTTTTCTAATTATATAATCCGTGGAATTTGAAATAGTTTTTGCTTTGTTAACGACAAAATATCGGTATGCATCCGACTTCTTTCACAAAACATTCTTCTCACAAGGGGACAAATGAAATGTACATATAGTAAAAATAAATCATACATCAAGTGCCAATAAATAAAATTGTGTCTTTCAAGGTCGACTGCATACTATGGTCACAAAGTTTACAAGTAACCAACATGGAAATTATATTCCTAATCGAAATATGTACACATGAATTTATTTATTTACAAATTGAAAGCATTACACAAACATTTCAGTCAACGAGTAGCCAAGGACACAGTTGTATATTAATGCGCAATAAAGAAATAAACACATGCAATGCAGATGAAAGAAAAAATCAAATTTATTGACTCAAAACAGTCTATATAATAAACAGTATAACTAACTTCGATGTCCGATTACCAAAAATATGTCACTAATGACCGCACAACACTGATAATTCACTCATGTTCTTCACGCATTCGTGAATTATCAGTTGTGCGGTCATTCGTGACATATTTTTGGTAATCGAACATCACAGTTCGTTATACTATAATTATTAATTCATATGATAGACTCAGATCGACGTCCGGACTCAAATCGACGTCCATTCCTCAAATCGGCGTCCACTGACGTCATTATCTCAAATCACGGTCCAATTTTAGGATATTCTCAAATCGACGTCCTTTCCAAACTCGCATATCTACAATAGGTCCGTTTGCACGATCAAAGTTTGCCGTCAAAAATAATTGTAATGACAGTTTTGTTTTGCGTGTTTTTTTTTTATCTGTTTCTTAAAGTGGTTTTGTTTTGTGTTTTTAGAGTATTTTCCCATTCATTAATATTATTTAGGGTTAAGTTTAGGGCGAGGGTTAGGGTTAGGGTTAGGCTTAGGGTTAATGTTAGGGTTAGGGTTAGTGTTAGGGTTAGGAATATGGTTAGGGTTAGGTTTAGGCTTAGGGTAAGAGTTAAATATGGTTAGGGTTAGGGCTAGGGCTAGGGTTAGGGATTTATCATATTATCATATTATCCACCCTTTCTATTTTCACTATTTATATAATTCATATACTCCATTTTTCTGGGCTGCCACATAGTACAAAATTGCACCATCTTCAACATGATGAAGGAGGCAATTAAATTGCAGAAGCAGAAGCAGAATGGTTAACCATCTTGCTGCCAGATTCAAATTTCAAACGACGTTGCGTACGCCACAATATATTGACGTCGTCAATTATTGACGTTTTGGGGCAAGAAAAAACACTGCAACGTCTAATTGGCAACGACATTGGTACAGTACTTGCCAACAATTTGAACGTTCTCGTTTTTCTGTATTCTGATAGTTGATTGATTGGTTTTTACCCTCTTGCTGCTGCTCGTGGTATTTATATGTAATGCATTTGCCACGAAATACAATGACTATTACCAAAAATAGACAACTGTATTTCTACCAACACATTTTGCTTCATACATCAAATAATATTTACGATACATAAAATAGATATATTTCCCTTACTTTTCTTCAAAGCATAACATCGGTAAACTGTCAAACGTAATAATAATTGATCGACGTTACAAAAGAAATAACCAGACGTTTCGCGCACTTGTTACGCTAGAGACATCGTACGACGAACGTATGTACAATATAAGTATCGTAAAAATACTTTGTTAAGGTTTTGTTGGCCGTTGAAATGCATTTATGCACATGTCCATATATGAAAAATGTCTATTCTTCAGCATATCCG